>JAJHSJ010000001.1:2886976-3214676 GCA_021015155.1 Magnolia officinalis | reverse complement strand
CTTTTCTGATCTATCTTGGCCATGAACTGTCCGCGACCCGCTCTACATCAGTACCCTCTACTTCAAAAGAACTCGTCTTCAAGTTCTCATCCTGCTCTGGTTCATAATACTCGGTCAGGTCCGCGACATTGAAAGTCCGTGAGATCGTCATGTCATCTGGAAGATCAACAACATAAGCGTTATCATTGATATTTCGAATGATTGGGACGGGTCCAATCTTCTTGTTTTTCAACTTGTTGTACGTCCCGGTCGAAAATCTCTCTTTGTGCAGATGGACCATAACGCGATCGCCCACCTCAAACACCTTTTGTCGCCAGTGCTTGTCCGCTTGTTCCTTATACTTTTCGTTTGAAGCATGTAGCTTGGTCCGCACTTCCGTATAGATGCCCATGATCTTGTTCGCCATATGTTTTGTTGCAATGCTCGTGCCTGGGTGCTTGAGCAGAGGGACCAAGTCATGTGTGTGGCGAAGCACTCGTCCGTAAATAGTCTGGAATGGATGATTTCTCAGTCGAGCGGTTCACCATGTTGTTGAATGCGAAATCTGCTTGAGACAAGGCCGAATCCCACTGCTTCAGTTTTTCTCCTGAAATATAGTAAAGGAAGTTTCCCAACGTGCGATTCACAACTTCGGTCTGCCCATCAGTCTGTGGGTGGTAAGCACTACTGAATTGAAGTCGTGTATCAAATCGAGTCCACAAAGTCCGCCAAAAGTGGCTAATAAACTTCGTGTCACGATTAGAAGTAATGGTCTTAGGGACCCCGTGTAGCCGTACGACCTCCCTGAAGAATAAATTCGTCACGTGTGTTCATCAAAGGTCTTCTTACATGGGATAAAGTGCGTCATCTTAGAGAAACGATCTACCACCACAAACACCGAATCCATGCCGCGTTGTGTTCGTGGGAGACCAAGCACGAAGTCCATTGATAAATCCTTCCAAGGACCATGAGGCACAGGTAATGGGGTGTAGATGCCCGTATTCTGAGATTGCCCTTTGGAGGTCTGACAAACATGACAACGTTGTACGGCTTTTCATACATCACGTACTAATTGCGGCCAATAATATCGCTCTTCCACAAGAGCTCGCGTCTTGTCTCGCCGAAGGTGTCCACCAAGGCCACCTTCATGTAGCTCCCGAATAATCTGATCCCTCAGAGAACTTTGGGGGATGCACAATCGATTCCCTTTGAAGAGAAAATCATCCTGTATGTGAAGGTCACTAGGGTGACCTTCTTGGCACTTCATCCAAGAATCTTTAAAGTCCTCATCCTCGGCATACAGCTCCTTGAGACAGTCGAAGCCGACCACCTCGTTACTCATCGTAACAAGTAGTGATGCACGACGACTAAGTGCATCAGCCACTTTGTTTTGCTGCCCTGACTTGTGCTTCAGAACGAACATGAATTCCTGTAAAAACACAATCCATCTAGCATGCACACAATTCACGTTAGTCTGACTATTAATAAACTTTAATGCTTGATGGTCAGTGTACAGAACAAACTCTCTTTCAATCAGATAATGCCGTCAATGTCGCAGCGCCTGAACAACTGCGTACAACTCAAGCTCATAAGTCGACCACTTCTTTCGGGCTTCGCTGAGCTTCTCGCTGTAGAAGGCTACCGGCCTGCCTTCCTGTGATAATACTTCTCCAATTTCGACATATGAAGCGTCACACTCAACCTCAAATAATTTGTCGAAATTAGGAAACACCAAGACTGGTGTTGTAGACAAACGATGCTTGATCTCATAAAAGCTCTTGTCAGCTTTATCGGTGCACTGGAACAATCCTTTTTTCATGCAATCTGTTATAGGCGCGACTATGGTGCTAAAATCTCACATAAATCGATGATAGAAGTCATCAACCCGTGAAAACTCCTCACCTCATAAATGTTTGTCGGGATCGGCCATTCTCTAATAGCTTGTACCTTTTCATCGTCCACACGAATGCCTGTGGATGTTACAATAAACCCTAGAAACAATAGGCTGTCAGTTAAAAAACTACACTTCTTCAAGTTGAGGTACAACTTGTTAATTTGTAGGACCTGTACCACCAGCCTGAGATGTCTCCTGTGCTCCGCCTCATCCTAGCTATATATCAATATGTCATCAAAATATACTACCACAAATCAGCTAGTAAACGGTTTTAGCACTTGATTCATCAAACGCATAAAATTACTTGGTGCGTTCGATAGGCCGAAGGGCATGACCAGCCACTCATACAACCCTTGGTCTTGAATGTCGTTTTCCACTCATCATCAGGTCGGATACGAATCTGATGGTACCTGCTCCTTAGATCTAGTTTAGAGAACACCTTGGCCCCTTCTAACATATCGAGCATATCGTCCAACCGTGGTATCGGGAACCGATATTTGATGGTAATTTTGTTGATTACTCGACTATCGACACACATGTGCCAGCTTCCATCTTTTTTTGACATTAATAATGTAGGTACGACACATGGGCTCATGCTCTCTCTCAAAAGACCCTTATGGATCAATTCCTCCACTTACCCCTGAAGTATCTCACACTCCTTCGGACTCATCCGATAATGAGGGCAGTTGGGCAGGCTAGCCCCAGGGACGAGGTCTATGTGATGTTGGATGTCCCTCATGTGAGGCAATCCATCAGGTAAATCCTCAGGCCAGACTTCTTTGAATTCGTTTAACAACAGTCTTAAACTTGGAGGGATGTTTGAGGGTTCCACTTCCTCGCCCTTCACCACTACGGTGTATACCTCGCCAGTTTTCTTGGATTCCTCTATGAAATTCCCAATGGTCAAGAGGGAACTCCCCTCCACTTTAGAAGCTTTAGGGTGGTTCTCTGGTGTCATAGGGGCAAGGATTATTTTTTGACTATCCTTGACGAATACGTAGACATTGTCTCCTCCCCGATGGGTCGCATCACGATCCGACTACCAGGGTCGACCGAGTAGCACGTTGCAAGCTTCCATGTCGACCACGTTACAAAGTATCTGATCCTTATAATTTTTACCAATTGAAAATGAGATAGTGCATTGTTCAGTTACTTTGGTCTCATTCACCTTTTTTTATCCAGCCAATTGAGTACGAGGAAGGATGTTTCGTCGCTGGTAGCCGCAACTTGTCCACCATCACCCTTGAGACAATGTTCTCGCTACTATCACTATCTATGATCACATCACAGACCTTTCCGTTGACAGTGCACCGAGTACGAAATATATTGTCATTTTGGATGTAATTCCTTTCGTGGGGTATACAATAATCACCTCACAACTAGAAATTCGCCACGATCCCCGTCCGTCACTTCATCGTCACCTGCTATTTCTTCAGTGGTTTGTTCATATTCATCATAGCCTTGGCCTTCTTCTACGGCCTCATGTTCAGTGCCCCCTTCATTTATAATTAAGTGTGCTGCAGGACGTTGAGGACAGGTGTTTGATAAGTGGTCTGGTTGACCACAACGATAACACTTTTTCGACCTTGGCCGAGCATAAGGATTTGGAACCCTCCTCGGTCCCGCTGTTGTGGGTGCTGCACGTTGAGGTTTAGGTGAGTCGCTCCCCGTATCACAGATTGCGGTTGTAGAAGGTTGAGGACGTTCTCCTACTGGATCTTTTTCTCGTGCCAGCACTGGATCCTGCGTGGGACCTGTCATGGGAGGTCGAGTTGAAGGATAGAGATGAGCATGAACTCTTGCAAGTTGCGTTTCTGCCCTACCTGTCAATTAAATGCTTCATCCATGGTCCCAACTGGGTACATCTGAACTCGGTCCTGAATTATCTGTCACAACCCACCTATAAATCGTGCCACCTTCTATGACTCAGATTCTGACAAATCGTTTCGTATAGCCAACTGCTGGAAATTCTTTACTGTAATCTGTAACGGTTCGATTTCCTTATCGGCAATTTTGGTATTGCTGGAATAATATCTCCTCATAATCACTGGGGAGAATCGCGATCGAAGAAAACATCTCATCCGTGGCCATGATGAGATGGGCACTTTGTTCTGGCGGGCTCGTGAAAGTTGTAATTGTTCCCACCATACAGAAGCATCAGATTTTAACTTAAACGCTACCAATTTTATCCTTTTATGATCTGGCACGTCCATATAATCAAAATATCTCTCTACTTCGGCTACCCAATCGAGGAAATCTTCTATACGTAATAAACCATTAAAACTAGGAAGTTCAGCCTTACCTCGATAGTCTATTTCAACACGATCTAGGTGATTGCCTCCATAAATTGGTTGTCGGGCAAAACCCTCATTAAGGTCCTCGTCGCTAAAAGTTGAATCATCTGGCATAGCCCTACAGTTTGCCACTGGTATTGCTCTATGAAAATCGGGGTTGTGTCGTACAACAACCAAGGGTGGTGGAGCCACCCTAGGTGGTGGAGCACCGCCTAGGACTCGGGGCGGAAGTAGCACAACCGCAAGACAGTCGAGGGTTACCTGCAGCCCTTGCATGATCAACTGACTCTCCCGGTGGAAAGCTTCCATTCTTTCCGAAAGATAACGAATCCCTGGATCACCGTCCACAGGATTTTGATTCATACTTTCATTGTTTGCCATCGGCCCGAGGGGAATCCTCGCTCTGATACTAATTGACGTAGGGATGAACGTGATGAGGATAATTACTCCGAATCCACGAAACTTCTCTGGACTTCTCGAATCCACGAGGAAAGGAAGCAGAAAATAGAAATAAATTCTAATAAATTCGAAACTGATTAATTGATTCATAAAAATGAGTTCACAACCCTTTAAATAGGGATACCAAGCAATGGAAAAGAAATCAGAATCAAACTACAACTAAAACTCCTAGAATTCGCGACTTACTATAAATAGTAAACTTACTATTTATAGACGGTCGTGATGTCTACTAGTGTGCAAGGTTTTCGGCCAAAAATAGTAAGTGTCCTATTTGGCTTCACCAAGCCGTTCTCCTAATTATTCTAAGCTCTTTTCACGTTGGATGCAACTCCTAAAGCCCAATGGATGAAGAGTTATAATCAAACTAAAACTTACTATTTATAGTAAAAACGAAATTAAAGCAGGGAAACGACCGTCGATCCAGGGGTTTTTCATAATTCCGGGCATCGCAACCTAGCATAGCAGGTTAGTTGGCTAAAGTAGTTCGTTCTACCCCAAAATCATATATTTTACGTCAGATAACTCATTCTGGATTGCAAGATACGCCCAATCTAAGGTCCGACAGTCCGGATCACTTCTGTCGTCGACCAGCCCTTTTCTGATGCACTTGGCCATGAAACTGTCTGCGACCCGCTCTACATCATATCTCTTCAACCCATCTTTGTAGTCCATGTAATTAAGACCGAATCGTACGGTGTAGCCATCTCCCCATTCAAAGTTATCCAACAGCGACCATGCAAAGTAGCCTCTCACATCCACACCGTCCATCCTGTCATCAACTCACCAATCAAAGGCAATCAGTCTCTCTCTCTCTCTCTCTCTCTCTCTCTCTCTCTCTCAAGTTTAGTGATCCAGACTGTGTGACCTGGTGGACTACACCATGGATGGATCATGTCCCCCGAAAGCTCCATGAGATGGGGCATGGTCCATACATCGTCAGGCCTCAAATTAACGGTCCAGATCACCAAACCATGGTTTCCTGGCTAGATTTATTTCACCCAAAAGAAAATCAGGTCCACTCAGCACGTGGGTTCGATATGGTGGGCCCTAATATTGGAAACAAGTTGAAGGGCAAGAAAATTTCAGCTAAGTTTGGGCCACCTGAATAGTAGACCAACCTGATTCTTGGGCCACGTAATCTACAATGGTACCCCTCTGATTGGTGGATTGGAACTCTTACATACCATGCTGGCACAAGCATGGCGTGTAAATGAGCTTTCATGTACACACATGTGGACTTAGCGCAAGAATGCATATGTATAAGAAATAGACAAAACAGACCTGATGGCTCTTTCTAGGGAAGAGAGATGTTTATGGTAGTAGTCGACTCTCATTGTGTCTTCTAATGCTTCTTGAAGCGTTAACGTCTCGTTGTTGAACTCGTCCACCCCTTCAACAATACCAAAAACAATCAATACTTACAATGAAAACTGTATCTTATAAGCATAGAAAAAGGACTCGGTGACTCCGATCATGATTTGAGACGCTGCCACTCACCCGAGCGGCAGCTGAATTGGCTACTTGGGGTACGGAACCAGACCAGTTACCGCCGAATCTGAGTTGACTCGGATGAGTCATTCTTATAAGGTGGAAAATGGGCTGGGCTGGATTGAACCATGCAAAGTCCATCTGATTAGCTAAGGCCCCAGCTGGTACAGCACCCAAAGATGACGTAAGGAATTGGGTCTCAGGTTGGGCTGGCCGGAACCTTTCTCTATGGGCTTTAGGTAGATGCAAGATCAGGTTCACCACAACGAGTTAATGAGCCGAAAATTCAAGAGTAGGTCAAACCCATGGTCCTCGAGGGTCAACACCAAACCAGGCCCAACTGTTGCCAGCCCATCTTGACCCAGCCGTCAATCAAATATATTTTTCCATACATAGCTCATTGTACATCTATTTATTTGTAAAGCTCAATACGAAATACACAACAATTCAATCAAATATTTTTTTCTCTCTTTCATCTTTACATGGTATCAGAGACTAAAAAGATCAACCGATTCTGCCATGGCCGACAACAACACCCCATCCATCCCCTCCTCTTATCTTCTTCACCCCTCAGATTCTCCTAGTTTGATTCTCGTCAATAGCCTTCTCACAGGCGAAAACTACCCCACATGGCAAAAAGCCATGACAAGAGCCCTTAATGCCAAGAACAAACTTGGTTTTGTCGACGACACCCTCATACCCCCTGAACCGACCAAACCAGAATACACTCAATGGAACCAAACGAAGGATATGGTCCTTGCCTGGATCCTCAATTCCATTAGTCTTTCTCTCGCCAATTTCCTCGAATATCATATAGATCCTCATGATGTCTGGCTCGACCTCTCTTCCCATTTCTGTCATGGAAACAATGCCCACATCTATCACCTAAAACGAGCCCTCTCCTCCCTGCAACAAACCACAAATTCTGTCCATGATTATTACAACCAAATTAAAGAGATTTGGGATGAACTTGGCCATCTCCAAACCACAACTAACATCAAAGACTTGCAAAAACAGGTTGATGATGAACGTGTTTTCCAATTTCTTCTTGGGCTCAATGATTCCTTTGCTCCTCTTCGCACCCAAATCCTTGCCATGGATCCACTTCCCTCCATAAGCAAAGTCTTCTCAATCCTATTTCAAGAAGAACAACAGAGACTCCTCAACCTTTAACCATCATTCTCTAAAACGATGGGAATGGCTACTTGCACCACTGTTCGCCCACGACCCCCTCTGAAGTGCATAGCATGTAGCAAAGATGACCACACTTGTGAACGTTGCTGGACCATCATCGGGTACCCTCCAGGCCGAGCACCTCGCACCAACAAATCGTGGCCGTCCATCTTAAGGCAACCACCGTCTACTGCGAATCTAGTCTCTCTCACTCCATCCACTTCAAGTCTGGTCCCTAGATTGTCACTGAAGTTGTATCAGAAGTTGCTCAGCCTTCTCGTACCGTCGTAACCTCCAAATGATCCATCCCCTACAAATTTCGCTGGTAACCTCTTCTCCCCATCTGATTTCTCCTTCAATCGGCGCTTCCATTGGGTGGTGGACAGTGGTGCGAGCCACCACATCTACCACCAACGCGATGCTTTTACCGATTTGAAGCCTCTTGCCTCCCCTCACCACATTCGTCTTCCAACAGGACAAGATATCCCAACCGAAGGGCTGGTTTCTTGTATTCTCTCCCCTTCTTTCAAATTAAAACACATTTTCTATGTTCCACTTTTTTCCTTCAATTTACTCTCAGTTTTTCAAATTGTCCTTCATAATTCTTGTGTTATCTTTTTTACCACTAACACTTATTTATTTTAGGACCATCAATCGATGAAGCCGATTGGAGTGAGTGATCTATGCAACGGGCTCTACGTGTATCGTCCAGACCCTCCTGTCATTGTTGCTGCTCAATTTACTGCTAATAAGACCCTATGGCATCAACATCTAGGACATCCCTGCAATTTTACTATTCCCAGTATTTTTAATTCTCCTTGTACTCTTTCTGAATGTGATTTTTGTGCTTGTTCTAAGCATACAAGATTACCTTTTTCTAATTATGCCAATAAAAGTTATTCTCATTTTAATCGTATCTTTTGTGATATTTGGGGTAGTTATCACACAGCATCTTTATGTGGTGCTCATTATTTTCTCACAATTGTTGATGATTTTTCTCGCACCACATGGGTATATCTTATGCTTTTTAAATCTGAATCTTACATCCATTTAACGCACTTCTTCGCTCTTGTCCACAATCAGTTTAACACCACAGTCAAAATTATTAGAATTGATAATGGACAAGAATTTCTTTCCCATCAATTTCAAACATACCTACACAATCACAGCATCATTCATGAACGTACCTGTGTCGAAACTCCTCAACAAAATGGCGTTGCGTAGCGTAAACACAGGCACCTTCTAAATGTTGCTCGCAGTCTTCGTTTTCAAGCACACTTACCTCTACCTTTTGGGGTGATTATGTCCTCACCGCAACCTACCTCATCAATCACACCCCTATTCGCACTCTCCAAAATAAATCGCCTTTTGAAATTCTGCTTAATAAACCTCCAAACTATGATCAACTTCGGGTATTTGGATGTCTTTGTTATGCACAAACCCTAAGCGCTCACCATGACAAATTTTCTCCCCGTGCCACTAAATGAGTCTTTCTTGGCTACCCAAGTACACATAAAGCTTACAAGCTCTACAACCTCAGTACTCAATCTGTCTTCTACTCTCGAGATGTCACCTTCCACGAACAAACATTCCCTTTCCAAGATCTTCCTGACACGCCTTCCCTTCCCGCTCCTATCATTCCTCTTCCCGTCACTGAACCTATTATGTCTCATTCTCCTGATCCCCCGACCTCTCCTAACTCTCCTGAGTCCCCTGACTCTCCTAATTTCTCGACCCCCACGACCTTATTAAACACATCTCCACCAACTCCTTGCCCTCGCCGCACCATTACTCGACTTGCCTACCTTCACGACTATATCTGTCCCACCTTACATGCGGAGTCCACCACATCTACACCTGCTTCACCGGCTTCAGATACTGCTCACCCTTTGTCTGCTTTTCTTTCATATTCTCATTTTTCCCCTCACATATTACTTATTTGAGTGCTCTTACCTCCTGTACTGACCCCCCATGCTATTCTGATGCTACCTACCACTCTCACTGGCGCGAGGCTATGTCTACTGAGCTTCGTGCTTTAGAGGATAATTCCACCTGCACTCTTGAGCCTCTTCCTCTTGGTAAGAAACCCATTGGGTGCAAATGGATTTTCAAAACCAAACTCAAAGCCGACGGATCCATCGAGAGGTACAAAGCTCGGCTCGTTGCCAAAGGATACACTCAAGTTGAAGGACTTGACTACCATGAGACTTTTGCTCCGGTCACCAAAATGACCACTGTCCGCTGCTTACTAGCAGTTGCAGCTACCAAAAATTGGATTATTCATCAGCTTGACGTCAACAATGCCTTCTTGCATGACGATCTTGATGAAGAAGTCTACATGACCCCACTACCTGGATATTGTCCTCTAGGGGAGACCCGTGTCTGTCGCCTCAGAAAATCCCTCTATGGCCTCAAACAAGCTTCCCGAAACTGGTTTTTTAAATTAACCTTTGTGCTTCTTAATGCTGGTTTTCATCAGTCTCAGGCGGATCATTCTTTGTTAACTCTCATCACTTCCACCAGCATCACTCTTATCCCAGTTTACGTTGATGACATCCTGGTTGCTAGTAACGACATCTCTCAAATTGAGCTTTTTAAGAAAATTCTCTCCACTCACTTCAAGAAAAAGGACCTTGGTTCCTTGAAGTACTGTCTTGGACTCGAAGTTGCTCGCTCTCCCATAGGCATCTTTCTTAATCAACACAAATATGCTCTCGACATTCTCTCTGACAGTGGACAACTTGTGCACGAACTGCTTTTTTTCCTATGGAGCAACATTTGAAGCTTAATACTCAAGATGGTGACCTTCTCTCTGATCCTATCCTTTACCATCCCCTTGTTGGCCATCTCATCTATCTGACCATCACCAGACCAGACATTGTTTATGCAGCCAACACACTCAGTCAATTCATGCATGCTCCTCGAGTCCCCCACATGACTGCAGCTACCAGAGTTCTCCGCTACATCAAAGGCTGCCCTGGCCAAGGCATCTTCTTTCCTTCATCTAACTGTACACATGTTACAGCTTATACAGATTCTGATTGGGTCATCTGTCACACCACCCGCCGCTCCACCACCGGCTACTTTATTCAGTTAGGCACTAGTCTGATCTCATGGCGCACCAAGAAGCAGAATACAGTTGCTCGCTCTTCCGCTGAAGATGAATATCGAGTCATGGCCGTCACAACTTGTGAACTCACTTGGTTAAAACAACTTCTCAATGATCTTGGTGTCTCTCATCCTGAGTCATTCACTCTACATTGTGACAATCAATCTGCGCTATATATTGCACACAGTCCTGTGTTTCATGAGCGTACCAAACACATTGAGATTGATTGTCATCTTATTCGCGACAAAAGTCGCTCGGGCCTCCTCAAAGCTGTCCACACTTCTTCTAATGAGTAAGTTGGCGATATCTTCACCAAAGCTTTGGGACATGAACTTTTTCATCATTTTTCGCGCAAGTTGGGCATTACGGACCTCCATGCGCCAACTTGAGGGGGAGTATGGACAAATTTCTTACCATACATGCACAAAATCAAGACTAGCACAAAATCTGTAATTAGATTATTTTTAGAACTCAATCAAATATATTTTTCTATACATAGCTCATTGTACATCTATTTATTTGTAAAGCTCAATACAAAATACAAAACAATTCAATCAAAATTTCCCTCTTTACAACTTCTCTCCCCTTCTCATTCTATGCTTCATATTTCTCTTTTCTTCTGTATTCCTTACTCTCTGCAGAAAAATCTATAAATAAAATAGAAATGTGGAAAGAAAACTCATCCATGCACCTTTTTGGGTAGTACAACCACGATGAGGGTTTTAGGGTATTTGTGATTTACCGACGGCTTGTATTTGTGATTCACCGACGGCTAAAAGCCGTCGGTGAATCTGATGGCTTGTCATATTTTTGGTGCAACCAAACGCACACTAAAGATGAAAATCAGGATGAGAGGAAATCACGACCGTTGGCTTTAGTAATTGTTTTGGTAGTCAAGTACAGTTTTCATGTTTTTACAGTACATACACCACCCGACGGATGTTGCGACCCCTTGGCTCTCTCCTTTTCTTTTCTTTTATTTCTTTTTATTCTTTTTACAGTACATACACCACCCAAGGACCGGGAAATCAAGCCCGGCCTATTTATGGTGTGAGTGTCCCTCCACCCTTGTCAGTATGTTCCCGTGCGGAGTTCCCACCCCACCCCGCACACGCGCGCGTGCGGGGGGTGTTGAAGTGATAAAAGTCCCTTGATATACACTGATACACCACACTCTGACAGCTTGAGCTTTTGGAGTGAATGGTTGTTTAACAACCTGTCCGTATAGTTCAATCCCAACCATTCATATCTAGGACCCAGTACTATTGAGAAAGGGAACGGTGTGATGACTCATTGTCAGATCTGGACTCTTTATCATTGGGCACAGCATCTCACATGCTCCTGCCCAAAAGTAAGGCTAAACTCCTCAGGTCTATTCTGCTCGTTTATCCATCTCCAACCAAGTGGGCCCACTGACGAGTAGACTGGCCCAATTATTCCCAAGATGCACATGCAATATGCCCAATTGATAAACGGCCCAGATCTTGCACTGCGAAGTGGATCCCGGATCCTCTTCGCATGGGTCCCATCTGCATGACCATTTTAACGGACCTTAATTACCTCATACTTGTCCCTGTAAACCTTCACGGCTGCTGCACAACGTAAGGATCAGTCCCTGAATTCCCCATGCTGCAATTCCTGGTGTCTCCTGAAGAACACTGCCGGGATGCTACAATTCCGATCAGGTATTGATCGAAGGTGACAGTCCAAGGCTCGTTTAAGGTGATCCAGTGCCTCACCCGGTGTCCGAATTCTCTAAAACAGATACTAACATAGTCTTGGAAATCAGCCCTGTAAAGGATCCTCATAAGATACATTCATACACTTTCACGAAGAAAGACAATGTGCATGAGATTAATTGTAACAGATGGGCCCATTGGAGCAACACTATTAGTGGACCAAGCTTCGTTGAGACTGACCCATTTACCTTTGGGCTGGTTCAGTCAGTTGGTCCTGAACTTAGATAAGCCATCGACCAGAGAGTCACTGGGATATGAAGGCCCTAGCTCAGCCCTGTAGGAACCTTTCACCAGGGCATTGGCTTGTCGGGGATAGGGGTGGCAATGGGTCAGGTTCGGGTTGGGTGGAGTGAACTCGAGCACAACCCAGGGCTAAGAATTCCAGTGAGAACTCGACCTGAGCCTTCGACCCATTTACTAATTAAAAAGTGCCACATTTCTAACCCAAGCCCGACCTACTACCCATTTAGCTTGGCCCAACTCTGCATTAGAAATGGGTCAGGTTGGTTGGCCCATGGGTAGACCCAGTCCATAGTCGATAGACCCCCCACAGTTAATGGTGGGAATGGTCTAGGAAGCCTGCTTAGCTTAATGAGCTCAACCTCTTCAACCAGGCTTGGACCTAATAGCGCGGACCGTGGGCCGGTCTTAGACCTAGCACGCACGGCCAGATTAATATTGGGCTCAAGCCATTCTAGCCTGACCGTGTCCAACCTGACTAATGTGTTATATCATTCCAATCTTTGATTAAGCAACCCATGCATCTTGAAGGTAGATCATTGTTTTCTATTTCTCTAAATGTCTATTTCTTTTGTGCATGCATGGCCCCACTTGATCAAGGGATCCTCTCAATTTTTATGCAGGCCCACACCCAACAAAATTTTCACAGGCTGGAGCTTGGGCTACTATGATAGGCTCATGCCGGCCTTGCCTGGGCCCCAGGGATTTCAATCTGGGCCGTCCCAAACCCGACCTATTGCCACGACTACCTGCGGTTAGGGAGGATGTATTACACGATTTTGGAGCTCAAGAAGCTGCCATACTTGAAGAAAGAGACCCCATAGGCGAGACGAGGCCTTTCCAGTCCGATTAAGGCCAGGGCTTAGGAGACTAGAGCTGGGCCAAGGCCAACAACCATCTCCTCCTAACTAGTAAGACCCAAGCCAGGACCGACAAGTCCAAGCCCAGCCACCCTCTTTTGTGCAAGATCTAGGCTATTTATTAGGTGTACTAAATCATGGTTGGTGTTGACAAAAATGACCTTGAAACCTTAAAACGGCAGGGCCATTTTAATGGGGCTTGTATACAGCCTGAAGGTGCATGGCTACATTAATAAGTGTAGCGGGCTTAAATTTTAAGCTTTTGATCAACCCTCGGTCCTAATTAATCAGACAAAGCCTGGGTGAGAGCGGGAATGCACAGGCATTCGAACCGTACATGTGCAATCTAATAATTCAATATAAACAGCCCAGATTGAGGGACCCACTCTAGATAGGTAACTGTCCCACAATCAGATGGAATGATCAATCCTAGACTTAGATCAATGGACATTAGACGAACTGGCAAAAGGTCATGGGACATCGGAGCTGTCCAAGAAGTGGGCTTTCACGGTTAAAAAATCATGCCAATTCATTTTATTAGGATATCCGGATCCGGATCCGGATCTGGATCCATTTAAGTGCTACAGTTTGGCAAGTTACAATGCAGTGGTTGCACACATAATCTTGGTGCAATGTGGAAGATACAAGTATGCATGTCTACCCTTTGAGGAAGTTTCGAAACCAAATTGCAGACTTCTTTGGGTATCTCTTCAACCCATCTTTGTAGTCCACGTAATTAAGACCGAATCGTACGGTGTATCCATCTCCCCATTCAAAGTTATCCAACAGCGACCATGCAAAGTAGCCTCTCACATCCACACCGTCCATCCTGTCATCAACTCACAAATCAAAGACAATCACTCTCTCTCTCTCTCTCTCTCTCTCTCTCTCTCTCTCTCATGGATGGATCATGCCCCCCAAAAGCTCGATGAGATGGGGCATGGTCCATACATCGTCACGCCTCAAATTAACGGTCCAGATCACCAAACCATGGTTCCCACTGGCTCCACTCAGCACGTGGGTTCGATATGGTGGGCCCTAATATTGAAAACAGGTTGAAGGGCAAGAAAATTTCAGCCTGAATAGAAGACCAACCTGATTCTTGGACCACGTAATCTACAATGGTACCCCTCTGATTGGTGGATTGGAACTCTTACATGCCATGCTGGCACAAGCATGGCGTGTAAATGAGCTTTCATGTACACACATGTGGACTTAGCAAAAGCTCGTGTACGGCCATATTAGTTCATCCCAAAAATGGCCCCACATTGAGTAGATGAACGTTTAAAGATGCCATGCACACGTGCAAGAATGCATATGTATAGGAAATAGACAAAACAGACCTGATGGCTCTTTCAAGAAAAGAGAGATGTTTATTGTAGTAGTCGATTCTCATTTTGTCTTCTAATGCTTCTTGAAGCGTTAACGTCTCGTTGTTGAACTCGTCCACCCCTTCAACAATACCAAAAACAATCAACACTTACAATGAAAACTGTATCTTATAAGCATAGCAAAAAGACTCGGTGACTCCGATCATGAACTGAACCGCTGCCACTCACCTGAGCCGTAGTTGAATTGGCTACTTGGGGTACTGAACCAGACCAGTTACCACCGAATCTGAGTTGACTCGGATGAGTCTTATACGTAGGGTGGAAAATGGGCTGGGCCGGATTGAACCATGCAAAGTCCATCTGATTAGCTAAGGCCCCAGGTAGAGCACCCAAAGAAGGCCATAATGTAAGGAATTGGGTCTCAGGTTGGACTGGCCGGAACCTTTCTCTATGGGCTTTAGGTAGATGCAAGATCAGGTTCACCACAACGAGTTAATGAGCCGAAAATTCAAGAGTAGGTCAAACCCGTGGACCTCGACGGTCAACATCAAACCAGGTCCAACTGTTGCCAGCCCATCTCGACCCAGCCGTTTTGGTCCCTGGCTATACATGTTCCAAGGGTTCTTCTTGTATTCATTTTTACCATGTGTGGTTCGTATGGCATGGATTACCCTCACTGCTCTCGCATTCTTGCTTTAGACAGTGATCCAACCCGTTCATCTAGCAGGTCCCGATCGATGTGGATGCCCCATGTGAGCAAAATCCCACTGATCCAATATTTTAAATGGTCCTCATTTCGTTTAAATAGCTATTATCTTCGATCCATGAAATCTTTCCCATGTGGCCCATCGACAATGGGATCAACTACATGAACCATTTAGATCAGCAACTTGTACAAGTAACATGTTCATAATAAGAGAGAAATTCGCATCTTACCATTCTCAGTAATGTAAATAATGGGGTTGTTGTATTTTTGCTTTACGTAGACCAACAGATGTCGTATACCTCGTGGGTACACACACAACCATGCCGAAGCAGCCTGTTACGTAGAAACTAGTAAGTTCACATACACTTGAACGGCTCATGTGTACAAAAATGATTTACTTGCATTTTCCATCCTGTGTTTCATGTGTACGGGTTTCACAAAGCCCATGCGTGTAAACTTCTTCCTCGTCCAAACGCAAGCACACGTGCCAATGTGGTGCATTGCAGAATCCAAGCCTTCCACCAACGACACAAAGGTTAGATCTTGTGACCTAAAAATCTGGCAGTTGAACTCCTCATTTGGGTGTATTAGTGTACAAAACAGTTGTATGGCTGGAATTAAATGCTCCTATTTTGGCTTGCCTGAGTTAAATAACCTGATTTTTTAGGCAGGTCTAACTATGGGTCCCATCTGATGATGAAAAATTCAGATCCCACATTTGTGCCATATTGCGAGCATATAGAGGGGCATAGTGCTTAACGCAAGAAAGAGAGTGAAGGAATAATGAAAAAGATCATTGTCTTTCTCAAGTGATTAAAATATTGAATCCATAAAGGTATTTTTTTTAATCCACGAGAAAAAATTCAAAATTTTATTAATTATTAATTATTTTATCTATATGTGTCTCAATTACACCATTAATAATAAAAAATAAACTAAAATTCATAATTATTAAAAATAATAAAATTTTAACTCTAATAAAAGTCATAATTCTAATAAAACTCTTCTAAAGTTTAATTTTTAAAAATATAAAAATTTCAAATAAACTTTCATTAGAAGAGTCTAGCATAATTAAAGTTATTATTATTATTATTTTTTTAAAAAAAAAAGGAAGAAGAAGAAATTCTATAACTCCTAAAAGAAAGAAATACTATAAAAATTAGAATTATTAAATATAGTAATTTTTTCTAAAAATTTATTTTTGAACTAAATGCAGGACTCATTTTGTAGGTCGGTTCCCAAATGGCTTGTTAAATAAAAGGTTAGTAGGTTGTGCGTCACGTGATAACATGAGGATTATAAGTTATGACCAATTTACAATTTACCTTCATTTCATCCAACCATATAAAATGCATATGCGCCATGCCTACAAGATGGGCGCACGTCCTTACATACACACACTTTAAAAATTAAAATTTAAAATTTAAAAAAAAAAAAAAAAAAACAGACGTAACTACCGTTGAGTCAGGCTGACTAAATGAGGATCCGATAGCTAATCCCCTTGGATTTAGGTCAGTCTTAATCTCCTTAGAATCCAACTTGACTCGGTGAATCTAGCGACCATCCCCGGGTCTGGACCTACATACGGGTCCAAAGGGGCTAATCCCTGTCCGGACTTGGTTCCGGATGGTAGTTGGGACAGATCCAGGGAAACTGTCACCCCATCTGGATCCCACTCATTTACATATTTCTACATACATTCATGAGTATCACGGTCAGATCATGGAACTGAGTGCCCTCCACCACTTTTGTAGTAAGAAAGCCTCCATGTGATAGATCTGACAAAAGGGTCCACACTTTCGTAGTGGAAACACCAACATCAGATGGAACTGGCGAATCAAGAGCCACCACATTTCGAGATTCATGCATACACCGCCATAGTTTAAAAACTAGTGAAGAAAAAGCTCGACTCACCAGAGTCTACTTATTTCGACCAGATTTCATAGAAATACTCAATCTAGTCAGGACTCGGTCAAAACTCAAGAACATCTCGATTCAACTAGTGAAAAAACTCGAAAGAACTCAATAAGTTAAATAGTCATACCTTGGGGCCGATTGGAATCCCATCACGCTCCGCTGTTACATAAAATATATATTTAAGAACGTACAAAAATAAAAATGAAATGACCAAGTGCCTTTTTTTTTTCTTTTTTTTTTAAAAAAAAAAAGGAAAAAGAGAAACTGAGATGCAATGGCGTTTATCGGAATTTACTTGTGAGATTACAATGAGCATCGGTATTGTAGCTGGCGGGAACGTTATTTGATTGAGGATTATGATTTGCATAATTCGCTGTATAGTAATTCATTCCAATGAAATCGAACGAAGCTTTTACCATCTTAGATTGGTTTTTGGTGAATTTTGGGAGCCGATTTCCTACGTTGGATCTCATGCTATTTGGATATTCACCGTACGTTAAGGGATGCAAAAACCTGAATATATCAACCATAGAAGAAAACTAGTTCATCTCATAATGTTGCATTTTTCTACTAGTATTATAGATATGAGGGTTTCCATGACTCACCATCCCAACATGAAGTCAATGGCTCTTTGAGCTGCATCATCGTTCACCTTAGATGCAGAGAAGGGGACCATCCAGTGGGAAATCAGTGTTATTCCTATCTTGCCCTTTTGAGATACCTGTTCCGACAGTTCAATCCCAACCATTCAGATCTGGGACCCAGTAATGCTACTATTGATAAAGGGAAATGTGTGGAAGCCCGTTTATGCTCCACACCAGCTCAACGGATCTACTGATTGGGACTTAAGCAGGACCATTGATGGGAAAACCGTCATCAACCTTGCAGTATGACCAGCCTGGCCCACTTCCTGCACACGTGCAGGATCTAGGCTCTTTATCAGTGGGCACGGCATCTTACATGCTCCTCCCCAAAAGTTAGGCTAGTCTATTCATTAGCTCTATTCTGATCATCCATCAGGCCCATTGACGAGTAGACCGGCCCAATTCTTCCCAAGATGTGGCCCACTTGATAAACGGCCTAAATATTGCACACGTGTGATGCAAAGTGGATCCGGGATCCTCTTCACATGGGTCCCATGACTTTAGTGGACCTTACCTGATACTTGTCTTTGTATAGTTTCACGACAGCCGCATGGGCCAACAACAGGTGATGGCCCACAATGTAAGGATCACTGCCTGAATTCCCCGTGCTGCAATTCCCAGCGTCCCCCGAAGAACACCGCCCAGGTGCTAAAATGCCAACCGCATATCCACCAACACTGAAACTCCATGGCTCGTTTAAGGTGATCCAGTGCTTCACCCGGTCTCCGAATTCTCTAAAACAGATATTAACGTAGTCGCGGAAATCAGCCCTGTTAAGAATACTCATCAGATACATTCATACACTTTCACAAAGAGGATAATATGCATGAGATGGATTGTAATTTGTAACAGATGTGACCCATTCAAATGGAGTGGCCCAGTTTTTTACCCAAGGAGATTTTTGAGCAGCATTGTCAGTCAGCCAAGAGTAGTTGAGACCGGACCATTTAGGCCTAGTTCATAGTGTAGAGCTGAACTTAAGGAAAGCCATGGACCCGAGAGTCAGTAGGTCTTGGTAGGAAGGCCTCGACTCAGCCCAGTAGGAACCCTTATTCTTTTGTGCATGTGTGACCCACTTGATAAAGGGATCTTGTTAATTTTCATGCGGGCCTACACTCAACCAATTTTTTGTAGTCTCGGGCTTGGGCCACCATGGGAGGCCCATCCGTCCTTTCGTAGGTTTAGGTCTTGGGCTTTCAGGATGGGTCGGGTATTACTCACACGATTTTGGAGCTCAAGAAGCCGCCGTACTCGTCTTCGAGGGCTTGGGGAGAATCCCAGTGAAAGAGGGTTACGAACGGCTGCAAACCTACGCACAGGAGAGAGATACTGTTAGGTGATCTAAATATTGACCGTTGGATGTTGAAGAGACCAAGTGTTGTTCTGAATAATGACCGTTGGATAGGAGCTCGTTGATGAGGTTGTTGTAGTATCTGATGCCTTCCTCGTTTACTCCCCCACCTAGATTTCCATCTGCGAGTTTTAATAGAATTCAGGAAAAATATATCAAAATTCAACCAGCTGTTCTCAAGTTCTGTCTATGCCCACGTGCGAGTGTAGTACTACCCATACACCACACACATACCAAAATGGCTTCCACACGTAGGAGATGTGTAGTTTCAATCTGGGTGGGCTACACTTTTAGATCTTTGGACATTAAATTCATGCCGTTTCACTCCTTAAATGAGCCACCAATGTAGAAAAGAAATGAAGTGGCTAGAAAAAGTATTTTGGACAATGGCCCATCTTAGGAGTTACACTACTAATTTTTAGGCAAGTGGTCCATCTAATGGACAGCTCTGATCTGCGTGTGGGGAGGCGTGTCAGCTCGGGGTTCTTTTTTCCCAATTAAATTCTTTCAAGATAAGATTCCAATGGATCTTTTCCTAGAAAGAGGCTGGTTCCTACAACAATTGCAGAATCAGCTTACCGTACAACAGCGTGCGTATATAAGGTGCCTCCCATCAACTTCTCCCATCGTCTAAAAAAATTACACCGGCACAAGACACGGGTGGGCCACACTACAGCGATTAGTTGGGAATGAAGCCTACTATTAGAACCTTTTAAATTGTGTGTAGTGCACATCGATATATATATATATATATATATAGGAGTGGCCTCACCAAGATGAACGGACCCTTTTAAAAATGATCATTCCAAAACTCAGGTGGGCCACACCACGTGATTTTAGCGATTCTAGGCATGATTTTACATGGTGCGCAGCACTCCTGAGTTTTGGACCGGCTTGATTTTTGCCTCCAATGAGAACATGAGGGCTCGCACATGATGGACATGGTGAGCCCCAAAGAAATAGTCGCAACAGTGGGTTCAACCATTTACTCGATGTAATTTGAGTTCTCAGTGCCTGCGTATCAAGTGTCTTACTCTACCAGAGTATCAAATAATTCCATATAATCGAAAGCTTGAGAGTTTTTCTTTTTCTCTTACGTGGCAATATCCGGGTCCAAGAGATGGAGAATCTGTAAGCGTCCATTCCCATATCTTTCATAATCTTCACATCTTCCTGCAGCTTTTCCCAGTCACTCAAAATGGAGAGAGAGAGAGAGAGAGAGAGAGAGAGAGAGAGAGAACTGACCTTGTACTGGTGATAAGAATCCACAGCTACGTCTCCATTGCTCCGGTCCCTTATCCTTTCTGCATCCACAAACCATATTTCACTGATCCAAACCGTTGATATGATTACCGACTGTATGTTCTATGAATCCAAGTTATCCTTTATTGGAAGGATCTTGGGTATAGATCATGTGGCCAAAAATACAGTCGGTTGAACTATCAGGTACACACGAGCAAAAGCAATGGACGGTCCATCCGGTGGGGAACAACGTGCAAGTATTGTTTAGGAACCATTGGAGTTCTTGGCCACATGATCTGCATGGTGCTTACAGCCTGCAACACGCCTGGATGCTGTACAATAAGGCCAGTATGGCACACGTAGCCGCATGTGGAGTGCGTGTGGAAGCGTGTCCGGCTGGAAATTCTCAATGTAACGAACCGATGAGTGTTTGATAAATTCCACGCGCTTTGAGAGCTGCGCACCCACACGAAGGCACACGTGCCAACATGCCCTATATCTGTTCTTTCCATCTGATTGAAAATAATGCTTAGATAAAATCAATATGTTTCATTCCTCCGTGGGCGTCAGTGCATTCTGTAGTTGCAGTATGATGGCCACAGCATGGATCGTTCTATTCTAATCATCCAACCACGTGTGGTTCCCTTGGGGCTCTACACGTGCTATCCATGGAAATTTTGAACCTGCCCGTTGGACCCACTCAGTAGGTCCAATCCTTCCCACCGTGATGTTTATTTGCCATCCAACGGGTGAAGGGAGAACACACATATGAGCTTCATCCAACCCCAAGAAGAAGTTTCTAATGGTATGTGTTCAATCACCACTGTTTTCAACGATGTAGTCCACCTGAGGTTTGGATAAGCCTAGTTTTTAGGATCATGCCCTAAAATGAGCTGAGAAATCGGATGGATGGCATGGATAAAACATATATATTACGGAGGATCCCACATAGCTTTTCCAGCTCCGACCAGTGCCGACTGGAGTGTTACTCTACCGAAACCGAGTCAACAGTGCGGACGGCATTTGGATCGGTCAGCAACTTTTCTGCCGTTTATCCACCGCGTATTTGACAGCTAACTCTTTTTTGGTTACCGGCCCTTTATTTGCCATGTTATTTTAGTGACATAAACCATGATTTTCTGTCCACTAAGATATTTCTTAAGAATCTACTCATCGTTTTAGGACAGGAGACCAAAAATCGGATGGATCCAAAACTCAAGTGGGCCGCACGAGAGGAAACAGTGGAGATTCATTGACCACCGTTTAAACATTTGTATGGCCACAAATGTTTAATATAAGGCTAATAGTTTTGTTTTTTCACTTCATCCCACTGGAAACAAACTTATAAACAGTTTGGATGGTATATAAACATCAAGATGGAGCCTACAAAGGTTTCAATGGTGGAAAACTCTTTGTTTTTTTCATTTCACGTCTTAAAACGATATGAAAAACGGATGAATGGAGTGGATTTTTCAAAAATATCATGATAGACCCTCTCGTATGGCCCTCTTGAGTTTTGGATCCACTTGATTTTTCGTGAAATTTCACTTCTAAAAACGATACGAAAAAAAAAAAAAACGGATGAATGAAATGGATTTTTCAAAAATATCATGATAGGCCCGTCTAGCACATCTACGTAGGAACTAGTTGCCGAAGGCTTTCTCAGTAATCCGAGTCCTAAACCATGGGAGGCTCACTAGGATGCCAAGTAAGGCCCATGTAGATGTTTGTTACAAATCCACCCGGTCAATCCGTTTTGTGAGCTCATTTTAGGATATTCGACTAAATGTTATATGGATTAAAAACTAAAGTGGGCCACACGAGAGGAAAAGGTAAGGATTCAGTGAGCTGAGTTCAAACATTCTTTTGACCATCTAAGTTTTGTATTTGGCTAAATTTGTTGTGTTTTCACTTCATCGGATTGAGAATGACCTTATAAACGGTTTAGATGGAATATAAACATCAAGGTGGAGCCGGAAAAGGTTTCAACGGGGGTAGAATTCCCACGAACATCACAGTGGCCTCACGGCCCCCACCCAGCATCCTTGCGCAGGAACTTCCTGCGAAAGGCTTTCGCAGGATATCCGCGTCCTAAATCATCCATGCCAAGGCGCTGCATATGGACGGACCTGATTTACACATAACCCACCCACGTGTACTGCAGAGAGATGGCACGACCATATTCCAGTTCCACCGCGTCATCTCCCTTGGAATTTCTCAATTTCCACTTAAGAAAACTTTGATACTCTGGCAGAGTACGATAGTCTTTGTGCTTGCAGCCAGACATTGTCCACGAGTTACCGTAACTCAAATCAAAATCATCTGAATCGTGGGACCCACTGTAGACAGTCATAAACAGAAATTACTCTGAAAATGACTGATTGGAATGAGAAAGGTCATGTGTCCAAAATTCAACTAACGAATGTTCATTAACCAGAGGTTAGGATCCCTCATTAGGACTTTCAGTGGGCTCCACAATTTGAAAGGTTTGGTTTGAGATAGAGCCATGTCACGTGTACAACTTGCTGCATGTGGTGAACCATAGTCCTCTGTAAGAGAGACAAATAACACCGTATTTCCACATGACGCGTTTTGTGGGCCACCCCTCACCTGTTCCAAGTTCCATTAATCCAAAACCGACGAGTAACAAATGTAATTGAAGTATTCGCATCATGCGGTCCATCCAGTATGCCCCACGAAAAGTAGCAAAACTAAAAAACAACAAGAAGAAGATAAAACCGGAAAGACTCTTTGCTGTTATGGATTCGGACAGTTTGTCTATTATGTTCTTATTCGTCCACGTGCAGACGGCCGTTCCAACGGCTAACATCGCTCCACTAAAAACGGTTATTGTAATAGCGCAGTTGTTCAATACTATCCAAATGGATGGCCTTGCATGCATCGTGGGGCCCACATGTACCAGATTATCAAGTTATTCAAACGGTCCATCTGGACGATACCATCGTGGATGGTCTAAGAACACATGGACCTTTGATAAGTTACATCTAGACCATTTGAACGGGAATCGGATGGTTAGGATCATTGGTTGACGTGGTTTTAGGCATGTAGCCGATCCACGGAATCTCCCTCAAGATGGATGGTTCGGATCACCCGAACATACGTCCGCGTAGGAATGGGCGTAGGGCACTACTGCCACGAGGACCAGAATCGTCTACAATACCTAGTGGTGTGTGGTAAACTTGAGCGTTGTATATGCTTCATGTTTATTTATTTTTTTGCGAATACTTTAAAATGATACGAAAGAATGGATGGACAGCGTGGATAAACAGATACATAACGGTGGGCCAGCCTATAGAACTGACCGTTAGTGGCTACAGATGGGCGGGATGGAAGGCGATACGCGTCCCAAAAAATTGAAATCGTCAACATCGGCCTCCCTCCGAGTAAAAGGCGCAATTATAAGTAATATTGCCTATATTTTACAGTGTATTTACACTGTAATTTGAAAATCAAACGTCGCCAAGACCAACCTCTAAATTCGTTTTGCCTCACTGGCCCGAAAATGGTTTGTGATCTGAACCGTTGATCTCAGGGAATATATGCCATGAGAGCCACCTGAAGAAAATTAACGTGAATCGATGGCTATGACCATCACTGTATGCAGATGAATTTAGAAGAAAGAAAAGAAATTTTTTAATGGCTCGCACTCAACTCTAAAAATCAAAGGTGGAGATCATCGTTAAAGCCTGATTATGGGATAATAACTTACGTATAGAATCACGAGAGTATGGACGGTTCAAATTGTAGGATCCCGACTGGCGACGGAGGCAAAACGAACTCATTTTTCTCGCCGTAATTACCATCAATTATATATTAAAAAAATCGGAATGATGTGCAAATATATCCTAATAAATTAAATAAAATAATGATTATTCCAATTGTTTTCTCTTGCCAAGAAAATCCCGTGACGAGAAAATCGTTTTTTACGGTTTTTCACGCATGGACGTGCTAACGTACGCCGAGAGAGAGAGAGAGAGAGAGAGATAGAGAAAGAGACCTGGGTGCTCGCGAGTGTAAGTATCCCAAATGCTTGGGCCTCTACCACCTTCCTTAACTGCCCCTTCATACTGTAAAAATTACCAAAGTTTCCCATCTAAGCATAGCTGTCCGTATTACCTACTAGAAACTTCTAGAAGAAGAAGAAGAAGAAAGAGAATAGAGAGAGAGAGAGAGAGAGAGAGAGAGATGGGTGAGACGAACCTGATAAGATGCAGAGGCGGTACCGAAAATGAAACCAGGAGGAAAGCTGCTCCTATTCAGCGGAGCCGGTTTGTCACGTGACAGAGCCCCTCCGGCATGTGACAGGGAAGCGATGAGTAAAAAGAGACCGAATAGGAGAGACCTTCCAAGCGCCATACCAGTATCTCTCTCTCACGACCAGGAGTTGTCTTTATAGGAGAGAGATTTCCGAAAGTACCCTTCATCTTGCTGAAAGATTACGAAAAATGACACTCTCTTTAATTCAGCGGTCGGCACGTGGGTTCGTGTACGACTGTCAACCCGAAGATTTATGCGTTTCCATAAATGGGCGCAACTGTTGGCTGATCTAGACCGTTGGTTTTGTTCGGCCAACAACGGATGGAACGCATGGACTGACGCAGGAGAGTACGTGAGGTCGAGTACCGTCTTATTCCGAATTCACAGAGCTTCTTTGAACTCCTCATAGAGACTTCTCGAATCCAAGAGAAAAGAAAACATAAAATAGAAATAAATTCGAACTTGATTAATGCCTAAATAAAAACAAGTTTACAACCCTTCAAATACAAGTACTAGAGAAAGAAATCAGAATCAAACTACAACTAAAACTCCTAAAAATCACGACTTACTATTAAATTTACTATTTATAGATGGTCGTGATGTCTACTAGTGCGTAAGGTTTTCGGCCAAAAATAGTAAGTGTTCTATTTGGCTTCACCAAACTGTTCTCCAAATTATTCTAAGCTCTTTTCACGTTGGGCGCAACTCGTAAAGTCCGATGGATGAAAAGTTATAATCAAACTAAAACTTACTATTTATAGTAAAAACGAAATTAAAATAAGGAAACAACTGTCAATCCAAGGGTTTTTCGTAATTTCGGGTATCGCAACCCGGCATAGTAGAGTTGGTTGGCTAAAGTAGCTCGTTCTACCCCAAAATTATATATTTTACGTCAGGTAACTCATTCCGGATTGTAAGATACACCCGATTTAAAGTTCGATGGTCTGGATCACTTCTATCGCCGACCGGGCCTTTTTTGATCCATCTTGGCGATGAAATTGTCCGCGACCTGCTCTACAACACCTTTGTATATAAAGCGGTCGACCTGGTCCGGCTAATCCTATTCCGGCATTAGACCAGCTCAGCTCTCTAGGGTGAGGGAAAGAGCCAAGCCCCTTCTACTTTGTTATGGCTTGGGCTGGGCCTTAGGCCAGGAGAACCTGGCCCACCCTAACCCCGGCCATTGCTACCCTAAGCTAGTGCAACAAAGGTAGGATCCGATTCAATCATTTTACCCTTCCTGATCATTAATCTCTGGGCTCGAGAAATAGAAAACCCCACTTTGAAAAGCATATATGGATCATGTGTCACGCCATTGCGTGCCTCTTTGGAAAATGCATCCACTGATCTGAACCACTATCTCGCGGGACCCCATTCTAATTAGGCCAGTATCAAAAATTACTTTCACTGTACTATCTTAACCATCTAATAAAATGGATCTTATGTCAATCAACAAGATCTGTCGTTGATTTTTGTCTTCTAACGCATGGAACTAATTAAAAGGCTAGGTTCATCCAAACAATTTGATGCTTTGTTCAAGGCCCATTCGATTTTTTAAAATACCAAATGAGTGGTTCAGATCTCATAAACGTATGCCACGTGTGCACAAACGACATGGGTGAGCACCGGATCCGCATCCCTCGGAGTCTATAATTTTTTTCCAGACACCAGAGTGGCCGGCAGGACATGCCATCACCAAAGGGATATTTTGGTCATTCCATGGTTCGGGGATATTTCCATCATTTTCTGAGAATTGAAATAATGTATAAAAAATGAAAATAGCATTTATTTGCCTAGGCCGTGATGTTGTGTGCGTGGCCACCCTGATATATAGTCCAAATCCACTCCGTCCATAAGGTGCGAGTCTTCATTTTGACATTGTACCGCAAAAATCGGAGACGATCAAAACACAATGGGTCACACCACTGGGAAGAGTTGGGATAGAAGAGCATCATTAAAACCTTCCAGTTTGTGTATAGAATCTATCTTATATTGGATATACCATCCAATCCATTCATAAGATGTGATCCATCAGGATGAATGGAGACCCTTGAAATCAGCCCATTTTAAAAGACAAGTGGACCACACTACTTGATTTAGAAGATCTAATCATGATTTTAGATGTAGTCACCTAAACCTGGGATAGGAGTCAAAGAACATTAATGGTTGCACATGATGGATGTGTTGAATGTTATGCAAACACCATGGTGGGGGTTACACACAACATTATATGATAAGCACATATACAATTTTTTTTAGTAAAGTAGGTTTCTTATTTCCCTCAGTCTGTTTGGATTCTTAAAGGCATGAGAAATTAAATAGTGCCTTTTAAATGTGAAAAATAGTAGGAAACCATAGATAATTTTTTTTTTTTTTTTTTTTACCTATTTTCAAATTTAATGTTTGAAAATTGTTAATTTTAAAAAATAAATAAATAAAAATTAACACATTTGCCACTTACAAGATGTGACTCTGGAAAATAAATTAGTGCACATGTAATACGTGAGGTGCTTGAAATAATATTGTTGCACACATGTCACACGTAAGGTGTTTGAGTATTCTAGGCTCTCAAATTTGAGTGTTTTAAAACCCTTAAAACAAGGGCTGTTGAGAAATTGGGTCCCTCCAACTGCAATTCAATACACAGAATTAAATTGATACTCCGGCTGTGTACTCTCTTAGAAAATGCGAACATGACATAAATCAACCAAATCTATGGCAATCGTTCGCTCAAACCATCTGAAGTGTGATCCCCACTTATCATGAAAATCAATATTGATCGGACAATCTTAACCGTTGGATTTTACCTATTGAAATGTTTTTTTGGGCTTCCTATCATACAGCCAATTTGACGCCCGCCAATTTAGAGAACAAGGATTGTGCGATCAGGGCAATTCTCTAAATGTGCTCAACATGCAATGGGGTCCCGCAATTTGGACGATCTGGATCTGCATGCTTATTGTACCATAGCCCATGGTTGGTGAATACTATAAAATAATAATAATAATAATAATTTTATTTTATTTTTTAAAAAAAAAAAGTGAGGATATTTTGGAAACGGATTGGCTACTCCCCTGACACCAGCCAATGGCTGATGGTCGGTGCTATGTGGGCCCCACCATGATGTATGTGTTTCATCCATGCCATCCATATATTTTTACAGATCA
The DNA here is from genome assembly GCA_021015155.1 of Magnolia officinalis. NCBI lineage: Eukaryota > Viridiplantae > Streptophyta > Magnoliopsida > Magnoliales > Magnoliaceae > Magnolia > Magnolia officinalis. The sequence continues at coordinate 3,186,805 of JAJHSJ010000001.1, read as the reverse complement.
TTTTATGATATGGTTCCAAAAATGAGGTATATCCAAATCTCAAGTGGACCACATTACAGGAAAGAGTGTTGAATGAGGGTCAACCGTTAAAAACATTTCGGGGCCATAAAAGTTTTGGATCAAGCTGATGTTTGTTTTTTTTCTTCATCTGGGCCTGTATGACCTAATCAACATATTGGATGTCAAATAAACAGTATAGTGGGCCTTAGGAGGATTTTAATGGTGGATACCCAATCACTATTGTTTTCATGTAGTGTGGCCCACCTGAGATTTATATCCCTCTCATTTTTGGTATAAAGTCATAAAATGATCTGTAAAAATGGATGAACGGAATGGATGAAACACATACATCATGGTGGGGCCCACAGATCACCGACCATCAGCCACGGAGCTGGTGTCAGGGGGAGTAGCCAATCGGTTTCCGGATATTTTAGCCAGTCGCCATCAATGGAAGACTTCTTATATATTGTGTACAGTGACGTCCGTCGTATGTGTGGAAAATCAATCTCGTGGAAATTCATGCATGATGCGTGGACCACCAACTACTATACCAAACACGCCCATCTCATGTTTTCTTTTTTCTTTTCTTTTTTTCCTTTTTAAAAATAATTTACAAGATCAGGCGAGTTTTGAATATTTACGGCTTATCTACATCCGTCGAACTATTGACTCTTCGCTTACAAGATCATGTGGTGGGCCCCACCGCCAGGTTCCGCTCGACGAGCTGGTGACGTTGGAAATTACAATGATGCATTGACAACGGCCATACAATGCAACTGGATTGCAAGTGGGCCACGTGGGCACGTAGGATGTGAACTGTTGGCAAGTTTTTTCCAGGCAGTCTATTCTATTCTAAGAGAAATTTACGACTTTGGACCCCACGTTTTATCCAGTGGTTTTTATGAAGCAAGACAAACTTAATGTACGCACTTAGACTTCCTTGGACGGGCACCGAATTTGAAGACGAAAATACCCCTGCCTTCCTCTAGTGTGCAGAGACGAGCGCTGACGGCCGGTCCAGCGATGGAAACTCAGGTGGGGCACCCTGTGATGTTTGTGAGAAATCCTCCCCGTCTAAGTTCATTCATAGGGTCACAAATAGTTCGATGAAAAGGAAAAACAAATTTCATAATGATCCAAAACTTCTGTAACCCCTAAAAGGGTTTCAATGGTAGACGTTCAATTCCCCACTGCATTTTACAGTGTGGTCCACTTGATAGTTAGATCTATCTTATTTTTCATCTCAAGCCTTAATATGAGCTCGCCAAATAGATGGACGGTTTGGATATAATACAGACCTTGTGATGGAACCCACAAAAGCAACATAGCGAAAAAAAAAAAAGTATATACTTATGTAAATATGTATATATAAGTAGAGCTGGGCATCGGTCCTGGTCGGACCGGATTTGGCCAAATCCAAACAGATTCAAAATAATAGGAGGTTAATCCGAACTCGATCAGACGGGACCGAGTCTAGGTCGTCTGACTCGGACAGATCTGATATGTGACTAACTTGACCCGAACCGAGTCTGACTCGGTCACCCTGCCCGAGTCGGATCGGGCTGGGAAGATTCGAATAGTTAAAATTTAATCCAAATATTTCATGCGATGTGGTCCACTTCAGCCTTCAATATATCATACTTTTGTTCTCAATGTCTAAAATAATATGTCAAAATTGATGAACGGTGTAGATAAAACATATACATCAAGGTGGGCCCCATATGTACCTGAAGGAACATATATGCAATTATACTATAGGTGTTTTATTGTTAACGTGCATTACACGAAAGTGCAGTGCCGTTTTTCAATTTTCATGCAAAGCAGGGAGCAGGGACTCTCTTGTTTCAATTTACAGGGGTGTGATCATGGATATATGTTATATCTAAACCGTCCATCCATTGGTGACCGCGTCTTAAGGCTTGAGACAAAAAACAGGACAGAACTAACTATCATGGGACCACACGAATGGTTTAACTGTGAAAATCATTCTACGCCGCTATTTATAGTGTGGTCCAAATAATCTTTGGATATTATTCATTTTTTGAATAATGCTCGGTAACAATCTCAAAAACATATGAACGGCTTAGATGTAATAAATACATTACTGTGGGGTCACATAACTTTGATCTCCTTTTAACTGTTCGTACAACTCGGAGCTCGAGGAGTGCTCGGCGCTCGAGGAGGCAGACGCCAGGCTGGAGACGGTCTGGCTACTCCCCTTGCCACCTGCACTCGGTGCTCCGTGGGCGCCACCATGATGTATTTCATCCATGCCCTCCATCTATTTTTAAAAGTAATTTTAAGTTATTAGAAAAAAAAATGTATATTGAAATCTCAAGTGGACCACATTATAGAAAACGGTGTTGAATGCATTTTGACCATTAAAAACGTTTTGTTGGCCATAAAAGTTTTCTGATGAAGTTGATATTTATTTTTTTCCCTTCCTCTCTGTTCTTATGACCTGATGAGCATATTTTATAGAATCTATGTATTTTATCCACACTATCTATCTATTTTTTAGAAAGTTAGGGTAAAATATAAAAAAAAAATATTGTATACTACCCGACGCTATCTGTCCGGGTCTGTTCGGTGCGGTTCGGTCCCTTTGGTTCGGATATCCGGGTCGGGTCTGTCCGGACAGAGGTCTATCCGGACCTGACCCGAAAAAAATCGGATCTGAAAATGACACCCGATCAGGATCGATCTTGGCCGTCGGTTCTGTTCGGAACGGGGCGGATCGGGTCTGATCGGGTCGGATCTGCCGGATCGAGTCACAAATGCACACCTCTATATATAAGTATATAAAAATAATTTTCTATCTTTTAATTCATTTCTTTGTCTATTATTTAACAAGTATATCTCCTAAACTAAAATGAATTACTTAACGTATCACATATGATTTTGAGGTAGGAGACTAATTTAGCCAACCAACTTAGTTATTTTCCAATATTCCCATCGGGTCGATGGTTGAAAATCTATTTCTTTCACTTTGTGGTCAATTTCAATCACTTTGCGGTCAAACTGAAAATTCAACGGGGCAAACATGAAATTCAGTGGGGCAAACTAGAAATTGAACAGGGCAAACATGAATTTCAGCGGGGCAAACATGAAATTGAGTGGGACAAACTAGAAATTGAGCGGGGCAAACATGAAATTTAGTGGGCAAACTAGAAATTGAGTGGGGCAAACATGAAATTCAGCGGGGCAAACATTAAATTGAGCGTGGCAAACTAGAAATTAAGCGGGGCAAACATGAAATTCAGCGGGGCAAACATAAAATTTAGCGGGGTAAACTAGAAATTGAGCGGGGCAAACATGAAATTCAACAGGGCAAACTAGAAATTGAGCGGGGCAAACATGAAATTCAGCAGGGCAAACATGAAATTGAGCAGGGCAAACTAGAAATTCAGCGGGGCAAACATGAAATTGAGCGGGACAAACTAGAAATTCAGCAAGGCAAACATGAAATTGAGCAGGGCAAACTAGAAATTTAGCGGGGCAAACATAAGGTCTATGTTAGGGACCGAATGCATTTTATATAAGGAAGTGGCTATGGGAGAGAGCCCACCCATTGTAAAACTCTTTCACTTACCTACGTCTTCTCAATCTCTCATGTACAAGGAGAGAAGTTATTCTTCAATACAATTCTATCTTGAGTTGTCTATAGTATTTCATGCCTATAAAACCGTATATACCCAATGTGATTAATTTAAACAAATCATTGCATTACCAGATGAAAACATGCCATACATGGCCAATGATTCCAACATTCTCTAACTTGGGATAATCATGATATTCTTCAATATGCAATGTATTATATGGTAATTCATTAACGATTGAGATTATACTATATATTTTAATGGATCCTATAAAGTATCCTAAATTAGCTTGTTAGTACAATCCACTGTCAATGCACACTCCACTATTAGCCACCCCCACTAGGGAATCGATACCAAGACCTCAATGTTAAAACAAGGTATCTTCACTTAGTCTACCACTTGAGATATGGTCCAGGGTGTAATCCTTTCAAACCCTTAAGCATGTCTAGCATAACCCTAATATCAATTACACCAGTATATATAATCAAAACTATAAATATAAACAAATTGCATAAAAACACTCAAAACTGTGTAACCTATCTATCCATCGAGTCAACCGGTCGAAACACTTTGATCGATCAAGTCGACATGTTAACTAAAGTTTTCGATATATCAAAAACTCCAAAATTTTCATGTTTGCCCCGCTCAATTTCATGTTTGCCTCGCTCAATTTTCTATCCATCTCATGCTAGGCTAGCTCAATTTTCAGTTTTCCTCGCTCCCTCTCATGCTAAGCTCGCTCTAATTTCAGTTTTCCTTGCTCCCTCTCATGCTAGGCTCGCTCAATTTTCATTTTCCCTCGCTCAATTTCAGGCTACTTAGATAATATTGATAGTATTTGATCCTCTCTGACGCAATAGATCCTTGTTGCATCATAAAAGCATGAATGCTCACTAAGGTACCCACAAAACAATTTCTATGTACTGTAAATTCTTTTCATTTGGCTTGACGTATCCCTTCTTTCACTTCTAATGAAATTGTTGTCTTTCATTAGATATTGGAGATTGGATTGACAAACACAATAACCACTGTTCAAAACACATCAACCAAAGCGAATTGTTCTCAAAGTCTAGCTTGAAATGATGTTTACTTGTCACTAGCTAACTTGTGCTGGTGTAAGGTATTTGGCTTTTAGGGCCTATTTGGATACCCCAAAATAAGTTACTTTGTATACCTACAGTAGTAGATAAGTAGCTTATTCGAGATAAGTAAGCTCGGTAAGCTCGGTTTAAGATCAATTATAAGTAACTTTTTTTATTAAAGTTACATAATCACTTCAGCTCGGTAAGCTTGGTTTAAGATACAAGTATCGACATATATCGAGAGTGTCTTGATAATATCGAGATTCAATCTTCGATATATCAAGCGTTGCTCGATAATATCGACTTTGCCTTTGAAATGTTCAGCAGCCAACACTGAAATTTCAATAATTTCTCGATATATCGAGTATGTCCCGATAATATCGACGTTCAAATCTCGATATATCGAGCAATGCTCGATAATATTGAACGATCTCTCGATGTTTGTTCCGCTGAAATTCAAGTTTGCTCCACTCAATTTTATGTTTGCCTCGCTCAATTTCTAGTTTATCCCGTTGAATTTCATGTTTGCCCCACTCAATTTCTAATTTGCCCCGCTGAATTTCTAGTTTGCCCCGCTCAATTTCATGTTTGCCCCGTTCAATTTCTAGTTTGCCCCGCTCAATTTCATGTTTGCCCTGCTGAAATTCATATTTGCTCCACTCAATTTCATGTTTGCCCCATTGAATTTTCAATTTGAATGCGAAGTGATTGAAATTGACCACAAACTGAATGAAATGGATTTTCAACCATCAACCCGATGATATCTTGGAAAATAACTAGGTTGGTTAACTAAATTAGCTTCTCCTACCCCAAAATCATATGTGGTACGTTAAGTAAATCATTCTAGTTTGGATCCTTACTCTTGCTCGGGTGGTAGACTCTTAGGAGTTTCAACACCCGGTCAAGCGTTCGAGTATCCATAGGTGGTAAAATTCCACTAGTGTGAGTGTGGGGGGTGTGTAAAAAAAAAAAAAAAAAAAAAAAAAAAAAAAAAAAAAAAAAAAAAAAAAAAAAATCATTCTTATTTAGGAGATATGCTTGTTAAAAAAATAGACAAAGAGAAATAATTAAAAGATAGAAAAATATTTATATATGTCGTACCCGCGGTAGTGCCGCGGCAATCTGTTTATTTTTTTTATTTTTATTTTTTGTTGTTGCTTTTGTGGGTCTCATCATGAGGCATTTGTTATATCCAAACATCCATCTATTTGGCGAGCTCATATTAAGACTTGAGACGAAAAATAAGATAAATCTAACCATCAAGTGGACCACACTGTAAAAGGCAGTGGGGAATTGAAGTCTACCATTGAAAACCTTTTAGGGGTTACAGAAGTTTTCGATCATTATGAAATTTGTTTTTCCTCTTCATCCAGGTCTTTGTGACCCTATGAATGAACTTGGATGGGGAGGATTTCTCACAAACATCACAGTGGGCTCCACCTAAGTTTTTAATGGTTGACGCTCATTCAACACTGTTTCCTGTAATGTGGTACACTTGACGCTCATTTTTGGTATCATTCTATAAAATGATCTGGAAAAATATATGGACGGCATGGATGAAAAGCATACATCATGGTGGGCCCACAGACCACCGACGATCCGATATTGGCGGGTGGCAGGGGGAGCAGCCAATCCGTTTCCGTGGAAAGGAGGGGCATTTTCGTCCTGGAATTTGTCGTCCGTACAAGGAGGTTTACGTGCGTATGTTAAGTTTGTATTGCTTCAAGAATATCCAATGGATAAAAGGTGGGGTCCACAGCAGTAAATTTCTCCAATTCAAATGTGTGCGCCGCAATAGATGAATGAATCAACCTGAATTGTCGGCATCTTGACTTTGTGGGCCCATTATGTACGGTTGAGATGTTTCACACACTTGCGAGGTTGCCACATGTGTTGCACGTAGGGATGACAATCGGCTGGATTTGGGCTGAGGCAGGGTAAGCCAAGCCCCTATAGGGCGCAAGATCTGAGCCAAGCATGGGCTAGCACAACAGGCCCAAACCCAAAGTCCCAAAAATATTGGTTAGGTCTAGGCCTGATTCGAAAATTGATAAAATCCCTATTTTTAAGAAGGTGAATGTTCCTAATCCATGCATCAATGAGGTGGGCCATGCATTCTTAAAGAAATAATATCTGTCACAAGACACACATGTAGAAGACCTGGACCGTTCATCTGTTGAGCCCTACCTGGATCAGCCAGGTGCCGAAAAGCCAGACTGCTCGAATGATCGTTATCCTCTGATCGGAGGAATTTAGCCCACTGGATGCAGATCATTGGTTGGAATTTTTCCTAAATACGCATATTTCTTCCTCGGAAGTTCTTCAAACAACCTTGGCCTTGGATGCAGAACATGGGTGACTTGTTCTTCTTTCTTTCTTTTTTTAACTTGTGAGCCTTATAAGTCCTATCCATTGGTGTGATTGTCCGGGAAAGCCTCTTCCAAGGTATGGCGTAACAGATGAAGGGTCCGAGTTTCATACAAACTGGCTACACTGTAGTACAACAGAAAATGCAACTAAGAACATGCATCACCACGTACATCTCAATTGACAACAAGAAACAAATGCAACAATTCGACAGCTGCAGAACGCAAAACCAGAAATTCAAATTACAGCCGATCTTTACAGATGCATAAATTTAAATAGCATAAAGATATCGACCGGGAATCCAAATTGGTCCGACTCAAAAGACGAACATCTACCAGACTCAGATCAGATGATGCTGCTGCAGCTGCGGCTATCTGAACTGCGCAAAGGTTCATGGTAGTCAAGATTCGAACTGGCTGCGAGGAGTCCTGAAAGGCGTGCCAGTTGAGTCCACCTCGACCCCGTCTGCCCAACTCTGTCCGGTGCGGATTGTCCGTTGGATCAGAGAGGCCAGCAATTCCGCAATCTCAGAGATGGGGGGCCTTAGCTCTGGTTCTACCTGTTAAGAATAATCCCCACATGCATTAAAACATAGAAGAACACGAATCGACGTCTAATTATTTTAAGAATTCAGCCATGCCAAACAGGTCATTTGGCAACCGTAAATGAGCGGTGCTAGAAATGGTATCCTTGGGCAGGGAAAAGGCTTGCGTTTGGCAACCTGAAAAATGTAAGAAATGGATTCCAGCAAAAGGCCATTTTTTTTTTTCAATTCCTAGCCACAGGGTGGCTTGCAAATTCCGGGAGAGTGAATTCCCTCCCAGTTGTCATATTTTGAATTCGTTATAGAGCTTTGTGTAAAGCTCATGTCCACACCACACGTGACAGCATGGCATGATAGGCCTGAAATCTAATCCATCAATCAGAAAAGCACCACTTCATTGATGAACTAGCCCCATAATCAGGTCGATCTACTGGTCAGGTGGGCCACAGTTTTGCAATTGGCTGAAGTTATCTAACCATCTACCTGTTCCCAATGTTGAGACCCACATGCTAAGCGGACCATATTTATTTTTGGGAAAACATGTACAAGGTCAGACCAACCTCTGATGGATGGATTGGATTTTGCACCTATGCAACATGCTGGCACATGTGTCGCATGTACACGAACTAACTTCCACGCTCACAGGGAATGAATTCCAAGTACCCAAGACCTAGATTCTAAATTGGACGGAATTACATTCCTAGTTGCCAACCATGACCCCAGAATCAATTTCTCAGAGAATTTCGTTACTTCTAAATTCCAGGTTGCCAAACAACCACTTGGGAAATTGGAGAACTTTATGTGCTCGCCTGGGACTCAGAATTGGCGGACGGTTTTCCGACTTGGATTCAAGGCTTGTAACAACGGAGCTAAACAGGACTAATGCAAATAGTTAAAAATTAAAGTGTTTATTCTACAGAGACTCCTAATGTAATTCATGTGATTGCTACAAGAATTACAAGCATAGTGCAGAATTTGGATTATTTCTAATGAACAAATCAGCTCGTTTCGAAAAGAACAGCCGTTTCTTTCTTTCGTTTTTTTTGTTCTTTTTCATTTGCTATGCGGAAGATAATTCAACCGTACCTGAGTACACAGGGTAATGGCTTCAGCATACTGGGATAGAGCCAAGGCAGAGTGGCTGCCTCTAATGGCCGGATCAACCATCTCTTGCAAAGAACTGAAATTGTGCAGCCGTGTTGAAGCCCATTTAATTAGAGACTGCTTCTCTCTTGCCCTTGAACTATTGTAAAAAAGGGAACAAAAGAAAAAATAAATTAAAACACCGTAGGCCAACAGAACTTCATTTACTAGATTCCATATGACTGACTATCTGTAAAATACATATACCATACAAGAGTGAGATGGCAGACCTGTCAAAAGGTTTCAGCCCAGTTAGGAGCTCCAGCAGCAAAACTCCAAACCCATAGACATCACTCTTTGTATTATCGATTCCAGGCATCCCATATTCGGGAGCTTTGTAACCCGGGCCACCAGTAGGCAGTTCAGAAGCCTGTTATCGGGACAAGAAAACAATCAAGTTCGACTAAAGATGAATGTAGTTAAGAGTTTTTCTCAACCCACACGAATTTCTGCAAGTAACCACATGTGTCCACATGCTAATTGCTTGGGTCCTACTATTAGTGCATCAGGTGGGGCAACGTCTAACATGACCCAGCCCAAAGACTAGGCCTGCCCACTCCAGGGGTGGGTGCATTGAATGTCGACGAGGGCAATCTTTTTTTTTTAAAGCTTCCATTGCTATCGCATTCTCCCATCTGATCAGTGGACTGGCCTGATATATAGGCCAGACCATCCACAATGGTGGGTCGGGTCGGCATGTGTGTATGGGCTTATAGCAAAGCTCATATATAGTCTGTGTTCGGGTGCACAAGTGAAACAATCAGTGACGATTTGGTGATGTTCATTTCAAGTCCTGACTTAAAAGAAACAAATTTAAATTTGGAGACTAGTCCCTCAATACAAATTGTAAGCAAATTGAAATTTTGTTCTATCCATTTCGATGTACTAATAATTGCAATTCAGTTCGTTAGTGCATCCAAACACACTCATAGTATAACAACAGCATCTGCATTTATGGACAAGTTTGTGATTGCAAAAAAGACATGGGATCCCTTGCTGTGGAACTAGAGAAACCCAAACAATTACCTTAGCCTTAATGTAGGTGAGGGGCCTCAGAACAGCTAATCCACAGTCACAGATACGAGGCGTGAGCTCATCATCGAGCAAGATATTGGCAGCCTTTATGTTGCCATGTGCAATAGAAGGCGATAATAAGTGCAAATACCTGAACAAAGAACGGAAATAGAAAATGGCTCAGTTACAGGCATAGATACAAGGTCAAAAGGCATGGGACATGTTTATGTAAACATATACTTACTCCAAAGCCCGGGCTACATCAAGCGCGATCCACACACGAGCATTCCAGGACAGGTATCTACCATCATCTCGAGCAAAATGCAGGACGTCTTCGAGTGATACATTCCCGGCAAACTCATACACCAGAAGGTACTGCTGGTGCTCCATACAATAGCCGAAAAGGGTCGAGATGTTTGGATGCCTCAAAAGAGACATGTTCCTGACTAGCTCCAGAAATTCGACTTCTTCATGGAGAGACAGCGGCATCATATTGATTTTCTTCACAGCAAAAATCTGGGAAGCCGAAACCCACATGTATCTCAGACAGAATTCCAAGTTTTGTAGTCATTTGAATTTTCTGGAGATGAAGTTAGATGAAATGTTATACCTCGCCATCAGGGAACGTGCCTCTGTAGACGGAACCAAGAGAGCCCTCTCCAAGAAGGTTGTTGTCTGCGAAGCAGTTTGTAGCAGCTTGCAGGTCTGCAACAGTATAAAGCTTAGCAGTCATTAGTGCTCTTCTTCTCTCTGAAAGGCTTCTTATTCTAGAGAGTCCATCCATTCTGCAATTACGAACGGAAGGTATAGGCCTTAGAATGTCCATAGAAACAGACCATTGCTCCGGGCTATCTCTTGGTGCTGCAAAAGAAAAGCAAATCGCAGAAGGGGAAGAATAAGAATTGTTCAATACTTGTTGATGGAACCATTCATCTTCTATATACTGATGCTCCATGAATTGTTTCAAAAGTTTTAGACATTTTTCCTGACAGCCATGTACTGAAACATGATGAATTGGATGTACGTTTGATCTTCCGCAATGAGTGCAACGCCCTTCACATCATGATTCCTTTCATGGATGAAGGAAAACAAAATCTATAGAGTAAAGCCTATTCAAATAGAAATTAGTTTCTTATTTAGAAGATAGAGTTCTGAGGGGAAAATGCTACCTCTGATTGGTGTACTGATCGGAAGACGATGTGAAGTGCGGTGGATAATCTCCAATCTCTTAAGCTTACGTTTATGTGAGATACGGATGTGGATTGAAACAAGGGCCGCAACACAGCTTACTACAAATACTGCTGCACCAACTATAGAAGTTATTGTTCCAGGTCCCAGCCGCTTGTGATTATGGATATCCGCTTTGAGAGAGGTATAGTTTGAGGGCACTTGACTTGGTTGTTAGGGCATTACTTTCACTCAGACCAATTGACTTGTTGTGGTGAGGGTTATAAGGGGAAAGGAGAATGCACAACCCAGTCGCAAACACATTTCCCTCAATACGTCAAGGAATAGAGAGAAATTAGTAGGCTGTGAAATCCATTGAAAAACATTTTGTGTGTGTAAAAGAATATATGGGCAGTAGATACCTGAGAATTGGAATGGTTTCAAAATGCTTTGGGATGACACTGCTAAAGTGATTGTTTTGGATGTTACTGACAAATAAAAGTAGTTGAATCAGAACTGGAATAAGATTACAAAAATAAAACATGTATAAAGACTAGCTAGGAACACACTTGAGTTTGAGACATACAGTTCAGACAGTGGGAGCTTATCCAGGAAGATAACCGATCCAGTGAATTGGTTGTTCTGTAAGTGACTGTTGGAGAAATTATAGAAGTATTAACAAAGGAGACAAATGCAGAACAATTACACATGATTAGAACAAGTGTAGGTCTATTGTCATGCTTACAGAATGTTAAGATTGGTCAAATTACTGAATGAGACTGGCAAATCTCCACTGAAATTGTTGTAAGATAGATCCCTAAAAAGATATTTAGACAATGAAATTTGGGTCAAATTCAATGGATAAATTCTGATTCTAAGAAAAACTAGAACTCAAAATCGAGACCAAACAAATTACATATAGATATCTAAATTCTCATCTACTTTTCTACATATCAAAAGTATTGTTTCAAATCTTACAATTGTTTTAGATTTCGTAGATCTGTAAATATGTTTCCAATGGGCCCAGATAGGGCATTGTGGCTAAGATTCCTGCATTCAGATAAAATGTGATTCATGAAAATCTGTCCCATATTCATAAACCAAAACCTTTTTGAGTTCTAATTCAACAAGAAACTCACAGGGAGCAGAGATATTTCATAGAAGCCAAGGACGATGGGATGTTCTTGCTGATTTGATTGAATGCCAAATTTCTGCATTGCAAAAGAAAAGAAAAGAAAAAGTCAAAAAACAGAAGACAATAACATGACTGAAGGAGGAAAAAAACCAGTAAAAAGGTTCTTACATGTGGGTGGCATTGGGGGGTAAATTGAATGGAATTTCACTGTGAATACTATTGAATCCAGCATCACTATACAAGGAAAACAGTTCAAAATAAATAAGTAGATAGCTAATAGATACATGGAGAGAGAGAGCTCCTGAATAATTCACGGTTTTCTTGATACACAAATTATTTGTGAACGATGTGCAAATTGTTCACTAATTATTCATTAGTCTTAAGAAACCCAAAAGAAAAATCTCTACTTCTGAAGTTCTCCCCGGAATTTTCTGAATCTCAACTTGTAGAAATGCAATGAAGTTATTTACATGCATTTTCTATCTGAATCATACTTACAAATATTTCAGTGAGAGGAGGCTTGATAGCTGGAGACCCAATGTTCCGTTGATCCCTAGTCCATCAATCTTACTGCAAGAAGAGAGAATGGCTTGAGACAGAATAAGCAGAAAAGAGGAGAGTGTGCAGTCCAAATGGCTCCTTGGATTGAAAAAGAAAGAAATAGTTACAGTACATGGATTGAACAGAAGTTCCAGAGCATGATATTCCCTTCCAATCTTCCCCACAGGGGTCGCCACCGACAGATTTCCATCCAGTTAGCTGAGGTGGGAAGTTCAGGGCACTGTAAAGATCTTGTAGCGCTGTGACTGCAAAAGAGAGAGAGGGAATCAGCTGATGTGTTCTTGATTGTCTGGGGATTCTCTCCTCTGATATGGTTAATGAAGTTCAGAAGAAAGTCTACAAAAAGAATATACTTGCAGTCGCGCATGCCATCATACCTGGCATGCAAATTCAATGGGAAATAGGCCAAAGATTGAAGGTTTGTGATCTTCCCGTCATGGAAAATTTTTGGGGAATTTATCCTCCGTGACAGAACCATCAGATTAATAATCTGAATTGACAAACTATGGGCCCCACATGTTTGGAATCCTTGTTAAGGTTTAGTACCAAAAATCTTCCACCCTCAAACCATTCCTACTCTAAGCCACCCATGCAAGGTTAGGATCTTTCAATGTGCGAGATTTTTGGGTGTCCCCCAACTAAGGTGAGGTCCACCATATCAACTATCTAGATCACAGAGCCATGGCATCACATGTACAACGTTATACATTTTTAACAAATTAGATTCACATCCTGTAATTACTTATCTGGTCATCTTAATGGAGATTTCCGGTTTGTCTCTAGTAACAAGTCTTGGATCATTTCGGCTCACCACTGTTCATTTACATGGCTGGGGAATCCAGATTGTCCATCCAGTGAGTCCTATATTGATGGCACACAGTATCAAAACCACACCTAGTGGATGATCCTAATCCTTTTGTTGATGCAATTTTTTCCTTTTCAATGTAGGCCATTGACTTAAATTTTCACTAATTATAGATGAAATGGAGAGTTATAATTTCCCATTCGTGTGGTTTTCTACCCCAGGTCATTAATGGAAAGGCCTCCTAAATGGCTGCTCTCCATTTACAAACATAAAGCCACATTGGTCAGTGGAAAGAAATCAATACTGATCACAATGACCTGACATTTTCTATCCAAAAGCCTATATCTAAGTCATTCTACCACATCCTCAATCAGAAACAGAGAGAGAGAGAGAGAGAGAGTTAGAGAGAGATGATTGAGAGCGAGAGAGAGAGAGAGTGAGAAGATTGAGAGACGAGACAGAGGAGAGAGCGAGAGAGAGGCCGAGAGCGAGACGAGAGAGAGAGACAGGAGAAGAGCGAGAGAGAGAGAGAGAGAGAGAGAGAGAACACAAGACGGATCTGTAGTTGCTGAAGAGTGGCAGAGAAGACAGAGAGATGAGCGGAGACTAGAGAGAGATGCGAGAGAGACAGAGCATCCGAAGGCAGCTTAGCCAGGGCCTGCGAAAAGATGAGGAACACTAGAATGATTTGGAAAAGGAACTGCTTATATCTAATTGCCTAAAAAACAGAAACAAAGGATTGATGTAATAGTAATCCCAACTCGACAGATAATCCCAAAAAATCCAGATCAAGAAAAAAAAAAATTACAGAGATATGAGGAAATCAAAGCAACCATAAAGAAACCTGAATTAACAAAGAAGAGAGACAAATCTGAAAACCGTAACGGAGAAATTTACAGTCAACAGCACAAATCATCTAGTAATCCATTGGCAAAAAAAAAATAAAAATCTTGCTTTGTTAGCTGCATCTGGGATTTCCATTTCAAGAACAGTAACTCATTCCATGCTGGGAATTGCTTGAATAAACCAGAACTGTTTTTTTAAAGGCAACCAGAACTGTTTTTTTAAAGGCAACCAGAACTGCTTATAAAAGAGTTAAAAAGGAATCTTCAATGGATCTCACTGAGAAAATCTCCAAAACGGGAAATCAGAAAACAGTGATTACAGAGGTCCGATTCATTGATGCTCAAGATATACTGATTCTACACAGTCGAGAATCAAGTGACAGAAAACCTTTCAAGAACTGTGATTTGATCATTTGAATCCGTTAATCTCTCAAAGAATTCAAAGATCATCCACAAGAATCACCAAAAGAATATCGAATTCGATCAAAAAACATCTAAAATCTTCAAAAAAATGAAGTTCTTAAGCCAGAATTTCAGGTTGAAAAAAAAAAAAAAAAAAAACAGATGAGTTTTTCTGCGGGGATCTGGACATCACAAGAACAAGTAAAATTCAAGAAACTGCATTCAATCTAATAGTATTTAAGTTCGAAATCGTCTGAAGAAATCCAAGATTATCCATGGAAGATCATCATAATTGGCTCGAAATGTGTTGCATAGACCTCAAAATCTTCGAAATCCGTCAACGAGCGTGAAATTCAGATGAAAGAATCGAAATGAGGAGAGAATTAGAAAAGAAGACATTGCAGAGATCAGATCATCAGCTGAAATCAAAGAATTATACTCAAGAACTGCAATTCGATGACTATCTATTGAAAATCATTAAAGTAGATTGAAATAATCAAAAAAAAAAAAAAAAGAGGAGAACCGAAGATAGGAGATTTCTAATCATGAAGAAGCTGAAAGACGAAGAAGAAATAGCGATGGATATCGACTTTTGAGAAGCTCTTACAAATTCCAGAATTCTGAGAGAGAGAGCCAGAGAGAGAGAGAGAGAGAGAGAGAGAGAGGAGAGAGAGAGAGAGAGTTTGGATTTATAGAGGCCTCAGGGCGGGAAACTGTCCTAACAGCGTTCTTGGACGCGAGCTACGTGTAACTGCCGTGCCATGTAACCCAAAGATCTGTGGGGCCCACTACGACGTCCGTATGACATCCAGTCCGTACATTAGTTTCACCATATCATGTTAGGATGTGTTGCGAAAAATGAGGCAGATCTAAAATAATATGAGACCTGACACAGAAAACAGTGAGGATGAAACGCCGACCATTGAAACTTTCCTGAGGCCCACCATGATCTTTATATCCCATCCAAACGGTTTATAAGGTGATTCCCAACAGGATAGATGGGAAACACGAAAATAATCCTGATCCAAAACATCCGTTGGCCCTAATAAGTTTTCAATGGTGTGGTCCACTTGAGTTTTGTTTCTGAGTCATTATTTTGCCTGCACGTTAAAATAGGCTGATGAAACGGATGAACGGAGTGGATTCCATACGGAGATCATGGTGCATGCCACATAACTTTGGGTTACACGGTCTCCACGCCACTCGCATCCGCTGATCTTCTGAAGTAGCTACATGTGGCATTGCCTCCTAACTCGCACGTGGGACCGGCAGAGGGATCTTGAATTTCTTGCAACAACCGTGCAACATCTGTCGAGCCACCATAATGTGTGCGACATCCACTCCGTCCATCATTTTGACAAGCTCATGCTTTGGACGTCAGCCAAAAAATAAGGCCGATCGAAAGCTCAGTTGGCCACAGCAGGTGCAATTGAAGAGCTTCTTTGGCCCACTGGTAATTGGTTTTTCCCTTAATCCTGGTGGACTGGCCTTATAAAGGGAGCGGATTAGGTGAGTGCGACCCCGGGTCAACCGAGGTGGGTGGGACCCCTGACTGTGGGGCCCACTGTGATGTATTTGAATACATTCACGCCGTCCATCTGTATTGAAAGCTCATTTTAGGATATGATCCCAAAAAATGAAGCAGATCCAAATCTTAGGTGGACCGCACCACAGGAAACAGTCTCACCCAATCCGATCCCCTTATAAACGGGCTAATAGCATCATAGTACGCCCCAAGAAGGTTTGAGTGGAGAGCGTCCTCATCCCACTGTTCCCGCTGGTGTGGTCCATTTGAGTTTTGGTTCGGCCTGATTTTAGTCCTGTCATTAGCTTCCGCAAATGGACGGAATGGATCTGTGTATGTCACACACACACGTCACGGTGGGCCGTCGAGCTTTTTGTTACACGAGCTCCTTACAACTGCTGTTGAAGAAATTCAGCGTCCATATCCATTGGGACGGTTATTTTCCGAGGCAATAGATGATTTCTAACTCCCCTCTTCAAGCGCCAAATACAAACGCACCATACGTGCCAACTTGGCACATGCATGTGGTATCTGGAACGTTCAAATGGTCGTTCAAGAGATGATAATTTCTTAACCAAAAAAAAAAAATTTGAATGTCTATTAATTACTCAGGCAGAAATGAGCTTATAATAACGTGCATCTGTCCCTTATTTGATAAATAATCCAGACTGATTATTAGGATGGCATATGTCCATTACGAGAACTGTCTGATGAACGTCCGAGATCCCACAAAAATAAACTAAATTGGCACGTGTGATGCACGTGTTCTCGACGCTTGAAATGGGGAATGGGAAGTAATGATCCTTTCCGTTCAAGCTCAAGAGAGCAGCTGAAACATTGTTTTACCAAGATAACTCTCACTTTTGTAGGAAATGCTTTCAGAGGCCCGCATCCTCTGCGCGGAGCTTATTCTAGGACGTTGTGTGTGACCCAAAGGGTTGTGTATGGCATCCAAGACACCACTTGAATTTTGGAGTTTTTGGGAGGGCTCTTAAATGAAGCCCGGACACACCCCAACCTGTGCCGTAGTGGGATTTCACCACCCGTAGGTACTCGAACCCTTACTTCGTATTGAAACTCTCGTGAGTCTAGCACCAGAACAAGAGTAAGGACCCACCGTAGAAATGCTCAAAATCATGCTGATTAAACAACTCAAGACCTTTGACTAATGGACATTTTTGTCCAATTTTAAACCATTTACTATTTTTGCGGTCCATCTAATGTCTAATGATGAACAAATCAATATCAACGTTTTAAATAGTGGTAGGGTGATGTGTAGCGCTCTGCTCTCTATAGCATGCACGATACTACTATGACAAATACAATAAATAGTGAATATATATATTATATATATTAATATATATATATATATATATATATATATATATATATATATATATATATATATTATATATATATCGCTCAGCTCTCTATAGCATGCACAATACTATTATAATAAATAGTGAATATATATATATATAATATACACACACACACACATATAAAAGATGATTCATTTTATGAATTAAAGTATGTTCAAACAAGTTATTAATTATCATTTATCAAAAGTCAATCCACATATAAACTAAATCAATAAATAATTATCACATCAACAAATTTCTAAACAAACCACTTTAATTAATAATATCTAATTGAAACCATGAGTCACAATTACGAAAAATAAAAATAAAAATTCCATAGGTTAAAAGTATCAAGTACAATACAAGTTTCACATTCCTCGACATTAAATACAAATTTAAAAAAAAAAACATAAAAAATAAATAAAATAAAATAGTAAAAAAATACATTTTAGCGTACGCTACGCGCTACGTAGTTGTAGCGTACGCTACAACCCCTATAACATACACTACAAGGGATTTACACATTAAGGATACAACATAGTGTTCGCTAGGGGCGCTATTTGAAACACTGGTCAGGAGTAAAAATTTTGCAGGAACACTATTGAATTGAACCAACATCATTAGTTTAGGGGCATCTTTGGGTGCACCCAACGTATGCAAGATTGAAACAATGCACAAGATTTGCCATCATCATATGAAAGGGCCTCCACTAAAAAAAGGGGGCCCATTGGATAAATATGTGAGCCACAGCCATAGACACGATCTCAAGTTCCAACAGGCATTGACACCACCTGTCGCATCTATCAGAGCAAAACTCATTAAACCCATTTTAGAGTGGCATCCAAACACGTCCTAATAAAATACAAGTCATGCTATGTAGTTTCGAGGGTACTTTCCAATCGTGTTGATTTCAAGTTGGACAAGAAAGAATTGTAACTGCAATTTGAGGGCTGCTTCTGCATTCCAAATACTAGGAGATACAATTCAAAGTTCTGTAATCTCCTCTTTGTTTTACTGAAACTTCACAATTCAATTCACTTATGCATCCAAACATGACCTAACACTGATTTGTTCGATGACATAAAACAATAGCTCAATGGAGGTCCTGTAACTTTTAAGTCACATTTCAGCATATATGCGGGGAAAGTTGTTTTGATGTCGAAAAGAAGATTATTACAACCATAGAAAGCAAGCAAACAATCTATCAAATCAGTTTTGGATTCATACCATGACACCTACCAATGTGCAATTTGTAACTGTTCAAGTTTATGAGAAGCTAATAAGATTAATAAGAAGACAAGTCGAGAAATCCACGCAAACTGCTGACAAAGTTCCTGAGATCCAATACAGAGGAATTATTGGGTCCTGCATGTCAGCATGCAGTTTGCTGGCATCCATGTGGTACCCATGGCCCAGTGATCAAGCACATTGATATGGTGGGCCTCTCATGGATGAAGGATGCCCAAAAATCCCCCAGATTGAAGCTTTACTTCCAACCGATTGCCCATGAAACAACAGCTCACATTTGACCAAGAGGCAGCAGTAGACTGTTAGGATCTTCCAATCTAGGAGATATTTTTGGCTTCCCCCATCCACAGTGGGCCCCATCAGATTGACAAGATGAATTTCTGAACCATGGAGCACATGCATGGAACTGCGGTATGTTAGCAAACTGTATCATGCAGGAATCCTAGAATTCCTCAAAGAGACCAGTGCATCTGATGGCTGGAACTGGAAGAGCCATAAGCTCGGGAGTGACCAAGGTCCATATGCTGCCGGCCCGCTTGCTGAGCTAACATGACCTCACTCGAGAACTGATTGTTGGCTGGCCCCGAAACTTGTCCTGAGCCCAACTCGCGCGTGATTTCATGCGAACCGCTACTAGCTTCATGACTCCTGAAACTCCACGTGTTGCTCATGAAACTGCTTGTATTGGCGCCGTGAGCTGGTTGATGGACATTCGGAGCCCTTTCATCGTTCATAAAGTTATTTGCTGTGGGACCCAGAGCTCGATTCCTGGGAACCCATGGTTGAGATGACAGAAGAGCGAGAGCACAGCCGGAGTCTGAGACTCCCACAAATGATTCGGTTGCCGCAAATTCTGGGCCAGGGAAGGATGTCCCGCCAGCAGAACTATGCAGATACAAGTGGGGCCCATGAGCGAGGACGTTGGCAGAAGGAACCTCTACACTGCCTTGCCAAAGATGCGGAAGATGGCGTCCCGTAGCTAAGGTTTGATGGGTAAGTACCCGATCACTAGCCCTTATGGTGGGCCATACCTCTCTTCCTGGCAGTCTTGGGTATGTGTAGTCCATCAGATAGCCTCCAACTCTGCTGTTGTCTTCTGCCAATGGAAGCGTTAAAAATCTGAAACAGAGGGATTAAACAAAAGGAAGCCCTCATAATGGGGCTCAAGCAAGTAAGCCTTCATGTGACTCGCTTTTCACATGTGACCTTCTGGTAGATGTATGAGTCCCAAGCTGCTCATTGGGTGGGCCCTGCGGTCTATATTGAACATACATGTGTGGCCCAACTTATGAACCAATTGTCCAGAATTTTTCAGGCGAGTGAATCTAAAGGGTGGTGGTGTCCTGCCTAATGAGCAGCTCCGGTCTCCCGCATGCATGCCACGTTGCCACGTGTGAGCCATAAGTTCCATGAAAGTGCACTCATGGGCATCCCTTTCACATTTCTCAAATTTTATTTTAGATGAGATTCATGGGATTGAAGTAAATGTCCTCACGACAGTAAAATGTGTGAGCAATGTTGTATTCTACTGATCGAGTCTGACCATGGAAAGATGATGACAACCGTCCATAGGGTGAGGACAAAGACCCTAGTGGTGGCTTCCTTCGACGCTCATTGTGGCCAGCCAGACGTCTACGACAACTGCGTTTTCCTTGGTCGAATTCAGGGAGTTGATGAAATCTGTGATAAGACTATCAAACAAGTTACTGATCTACCTTCAGCAGTGTTTAATTGACATTTCTTGACACTTTGTTGTGGAACTCTAAACATGTTTAGATGATAGATAATCTATCACAGAATGCTGAATTTTCATGGGTAAAAAATATATATATCTTGTAGCTTGGATGAGAATGAATAAGTATAAGGGCTGACCGCTTTCAATATGGGATTTAACCAGTAAAAGCCAGTTGATATGTATGTAAAGAGGATCCAACAATCTTTTGAAATTATGCCATCTCAACAGGTGTCCGTGTCCAGGTATCTGATACTCTAGATACGGATCTTATAAAAACTATTTTTTTATGTTTAGTTATTTTATAACTTTAATTATTTTCACGGATGTACTTTTAGGGGCTGTTTGGATTCAAGCAAAGTTGTGCCGGCACAAGCTGTTTAGGCCCAATTGTGCTGGCACAGGCATCTATGTGATGTATATCTAATACTCATAGACATGGCTCTCTTAAAAACTATTTTTTTTTATGTTTAATTAATTTTATAATTTTAATATTTACATGGATGTTGTTTTAGGGGCCATTTGGATTCAAGCAAAATTGTGTTGGCACAAGCTGTCTGGGTCCAGCTGTGTTGGCATAGTCTATCCAAGCCATGCCATCCGGACTTGTAATTCTATTCCTTATTCGTCAAACATCCTGGAATAGTGAGTAAAGATGGACTGTGAAACACGTGGAAGCTTAATATAAATGGTGGATATGTAGCTGTTGAATTTTACTAGAAAATGCAACAAAATTTAATCGTTTTGAAAATACAGATTTTAGAATTACCTAAGGATCCCCGTGTAGAATCATCCCATGTTTCTAAAAAACGAAAAAACATACTACTCTAATTCCATATCTCGAAGTAGAAATCTATTGATTTTTGCCACTACGATATTTTAATGGAAGAAGTCTCTCTCCGATCTACCTCAGGTGAAGGAGTATGGAGAACGTCATCGAGAACCTCTGGCAAGGGCCAAGGGCTGACCTAGTCGTCCATATAGTGGACCCACCACTCTCTCACTCTCCACACACTGTTTTAAATGTCGACGATATATATCAGCCGATATATCCCACGATAGATCTAGTATCCCACCTGTGCGATACAAAATGCATAGGTAATATATCCCACCTATTTGATCTAGTGAGCATTTTCAATTTGCAATACATTTTTTTACTATAAATCACGTTAAATCAGTGTCAAATGGTTACAAATCTATGATTCTTCATGTTTTCAATGAAAAAGTATGGATTTGGAGCTTCGATTTCGAGATTTGGAGGAGATGGGCAAGTTAAAGGAAAATTGGAAAAAATCGAAATTTCTCAATTTCTCGCAAATCAGTTGCAAATCTTTGTATCCAAACACAAAATCAAACATGTAACCTGATCTAGTGATTCTTCTTTTACTTTTGAATGTATTGCTTGTGTTTCCATACATGTCTTCTTGCATTTATAAATTATATGAATAGACTTCAAATATACTTGCATCAGTTCAATTAGACAGTGCATGTATTAGGACCCCATACAAAGGAAACCTCTATCATGTGCACTTGTTTTTGTAATGATTTGATTTCTAAGTGTGTATTAATGTCTTTTGCAACAATCCTTGAAGTTTCCATGAAAAATTCGACCAATTTCTCAATGTTCCTATGTTTCCCAACAATAGCGATACATTACGCGATACAACCAATATATCCCATGCGATAACCGATATGTATCCGTATACCAAGGGTGCGATATATTACGCGATAACGATATTTAAAACATTGCTCTCACTCTTGGCTCTCTGGGTTGATGCCCAAAGGAGGCTTAGGCTTCCACGCTCTCTTTATCTGGTGTTCACTCTCCCTTCTAAAATAGAATATGTACACACACACACATGGAGGACAAGGTTTCAGGAAGTACATCACATATGGTGATCCACCACCCTACAGACTTCGATGTACTCTATTGTGAAGGAAGTTTATTTATCTACCTTTTTTCTTACACCCTAACCATCTAAATCTCTCCACTTACCTCACCATCTTCAACTAATACTCATGCCAACTTAAGGAATGGATCAAACATATCTTAGTCATTGGATGTCCATCAAGTATGATTTAAAACAAATCAATCGTTAAAACTAGAAGTTAACGGTTGAAAACTTACAACTAACTAATTAAAAACCTCATATGTGTTGGCCAACCTTTAAAAGACTTGATGGATGGTCCAAACCGTAAGATCATCACGCTAATCAGGTCCTAGCTCCTAGGTAAACCAAGTGGATCGCTTGTTGAATTGTGTGCACTTTGAGAACCTTGATGAAGGCACCCAACCACACTTATTTTAAATGGCCATGCAATAGCCTCGTAAAGCAAGCCAAAGTATGACCGGTCAAGACTTCTCCATCCACACATCCTTAAGGTTTAGGAATTCGACAAAGCTAGTGCATCTGCAAGTCTTTCTAGCCTAGGCATGATGAGTCTCCCAATCTAGATACCTATCGTCGATCCTGCTAATGTAAGCATCCAAAGGCCCCACCAAAGTATCATCCATGACACACTCATACACTCATGTGGGGTAAGGCTAAGGTACACTGACACCAAGTCAATCTCCGATAGTGAAGACTACCCATCCTGACACCAAGTCAATCCCCTCAGATAAGATAACCGTATACAATATATCAATTGTATGTCCTAAAACTAGGGCAATGAGATCCATGAAGCACAACTCTACCTCGACCAACAGTTGTTGTGTCCAATCTCAGGTGCCCAAGGACATCAGAGTAATCCTTCTAAAACCCATATGAATCAACACGTTCCACAAGCATTAACTAGGCCAAAGAATCAATGCATCATGTCATTAACTAAGGTCATTTTGTTGAGATATCGAGCCACATCTGGGGCCGTCTTCGACCGGTCATGAGCTGTGCTCGACCGGTCGTAGGGGCCCGCTCGACCGGTCATGGACCGGTTCGACTCAAAGTCCAGCGAGCATCGTTTTTTGGTCCCGAGGTGCTCAACTGGTCATAGGGGTCGCTCGACCAGTCGTAGTTACGCAGATTCGTTTCCGAATCCAATGCGGACTGCGGATTTTGGTGTCGCCTTTCGCAAGGATGCGGAAGGGAAGTTGCCTAAACTATATATAGGTGCTCCTAGGGCTTTTCTAAGTATATTGGAATATCGGGGAAATAATTTTAAGGTGTGGGCAAAGGGTTTTCTATGTTCTTCCAAGGGAGAGGTTAGTATATTGCCTTGTAATCTTTGTTCTTCATAATGGAAGTTTGCATCCGTGGTTTTTTACTCTTGTTGGGGTTTTTCCACATATATCTTGTCTTGTGGTTTGTTTGGATTGCTTTAATCTGTTTCTAGTTTATATTTCTTCTTGTTTATCATTTGTGGGTGAGGCCTGAGATTAGATCTCAGCTCACTGCGTTGTTGGCGTGTTGCACAACAACTGGTATCAGAGCTTTTGATTTAGTTCTATTGGGAGCGATGACAGAAGAAGGGAAAACTAGAATTGAGAAGTTTGATGGTTCAAATTTTGCCTTCTGAAAGATGCAGATGGAGGATTATCTGTACCAGAAGGACCTCTATGTTCCTCTAGGAGGAAAAGAGAAGAAACCAGAAAAGATGACAGATGATAAATGGTTTTTACTCGATAGGAATGCTTTAGGAACGATCCGACTCTCTTTGTCTAAGAGCGTCGCCTTCAATATATCTAAGGTGAAAACTACAAAAGAATTAACGAAAGCCTTAGCCACCATGTATGAAAAGCCCTCAGCATCCAACAAGGTTCATCTTATGAAACAGCTATTTAACATGAAGATGTCAGATGGTGGGAGCGTGGCTGAACATCTAAACGAGTTCAATACAGTCACGAGCCAGTTGGAATCCATTGGCATTATTTTTTAGGATGAGGTCAGGGCATTATTGATCTTGTCCAGTCTACCAGACAGTTGGGATGGTTTGGTGATTGCTGTGAGCAATTCTTCAGGGTCGACAAAGCTGAAATTTGATGATGTGGCCGGTCTAATTCTCAGCGAAGAATTTAGAAGGAAGGCATCAGGAGTTTCAGGGAACTCAGGGAATGCTCCAAACGTTGAAGGAAGAGGAAGATCGCTGAACAAAGGATGCAATAAACACGGGCGTTCTAAGTCAAGGAAGAAGTCCAAGGGACCAAAAGACAAAGACGGGTGTTGGCATTGCGGCAAGAAGGGGCACATGAAACGTGATTGCAGGGCACTCAAGAAACAAGAAGGAAGCTCTCAAGGCGAGAAGGATTCTGTGAATCTGTCTGAGGAGAGCGACACAGAGGCGTTAATCTTGTCTCTTGATGCGAGGAATGAGTCTTGGGTTATAGACTCGGGTGCTTCGTTTCATACCACTTCATGTAAGGAAGTTCTGCGTGATTATGTGTCAGGTGACTTTGAGAGAGTCTACCTGGGTGATGACGAGCCGTGCAGCATTGTTGGAAAGGGATACGTTCATATAAATTAGAAAGACGGAACGATGTTGAAATTGAAGGATGTCAGACATATACCAAGTTTGAGAAGGAATCTGATCTCAGTAGGGCAGTTGGCCGATACCGGTTATGTGACGACATTCACTAGTGATTCCTGGAAGATCACAAAAGGTGCCTTAGTAATATCTCGAGGGAAGAATGAAGGTACTTTGTACGTGACTTCAGGATCGTATAGTTCACTCGCAGTCGCATCAACTGGAGTGAATGGGCAGTTATGGTATCAGAGGCTGGGACATATAAGTGAGAAAGGGATGAAAGTGTTATTGTCAAAAGGAAAGCTATCAGGGCTGAAGTCTATTGACTTGGAATTCTGCGAGGACTGCATGTATGACAAGCAGAAGAGGGTAAGCTTCAAGAAGACGGGACGCGCTCCAAAGACGCATCTGTTGGAGCTTGTACACACTGATGTGTGGAGACCGGCACAGGTATTATTTCTTAGTAGTTCACGTTATTTTGTTTCCGTTATTGATGATGCTAGTAGAAAACTGTGGGTCTATTTCTTAAAACATAAATCTGATGTATTTAAGAAGTGGAAAGTTATGGTAGAAAACGAGACAGGTAAAACAGTAAAGTGTCTCAGATCTGATAATGGGGGAGAATATTGTGATAAGAGGTTTGAGGAGTATTGTGCAGCAAGTGGAATCAAACATCTAAAAACGATTACAGGGACACCACAGCAGAATGGTGTGGCTGAGCGCATTAACAGGACCATCCTTGAGCGCGCCAGGAGCATGAGTCTACATGCAGGGTTGCCCAAGATTTTTTGGGCAGATGCTGTGAATACTGCCGCATATCTCATCAATAGAAGTTCCTCAACACCATTGAATGGTGGGCTATCAGAAGAAACGTGGGCTGGGAAAGAAGTGAACCTTGCACATCTTAAAGTGTTCAGTTACACTTCATATGTTCACATTAATGCAGAGCACAGAAACAAGCTGGATGCGAAGTCCAGGAGGTGCACATTTATAGGCTACGGGCAGCATGATTTAGGCTATAGGTTTTGAGATGCAGAAAACAGGAAAATCATCAGAAGCAAGGACGTAGTCTTCAATGAAAAAGTGATGCATAAGGACAGTGTGCAGGAAAATAAGGCTGAGGAAAAAGAATTCGTAGAGTTGGAAGAGTTACCGGACACGGGTGTTACAGCGCCACAGGATGATCATGCACAGGAGCATTATGAGGCAGAGCCACATACACCGGTTGTGAGGAGGTCTACTCGGGAGAGGAGATCCACGGTCCGATACTCACCCTCCTTACATTATCTACTGCTGACAGATAATAGTGAACCAGAACGTTTTGAAGAGGCATTACAGTCAGATACACGGGTTAAGTGGGAGCAGGCCATGGATGATGAGATGGACTCTCTTGAGTCTAATCATACATGGGAGCTAGTCACTCTACCTAAGGGTAAGAAAGCTCTTCATAACAAGTGGGTTTACAAACTGAAGGAGGAACACGATGGTTCGAAACGGTACAAGGCTAGATTGGTTGTGAAAGGATTTCAACAGAAGGCAGATATCGATTTCACTGAAATATTTTCACCTGTGGTGAAAATGTCTACGATTCGCATGGTCTTGAGTATAGTGGCTACAGAGGACTTACATCTAGAGCAACTAGATGTTAAGACAGCCTTTCTTCATGGAGACCTTGAAAAAAATATATATATGCATCAGCCGACAGGATACGTGGCACCAGGAAGGGAGAACAAGGTGTGCAGACTGAAGAAGAGTCTATATAGCCTGAAGCAAGCCCTGAGGCAGTGGTACAAGAACAATAGTTTTATGTCGGGAAACGGTTTTAAGAGATGTCATGCAGACCACTGTTGTTATTTGAAGAAGTTTGATACGTCGTACATCATCCTTCTTCTGTACGTTGATGACATGTTTGTGGCTGGTTCAAGCATGAAGGACATCTCAGATCTCAAAAGACAACTGTTTAGAGAATTTGCCATGAAGGATTTAGGAGCTGCAAAACAAATCCTAGGCATGAGGATAAAGCGTGACAGGGAAAACAAGAAACCGATTTTGTCACAGGCAGAGTACATAGCCAAGGTACTTGATCGATTCAATATGGGAGGTGCTAAGCAAGTTAGTACTCCATTAGCCAACCACTTCAAGCTATCTAAGGAGCAAGGTGCAAAGACGCAGGAGGAACAGGACTACATGGCTAAAGTCTCATACGCGTCAGCCATTGGGAATCTCATGTATGCTATTGTGAGCACGAGACCGAACATTGCTCAAGCAGTGGGAGTTGTCAGCAGGTTCATGAACAACCCCAGGAAGGAACATTGGGAAGCTGTGAAGTAGATCCTTAGATACTTGGTAGGTACTAAGGATGTAGGGTTGTGCTATGGTGGATCGGAAATCAAGCTACAAGGCTACGTGGATTCAGATTTAGCAAGAGACATCGACAGCAAAAGAAGCACCACAAGTTATGTCTTTACTCTAGGTAGTGTTGCAGTCAGTTGGGTCTCTCAATTACAGAAGATAGTATCTATCAGTACGACAGAGGCAGAATACGTTGCGGCTACAGAAGCGTGCAAGGAAATGGTATGGATGCAAGGTTTCATGGAAGAGTTGGGTAAGAAGCAAGCAGATTGCAACTTATACAGTGACAGTCATAGTGCAATACACTTGGCTAAGAATTCAGCCTTTCATTCAAGGGCCAAGCATATTGTCATCAGATATCACTTCATACGTTCGTTACTGGAAGATGGATCGATTGCTCTGGAGAAGATTCATACAAGTGAGAATCATGCGGATATGTTGACCAAGGCGGTCACGCGAGAGAAGCTAAAGCTCTATTCAGCTTTGATTGGTCTTCAGGCTTGAAGACTGGGAGGTGGTGCACTCCGGATGAAGAAGACGAAAGTTTAAGGCGATGTGTCTCCAAGTGGGAGATTGTTGAGATATGGAGCCACATCTGGGGCCGTCTTCGACTGGTCATGAGCTATGCTCGACCGGTCGTAGGGGCCCGCTCAACCGGTCATGGACCGGTTCGACTTAAAATCCAGCGAGCATCGTTTTTTGGTTCCGAGGTGCTCGACCGGTCGTGGCCCATTCACGACCGGTCGTAGGGGTCGCTCGACCGGTCGTAATTACGCAGATTCGTTTCCGAATCCAATGCGGACTGCGGATTTAGTGTCGCCTTTCGCAAGGATGCGGAAGGAAAGTTGCCTAAACTATATATAGGTGCTCCTAGGGCTTTTCTAGGTATATTGGAATATTGGAAAAATAATTTTAAGGTGTGGGCAAAGGGTTTTCTATGTTCTTCCAAGAGAGAGATTAGTATATTGCCTTGTAATCTTTGTTCTTCATAGTGGAAGTTTGCATCCGTGGTTTTTCATCCTTGTTGGAGTTTTTCCACGTATATCTTGTCTTGTGGTTTGTTTAGATTGCTTTAATCTATTTCTAGTTTATATTTCTTCTTGTTTATCGTTTGTGGGTGAGGCCTGAGATTAGATCTCGGCTCATTGCGTTGTTGGTGTGCTGCGCAACACATTTTACATTAGTTGTCGAGGGCACAACCTCAACAGTAACATCTATAGCACGTGTGCATATTGACACGTGGCACATATTGCATGTTCATGATTAATGGTGGCACATTTTCACATGTGAGGCGCTTGAACTTGGATGTTCACACGGTGCAGCACATTTGGCACATGCAATGCATGTGCACGGACCATTTTTTCCCCACGTGCACCAAACAAGGGATAATCTTTTCTCATTGTTATTCCACATTTTTGCAAAAACATGCAATCCTTGATAATGGTTATATTTTGGGGACACATTGTCCTTATTTTCCTAGGTTCCCATGCATAAATGGGTTTACATACCACGGACAAGATGTCCATGCCGACACAATTTTGCTTGAATCCAAACAGCCCCTTATGGGCCACTGTTGTCTAGCATCAGCATGTGTCCATCTCCAAGTTGCATAGATTGTGATAATATAAGCTCCATACATACAACTTTGACTTATGTGCTTCTTGAATATACACAGGATATTGAGAAGGATTCTTCATTCTATAGTATAAAGAAACCATGTGGACTACCAATCAAGATTCTAGGCCGGACAACTACAATAAGAGAGCCAACAATTTTACTGGAAAGCCTAATGAAAGGATAAGCTTGAGTTATTCACAGGCTCTTTCTTTTTTTCGACTCTTTCCAGCCTAAAACATGGTTTTGTACTGTGACTGGCTGGTGGATGAAACTGTTACACATCATGGTCTCGGCCAAAACCAACTAGTCGTCTAATGAGTTATCCTGAAACATCCATGTTTTGGAGGTGACTTTGTCCTCCACCAAAACCAAGCAACTCGATTTCAGTGTATTCTGGTTCTTTGTATAATTAATGATACTAGGTTCTTTATCTACTTGGAACATAGATAACTAGTTACCGAAAGTGCAATTACTGCATCTCTAAGAAAATTGTCAGTTTATCACTCATTTTTCAGCATCAAGCAATAAATAGAGTGAAATTATATTTCTATGTATCAATGTACTTTTTTTGGAAGGTGTATCAATATACTTTTATAAGAGTGAAATTCTTTTACAATTCAAAGGAATCAATGAAATGGCACTCACCAATCTTGGTAAAACAGTCTAGCTGATTAGAAACTTCAACGTCCAAGAAACAGATAGACTTTATATTTCCCCTTTTCTTTTTTGAAAATTGACAATTTCATTCAGGAGAAAGAAAGGAAAAAAAAAAAAGAAAGAGAGAGAGTCCAACAACACAGAGAAAGCACAACCCATTGCAAGTGACCCTCTCGTCACTCAGCAAAACGGCCAACCATTACAAAAGAAAGAAAGGAAAAATACAAAGTCCAGACACAATAGCAATCAAGCAACATACAATTATAAACATCCCCAATCACCCAAAAGATCTGCCTTGGAGCAATCTCAGAAGTACTGCCTTGATATCGCCCAATTAGTAATCATGTGGAAGATCCTTCTTTCAATGGCTTCAAAGGATAAAAAATGCTAGAATTCCTAACTTTCCACAAATCCATAGGATCATGAAGAAGCACATCTTCCATAGAATCTCCTTATGGCCCACCAAGACATTCCACCAC
The DNA here is from genome assembly GCA_021015155.1 of Magnolia officinalis. Classification (NCBI taxonomy): domain Eukaryota; kingdom Viridiplantae; phylum Streptophyta; class Magnoliopsida; order Magnoliales; family Magnoliaceae; genus Magnolia; species Magnolia officinalis. Next base: position 3,156,712 of record JAJHSJ010000001.1, on the reverse strand, counting down.
GACATTTCCAACTGAGATATTAACAGTCCAGGCAACCCTAAAACTAGAACGGATAAAAACCCACACCTATGCAGCCACCAAGCAGCGGAAGAATAGGTGATTGACTGATTCTTCTTTGTTCCTACACATGACCGCTTCATTAACTTTCCCTTTTACTTTTTCTTTCTGTGCAGAAGATCTTTTATTGAATGTCATTAGCATTCGATAAGATTGTTCCAACCTATATAAATATCAGGCCACAAAAATCCTAATTATCCATGATAGCATACGGATTTTTCTGCCACTTCAGATCACTCCAAATTCCAAAATTGACTGCAAATCTTCAACATCTGTCTTGTTTGGTTATGATCTTCCAACGGGTTACAACTTACAGGTGCTACAATCATCTTCGAAAGTTCTACTTGTTTCTCAAAACGGTGAGTTGCAATCTTTTATTCGATAGGAAGTTTGCTAGCCCTAGGGGAACCTTTATATGTGAAACAACATGTTCCCACCTGGTCCTCATGTGGGATTGATGTAGAGCGGGTCGCAGATACTTTTATGGCAAAGATGGACCAGAGAAGGCCCGATTGGAGGCGGAAATGATCAGGACTATCAGAACCTTAAAACAGTCATATCTCGCAAACCGGAATGAGTTTTTCGACATATCATATATGATTTTGGGGTAGGAGATGGTACTTTAGCCAACCAACCCCACTACGCCGAGTTGCCCATGCCGGATTTGCGAGATTCCATTAGATCGATGGTCAAAAGTCCATTTTATTTTTGTTTTTACTATAAATAATAAGTTTTAATTCGATCATAACTTTTGATCCTTTGAGTTGTAGGAGTCGTGCCCAACATGAAGAGGGCTTATAAAAATTAGGAGAATAATGTGGTTAGGCCAAATTGGACACTTACTATTTTTGGCTGAAAACCATGAAGTCTAGTAGGAATCATGACCGTCTATAAATAGTAAGTTTACTATTTATATAGTAAGTCACGTTTTTAGGGAGTTCGAGTTGGAATTTGACGCAGGGATGAAGGTGATGAGGTCAATCACCGTCTTCCTCAAGGATAACTACTCCGAATCCACGGAGCATCTCTGGACTCCTCAAAGAGACTTCTTGAATCCACGAGGAAAGAGAGCAAGAAAATAGAAATAAATTCTAATAAATTCGAAATTTAATTGATGAATGAAATAAACGAGTTCACAACCCTTTAAACAGGGATACCAAGCAATGGAGATAAATCAGAAGCAAACTACAACTAAAACTCCTAGAATTCACAACTTACTATAAATAGTAAACTTACTATTTAATATTTATAGACGGTCATGATCTACTAGTGCGCAAGGTTTTCAGCCAAAAATAGTGTCCTATTTGGGTTCACCAAGCTGTTCTCCTAATTATTCTAAGCTCTTTTCGTGTTGGGCGCAACTCCTAAAGCCCAACGGATGAAGAGTTATAATCAAATTAAAACTTACTATTTATAGTAAAAACGGAATTAAAATAGGGAAACGACCGTCAATCCAAGGGAATTTCGCAAATCCGGCTTGCGTAACCCTGCGTAACGGGGTTGGGTGGCTAAAGTAGCTCGTTCTACCCCAAAATCATATATTTTGCGCCCGATAACTCATTCCGGATTGCGACATACGCTCGATCTAAGGTTTGATGGTCTGGATCACTTTTGTCGCCAACTGGGCCTTTTCAGATCCATCTTGGCCATGAAACTGTCCGCGACCCGCTCTACATCAGAATTTGAGTCCAAAACTCCGTCCTAGGTTTGAGCTCATTATTTAAAGGATTGTACATTGGTTTTTTATCATCAACCAATTTATTTTCGAATTTATTAGAAATTATTTCTATTTTATCCCTCGTGGATTTGAGGAAACTCTGTGAGGAATCCAGAGAGCTCCGTGCATTCGGAGTAGTTATCCTTGAGGAAGACGGTGATCAACCTCATCACATCCTTCTCTGCGTTAGGGATGCTCAACGACACAGAAGGTGGCAGCCACTGGGAATGACCTGACGTAAAAAAACAAGCTGGTCTACTCAGGGGTTATAGGGGATTCCTGTAAGCACGGTTATAGGCAATCCACATCCGGTCACAGTGGGACCACCTACATATTGCTCGGACATCCCACACGCTTGCCAGATTCTCATGCACGCAGGATGTAGAGATGCTAGTTGAGAGGGTGCATGTGGAGCTAGCAAACGTCTATTTGTTTGACATGCTACCTTTTCAATGATCAAGAATTTCTTATTCTTCGTGATGCTTGACCAATTTCAAGAATTTCTTATTCTTCATGATGCTTGACCAATTTCAATAGCATGCTTCATGTCTCTATCATTTGCCTTTACATCAAAAGTTACTTCAGGAGTTCCAAATGCCATCTTCTTATCCTCTCTCGAATGAATGTAAGATTTGCGGCCATCACAAACTGCAGCATAGCCACATTTATCCTCACAGAATACATCTTCAAGGGTGACTAAAGGTAAGCATTACGACAGATATGGTGCATTTCCAAATTTAGTTCTTGGATTTTGCGGGTTCCTAAATTCAGAGACTGAAGCTAATTCCACTCCAGTCTTCTAAGCTCACTATGAAACTTCTTTCCATGTTTGTCGGTTAGCAAACAAATAAGAGGCATTGCGATTGTTAAGGAAATCCGACGAAGGACAGGACGAGAATAGCAACAAGAACAAGAACATGAAATCCTCTCTCTAAATACCAAAAGCACAATAACCAATTCCAATCCATTGATTAAAACAAGCCTCCGTGAAAATTAAAACAAAGTTCCTTCCATTAATTAAAATTTCATCATCATAACCAAAGCATACATTAATTTCCAAACACAACAAAAATTCTGTTTCACGAGATTATGATTATACAGTCGATCAAAACATGAACGCAAAAAACAATACACAAGAATTTGCATGGTTTGTCGTGAGAATTACCGCATCCCTGGGCAAACGATCAAGGAAATTTTCACTGACCAAGATCACAAAGTAAAAGGTTTCTCACACTCAACCAAAACCCACAACCAAACAATACATGTGCTTCTAAAACCTAACTCAACTAGGAACATACAGAAACACCCCAATCCGATACAAAAGTTTCACCCAAAAACATAAAACTCAAAAAGGTTTTTACATGACAAAACTAGCCCTATTTTACGCTTCGTGGTTGCAGGGCGGGGCAGACTTCATAAAGAGCACATCTCCACCTTGGACAATAGGAATATAAGATAGAATTCGAGAAAACTATTTCAAGCCAACCACCAAAATCAAATTCAGAGAGAGACTAACAAGAATCCAAAACGCAAAATACATAAACAACAACAGATTAAAATAAAAAGTAATAAAAGAAGCGAATTCACAAACAAATGTAACAGAAACAACCACAATTCCAAAACCCATCCAAACATCCAAATTCAAAAACAAAAACAAAAAAGAAGTACAGAACACAGAGAATAAAGGAGGCGGGAAAAACCAACTGACCTGCTGCACTGCTGACAAAACCTCTGCTCCATACCCGCAACAATCACCTTAGGAGACTTTGAATGCATCCCACAGACCTTATGCCTGCAATAGTAAGCCTTTGCGCCAGTCAAATCCACCATACAACCTTCAACCTGGCATCTTGGGGGCTGCCCTCCTTGTACCACCCCCTTCCCCTTCTTAGGCCCCACTGAAGACGACGACGCTGCCAACGCCTCTGAAGAAGCTGAAAAGCCTCCTGTTTTAGATGAAACCCCAATACCCACATCCTCAAAATAGATCTTCTTCCCAAATTTCAGCCCATTCAGAGAATCAGATGAACCAGAAGCAGACCCAGATGCTCCACCCAAAGAGCTTGAACCCATCTCCATCCTGCCAGCCTACTTTCCATACATGGGCTTGTTCTGGTGGTTTGGAGGGGCAAAAGGGGGAGGTGGGTTTTTGAAGGGAAGGTGTTCAAAGGCCTGCTGGAGAAAAGGGGGGAGTTGGGTTTTGCAGCCTACAGCTCTCTGGTCTTTTTGCTGGAGCTGCTGCTGCTGCGGTAGTATAAAGCCGACACCTGCCATTTGGGCCATGCCAGCTTGTGTTACAGTACTCTGAGAGGGAGGGAGAGAGAGAGAAAGAGAGGACAGAGAGAGAGAGGGAGAGAGAGAGAGAGAGAGGACAGTAGTACTTGGTTTTCTTGCAGGAGAGCTTTTGGAGGGTCCTTTTATTTTTGAGTTATATCTTTTTTTTTCCTTTTTCTTTTATTGCTACCTTGAAAAAGCAAGATTTATAACTGAATACATTTAGAAAAGTAGCTTTCTTTGTTATAAATCCGTTCATTTGAGGTTCTCTCGTTTTTTCCGTTTTGATTGCGGGAGAAAGCTGTTTGGGGGTCGAGAGAGGATGCGCTTTGAATTGCAACGTTTGACGGTTATATTCATGATCGTCACACCATTTTTAAATGGTGGTGACTCATCCTCCTCACATTTCACTCATGTTACATTGTTCAAACCAAATGGTTAAACATAATAGATTTATTAATTATTATAAACTTATGTAATGAATTATTAAATAGTATTTAATTATAATCAACCTATATAATAGTTTATCATATCACGCTTATAAAATTTTGTGCTCTCATTATCAATCCCAAATTAGAGAGTTGCATCAAATTGGCAGCTTGCATCAGCCAGCATCATATTCATGCTATGAATTTAAAGAAACATGATTCATTTAGCTCATCATCTAAATTGTGGGTCAAGTTGATTAAAAACAACGTAATTGTCCCAAACATCAAATTAATTACAAAAGTAAAACCAATGAGATTTCATGTCTTTCATGGCAGAGGCTTAAAAACCTTATGGCTTCAAAATTCAAGTGAGCCGGAAACAGCTAAGCTGAGAAGTCTCATCATTAAAACCATTTAAATTGTGTGTGAGGCCCATTGTAGTGGGTATATGCCATCTATTTGTTCAGGTTTACTTCCTTTGATGCAACTACTTGTGTGATTTAAATAATTAGGAAAAGAGGGAATTCCATTTCCATCACATAGATCTTATATTTTTACATAATTAAATTTTTGGTACAAGAAATTAGGAAAGTATTACGAGAAGAATGAGATTTCTAATTGCCATCCAAATAAAAACTCAACATTGGAATTCATTGGAATCCACATTTCAATAAGTTTCATATTATTATTGTTAAATAATTATTGGGTGCTTTTTTATGCCTTTGGTTGCTACGTATCCAAAGATACCCTTGAGCTTTAGGAATAATTTTACACTATTTCTTGTAATGTTGCCTACCTAAGTAATTAGATTGGAGAGTAAATCTCCGCTCATACATGAGCGTTATAATACGATCCTTACTCTTGATTTAGTAGTAGGTTGATAGGAGTTTCAATACAAGATCATGAGTTCAAGTATCCATTGTGATAAACTGTGGTGTGAGTGCATGGAGCAACTGAGTGTGTAATATTATATATATAAAACATATTATTCTTCAACGGGCTAGTACAGTCTTGAGTAAAATAGTTGGTGGTCTAATTTCCCAAGTGCATTTGATCAGTGTAAATTTTGGGTTTTGATCAGTCTGAGATAGAGTCAGAGAATTGGACGGTCTGGATTATGATAGCGCATGCCAAGTCTATTAAGGAAGAGTCACAACCACTTTTAAAATAGTGGTGAACTATCATAGAATCCGTCTGTCCACTTTCGCATTCACTGTAGATTCTTTCTGGAGTTGGGGTACCGTGGGAAATCTAGGAAACAGATAACAGATTTTGGTGAGGGCGTTCGAGTTCCGGAAATGCCCTTGGTTGTTCTATGGAATTACTAGAAATGTGTCTGTTGTTTTTTTCTGGCCGGGAAACGAGAGCTTGTGTTTGGGAAGTGGACCCATCCCCAAAGGAATCGACAAGGAATTATACAATATATGGCCGGCATTTGCACAATATACAAGTATTCCCAACTCCGACAAGTGGGACTCGTATTTTGGTAATCCAGACCATTGATCTTCAATTCATCACTGTGGATGGACTATGACTCTAAAATATCGTAGACAAGATAATCAGAACCTTTCAATTTCTGAACCACACATGGACGGTTAAGAAGAGAAATTCAGTAACAGTATAAGTTGGGCTGAAAATGGTCATGGGAATAAAAAGAGGTTTGTTGGGTTGCAGCTGGGATGATTTAAGGCAACCTGGGATGATTTAAGGAGATGGATTTTAAGGGGAAAAAAAAACAGCTTCTATTCTCTTTCTCGTTTTCTTTTCTTATCCCCAATAGGAAAATTCAAAGACTCGATAGAGGAATAACAGGGTAGAATGAAATTTTGGGCTTGGACCATTTATGCAACGGCTAAGATTGTTATGACAGGGTGTAATCACTTGGCATGGCTTTTCAAATGATGGGCCAGAAGATCAATGGTTATGATTGTCTTAGACGAACACCATGTGTGCGGTTGAGATGCTATAAATCGTTATGAAATCATCGCCAGCATCCAGGCCAGCAATCAACTTAACCTCTCAATGGATCAGAGGATGACTTAACGCGTAAAAGATAAAATTATTTTCATTGTACCCACCTCCCACAGTTGGCAATGGGTTAGGTAGGCCTGCAGGTGAGCTGGCTTAACTGACTTCGTATATGGGTTCAAGCTACAATGAGTCATGGGTCGGGTTGGGCTAAAAATGAGGCCTCATTCGGTAAGGGGGTCAGGTTTGGGCTGATTCGACTTGGCTTAACCTAACCTGCTATAAAAATTAAAAAATAATAATAAAATTTTTTTAAAAAAAAAAAAAAAAATTTATTGATATGGGTTGCTATTTTCATTGATTTGATATCATGCTTTTATAATATTCCTGAGTAAACCGTCTATTTTCAGAATATAGAGATTATACTTTGATTTATGCAATAATGTGCACACACAAATTTATTCACACATAAATGTTAATGTGAAAAGGGATTAGAAATGATAAAAAATTTAAATAATATACAAATGGCAAAAAGATTGCCAAAGTAGCAACTTAGGCTAAGCTTAAGGCTTTCGATGATATTTATGTTGCACAATGCCTTAGATTTTGTAGGGTTTGGGAGTTACAGTAGGGGCTCTGTCGGTCTAATTGACTTGGGTGTCGGTTCAACTTACAAAGTGCAGGTTTTTTTAAGAGTAAAGTAGGAATTGTCAACCCAAGTTGGTCGGTGTTGGGGGCCTTGCACAAAACCTTAGGATCTAGCCTCCCGAAACAAACTAGAATTATGGATAATAAAGCAATGATATAAATCAAAGCATAAATCACACACCACACAAGAGATTTTTATGTGGAAAAAGAGGTAAAAACCACGGGACCTCGTCCAGAACAACAATCCACTATGAAGTAGAACGTTACAACCTTCTTCACTCACACAGGAGTGGATAAACAATAAGAGAAACAAAGAAAACGGAGAGATCTCACCGATTACGAGGACATAGAAGCGCTGAGATATAGATTGCCCAGTAGATAATCTCCACGAGCATAATCTCCCTTCTATAAGCTTCCTTTCTCTCACGCCTTTGATAGCCTTAAACCCTTTAGCAAATCCCTTGTAAAGCTTTAGGAAACCCTCTTGTCATGCCTATAAAGCCCTAGGTACCTCATATTTAAAGTTTTAGGAAACTCCTTTCCGCATCCCAGTTACGAAAGGACTTGCGACACAAAATCCAAGCAAAATCGCAAAAAGAATCTGCGTAACCTCGACTGGTCGTACCGAGTCCACGACCGGTCGAGCGCCACCCACGACCGGTCGAGGACCTCCCACGACTGGTTGAGCACTCCGGAGAAAAATAGTCCACAGTCGCTGGACTTTGAGTCATGCCACGACTCGACTCCACGACTGATCGTGCACCAGCTCTCGATCGGTCAAGCGAAGCTCACGACCGGTCAAGCACGGGATAAAAAAAATCCCATCAAATCTCCCCCTTTTTGTCCCAAGAGGGATCCACCTTCTTCAAGCCAGCCTGATTTCTACAAACCTCAAACTTGCCCTTAAGCAAAGCCTTGGTCATCATGTGTGATCCATTATCGTCCGTGTAGACCTTTTCAAGCTGTAACACTTTCTGTTCCAAAGCATCCCTGATCCAGTAATACTGAATCTCTATGTTCTTCGACTTGGAATACTGACTTGGATTCTTACTCAAGTGTATAACACTTTGACTATCGCAATAGACCACGTGCTCTTTCTGCTTCAGGCTAAGTTCCTGTAGAAACCTTTCCATCCAAAGCATCTCTTTACATGCCTCTGTGACTACAATGTACTCGGCCTCTGTCATGGACAATGCTACGACGTTTTGTAGCTTGCTCTGCCAAGAAAACGCTCCCCCTCCAAACGTGAACATGAACCCTGATGTAGACTTCTTGGAGTGTATGTCACCTGACATATCTACATCTGTATAACCCTCTAACACAGGTTTACCGTCACCATAGCATAGGCTCAACCTGGATGAGCCTTTCAAATACCGCAGTATCCACTTAACCGCTGCCCAATGTTCTTTGCCAGGATTGGCAAGATACTGGCTAACAACACCAACCGCAATGCTATATCTGGAAGTGTACGTACCATAACATACATCAAACTTCCTACAGCTGACGCGTAAGGTATCTTCTGCATCTCTTCCACCTCTGCCTTCATCTTGAGACACTGTCTGTTGCTCAATCTAAAGTGACCATCCAGTGGAGTACTGACCGGCTTCGCTGCATTTATATTGAACCGCTCTAGGACTTTCTCAATATACCGCTCTTGTGATAGCTAAAACTTCCTGCTGCTTCTGTCACAGGTTATCTCTATTCCTAGGATTTGTTTAGCCGGGCCTAAATCTTTCATCATAAAAGACTTGCCCAACTCTTATTTCAGCCTGTCAATCTTCTTGATGTCTTTTCCCATGATGAGCATGTCATCAACGTATAGCAGCAGAACTAAGAAATTATCATCTGAGAACTTACGCATGAACACACAGTGGTCCGACTCCATTCTGTTATACTCATGCTTCAACATAAACGAGTCGAACTTCTTGTACCATTGTCGTGGAGCTTGTTTCAGCCCGTACAAGCTTTTCCTCAGCCTACACACTATATGCTCGTTGCCCTTGACTTCGAACCCCTCTGGTTGGTGCATGTAGATCTCTTCTTCCAGTTCACCATGAAGAAATGTAGTTTTAACATCTAACTGCTCTATCTCCATATCCATATTAGCCGTCAACCCAAGCAACACCCGTATGGATGTCATCTTCACCACTGGTGAGAATATCTCTTCGAAGTCTATGCCTTTCCTCTGACCAAACCCTTTCACCACAAGTCTGGCCTTGAACCTCGTCTGTGAATTTTTCTGCTTAACCTTCTTTCTAAACACTCACTTGTTGCTCAAAGCTTTCTTGCCATTAAGCAATTTCACCATGTCATAGGTGCGGTTCTTATGCAAGGATTTCATCTCCTCTTGCATAGCTTTCAATCACTCCCTCTTATGCTCGTCGGCTAGGGCCTCAGAATAATCTTTGGCTCTCCCCCATCAATAAGCATAATGTACTCACGCAGCAAGTACATCTTAGACGATTGTCTATCCCTAGATGACCTTCTCACCTGTGGCTCAACAGGTGGATCAAGTGGGGGCTGCTCTCCTGGTCCATCTTATGAAGAAACTCCCTCGTCCACTACACCTTGCTGTACTCCCCCGTCATCAGGCACCACGAGAGGAATAATAGGATCCATGTCCTCTAGCTCACCTGATCTAGGCTGGTTCTTCTTTGGCTTACCAATGTATTCTATACACTGATCTTCAAAGAAAACCACATCTCTACTCCTGACGAGCTTCCTCTCGGTCGGATCCCACAATCTGTAATCGAACTTTTCATCATCATACCCTAAGAACACACATTGCCAGATCTTCATATCGAACTTGGACCTCTCATCCTTTGGTACGTGAACGGATGTCCTACATCCAAACACTTTGAGATGACTATACGATGGATCCTGTCCAGTCCACACCTTCTCAGGTACTTCTCCATTCAACGGGGCTGATGAAGACCTGTTTATCAAATACACTGCTGTGTGCATTACTTCTCCCCAGAACATCTTGGGCAATTTCGCATGAGATAACATGCATCTGATTCTCTCAACAATGGTGCGATTCATTCGCTCAACTATACCACTATGCTGGGGGGTCTTGGGAACCATCTGTTCATGCCATATACCCAGGGACTTGCGGTACTCATGAAAGTCGCCAATATATTCACCACCATTATCAGTATGGATGCACTTCAATGATCTACCCGTCTCTCTCTCAAACATAGCATGAAACAATTTAAACACACCAAAGACCTCATCCTTGGATTTCAAAGTATAAACCCAAACCCTCCTAGATGCATCATTTATAAAAGTGACAAAATACAATGCCCCACCCAAGGTTTTTGTCCTTATAGGACCACAAACATCAGAATAAACTAAATCTAATACATGCACTTTATTAACATGAGAAGCAGATTTAATAAATAAAACTCTATGCTGTTTCCCTGATAAACAATCAAGACAGGTTTTGAGAGGCGTACCTGTCACGTCTAGAAGGAGCAGCTTCCTCGCTAGTAGCTGAAGCCATTTTTCACCCATGTGGCCTAGACTCCTGTGTCACATGTCAATAGCTGAATCTTCCGATGTGTTCAACCCACCCTTGCACATACTGACACTTGCCTTGTACAGGGTGCAACACTTCTTTCCTCTGGCCACGATCAATGAACCTTTGATGAACTTCCATCGCCCACCAGTAAACCGACTTTCATAGCCATCATCATCCAACCTTCTCGTCGACATCAAGTTGAGGCGAAGGTCTGGGATATGCCTCACATCCTCGAGAACCAATTTGCAGCCTACATCGCTCTTCACATAGATATCACTGACCCCTACGATCTTCAATACGCTAAAATTTCTCTCTTCACGGTCCTATAGTTACCTGACTTGTAGCTTGTGAAGAAGTCTCTGCGTGGAGTCGCATGAAAAGAAGCTCCCGCGTCAATCACCCAGTCGGTGTCTTGACTCGTAGTCATGAGACATATATCGTGATCTGCTAAAAGAATAACTACAACGTCGCCATCTAAAGCGACCGCAGTGGAATCTAATTCATCTTCCTTCCCTTTTCCTTTCTTGCGTTCTTAGCCTTACGACATTCATGCTTATAGTGGCCCTTCTTGTCACAATTCCAGCATTCAACATCTTTTCTGTTACTCGAATTGCCTCTTGATTTATCTCGGGCCTTCCCGCCCTTCCTGTTCTTTCCTCTCCCCCGTTCCTATGTCACAAGGGCCTCTTGCTGAGTAGACCCCTGAGACTTTCTCCTTGTCTCCTCATTGAAGAGACAACTGGTTACCTATTTCATGGATATCTTTCCGTCTAGGGCGGAGTTACTTAGAGATACCACCAATGTCTCCCAACTGTCAGGCAATGAACTAAGCAATAGCAAAGCCTGCAATTCATCATCCAGGGTCATCTTCGTAGAGGAGAGTTGGTTCACTATACTGCTGACCTCATTCATGTGCTCGGCCACAGAACCACCATCCTTGAACTTAAGATTCACAAGTCGCCTTATCAGAAAAATTTTATTATCGGCTGTCTTCCTCTCATACAACCCTTCTAATTTCAGCCATAGGCTAGCGGCTGAGGTCTCTGTAGACACATGATGAAACACAGAATCATCCAACTATTGTCTAATAAACCCCACCACCTTTCGGTCCATCTTCTTCCAATCATCATCAGACATATCCTTGGATTTTGCTGATATGCCTAAAATTGAAGAATATAGGTCTTTGCAATAAAGCAAGTCCTCCATCTTAGCCTTTCATATGATCCAGTTAGAACCATTGAAGTTGATCATCCTTGATGAGCCACCTTCCGTAATTCAAAACCGATCCTACTCGTTCAATGAACTTAACTTTGATACCACTTTGTTGGGGGCCTTGTACAAAACCTTAGGATCTAGTCTCCTGAAACCAGAATTATGGATTATAAAGCAATGATATAAATCAAAGTATAAATCACACACCACACAAGAGATTTTTACATGGAAAACCCTCGAAGAGGTAAAAACTACGGGACCTCGTCCAGATCAACAATCCACTATGAAGTAGAACGTTACAACCTTCTTCACTCATGTGGGAGTGGATAAACAATAAGAGAAACAAAGAAAACGGAAAGATCTCACCGATTACGAGGACATAGAAGCGTTGAGATATAGGTTGTACAGTAGATAACCTCCACGAGCATAATCTCCCTTCTATAAGCTTCCTCTCTCTCTTTCTTCTTTCTCTCACCTTTGATAGCCCTAAACCCTTTAGCAAATCCCTTGTAAAGTTTTAGGAAACCTTCTTGTCATACCTAGAAAGCCCTAGGTACCTCCTATTTAAAGTTTTAGAAAACTCTTTTCCGCATCCCAGTTACGAAAGGACTTGCGACACGAAATCCGCGCAAAATCGCGAAACAAATCTACGTAACCTCGACTGCTCGTACCGAGTCCACGACCGGTCGAGCGCCACCCACGACCGGTCGAGGACCTCCCATGACTGGTCGAGTACTCCGGAAAAAAATAGTTCACAGTCGCTGGACTTTGAGTCGTGTCACGACTTGACTCCACGACTGGTTGTGCACCAGCCCTTAACCGGTCAAGCGAGGCTCATGACCGGTGGAGCACGAGACAAAAAAAATCTCATCAGTCTGATCAACGGTGATTATCGATCTGACCGATGGTGATTGTCGATCCAACTGACGAGTTCCGACTTAGTTACATAGTTTTATGAAAGTCGGCATATATTAAGCCTAATTATGATTAGATTGTTTGAAAAGAATGAGTGTTTTCTCTTATAGGAAGTGTTTTTTTACGTTTGTAAGAGCTTGTGAATTGATTATTCTCAAGGGTTAAGATTTTTCCTAAGGTGTATATCAGAAGAGAAGATTGGGTTACTTCTGAATTCGGAGAAGGTGAGTGGTGCAACTCTAAGGTTTTAATTATAGCGGAGATCTTTGTTGCTTTGTGCCATTGTTTTTTTTTTTTTTTTTTTCTCACATGAGTTTTTCATGTTAAATTGTATGTTTGTGTTTGGCTTTTGTCTATTTAATTGTTTTATTTTGTTGAACGTACATCTGCAAAATGCATTATTAATATATGTAGTAGATCCAAATTTCTAATATCTATAGTTGATTTGAGTTTGTTATGGCTCAGAATTATAACACTTTATAATAAAATTTGATAAGAAATATGTCTTCAAACTTACAAAATTGAAAAAAGGACTTAATATGTTAGGATCTCCACTTAATCTCTATTGACTTAGGGAGAGCATACATCAGGATCCTTAGAAAATTAATCCCGTGAGTGTTGAGGGAAAAAAGAGTTTCAAGAGAATATATACATTCATGTGATTAAGAATATACATGAGGATTGAGAGTGAATTTCCAATTACTGTATGCTTGCTCTAGAGGTTGGCATTGAGCCTGTCTTTTCACATATGGGTGAGTTGACAAGGCACTTGTGAGAAAAAGTCCTATTGTATGTGTTTATTGATAGCGTGGTTTTAATTGACAAGATAAAGAAAGGCATAAACTCAATGCTAAATTTATGGGGTGATGTTTTAAAATATAATGGATTTAAACTTAGTCAATTTAAAATAGAACATATATAGTGTAATTTTAGTAACAATAAAAGTAAAAAATAATAGTAATAATTAGTTAAGATTACTAACCAAGAATTTTCTCAAAATGACCATTTTTAATACTTTAGGTCCATAAATTCATGAGTGGAGGAATCAAGAAATATATTATAACACATGGAATTCAAGCTAGGTGGAAGAAATGGATTCGTGCTTTAAAAGTTTTATATGATTATTATATACCACTTAAACTGAAAGAGAAATTTCACACACATAAGACTAATTATGCATTAATACAAGGCAAGGTGTTGGGCAATTACCAATCAATACATTCATAGAATGTGTAGTTGAAATAAGGATATTAAAGTTGATGAGTAGCAAGACAAAAAATGATAGAGTAGGAATGAATATATTTGACAGAACTTAAAAGTAGCACTAATAAGTAATAAATTGAGGACTTGGATAAGTAATAAGTTAAGGACTTGGATAATTTAGTCATGTGCAACGAAGACTAAGAACCTAAACAATTAAGGGTTAGTACAAATTTAAGACTCTAAAGGAATAAAAGGAAGGTCCAAAAAGATATGCATGAAGCGTACGTGGTGAAGAAAGATTAAATGACTTATGGTATAGATGAAGGCCTAACCATTGATAATGGAATGGTAAAATAGGATTTATGTAGCTGACTATAATTAATTAGAACAAGGCTTAGATGATAATAATGATGATGATATACAATCTTATGCATGCAGGACCTAGGATGTTCATCATTTCACATGTGAGTATGTGCTAGAGCAACCCACCAACTCTACCCAAGCGTACCACGCATGGGAGGATGTAAGGTACTGCCCACCAATTCCTGGACGAAAGCGTTGTACATTATCGTTAGGTTACTTTTTAGATTTTCTACATGTACAATGCAGGTGAACTATATAACCTCTTGAGTTATGGTTGAGCTTGGGTTGACCTTAACTAGACCCAACCTACCCGAGTTGCACCCCTAGAGGACGAGTACTCATGTAGGTTCGCTGACCTTCTCTAGAGGACATGTGATACATGGCATGCATGTTTGTATGCCATACATGGTTTTTTAGTCTAACAAGTGGGACCCATGGTTTGAGTTCCCATGGGTCCCCTTACACAGGCCTCATTGGTAGACTTACAAGAGTTCTAACATAAAAGGTCATGAATTCGAGTACCTATTATTGGGAAATTTCACTGTGGTGTGAGTGCATGAGTGTGTGTGAGGTGTGAGTGTGCGCGTCAAAAAAAAAAAAAAAGGTAGACCTATGAAACCGTATTGGAGACCATTGGTCCCGCTGCAGATGGAGAGTGGCCCAAAATCTCCCGTATTTAGGAATCGTCTGTCCGTACAGTGGAATCAACCAATCACTGGTCTGAATTACTGAACCATGGGCTCGACTTCTTAACATGATAACCCACAAGTGCTGTATAGAGACGTAGGCCGGGTACAGTATGATTCCTCATCAATCCTGGCCAACGAGGAATTGTAGGGTCCCCATACATGAGAATGCGAACGGTGCTCTGGTATGCCAGTTTGTACATGTGGGGCCATGGCCGGGTATGGTATGGGTTGGGTTGGGTTGGGTTGGGTTGTCAAGGTCCTTAGGTTGGAAAATACCTATATATCCAATTTGAATTTGGGTTAGGTTCAAATTGAACAAATTAGGCTTTGGAGGAATGGACCAGACCTGGCCATTTCTCAAGAACAATAGCCAAGGCCCTGAATAATCAAGTGTATTTGGGTTTGGTTGAGGCCGGGTTGGGGCAAGTGTAGTGGACTTCAGATTGGGTTCAAGTTGCGCACCTCAGGTTGGTATTTGGGCCAGGTCAAGTTGAGGGTTGGGTTCCGGTTGAGCCTCAACACAACCCAGATATTATGCAACAAAAATTCATGTAAAGTCCTAAATATTAACTTCAGAATATTTGGCCTTTTATTAGTAAAATGGGAAGCATTATTGTGTTTTCTTTCTCAAGGGTCTGTTTGTAGGACACCTCTTTTTCTTTTTTTTTTTCTTTTTTTTTTTTTTTGTTAACCATTGGCTGCAAGAAAGGCCTAAGGCCTGTTTGGTGAATGCCTTAAAAATGAGTGAATTTTATTTTAGTAAATCTTAATTATCTAGGCTTGTTAGATGTAGGAAAATAGGTCTAACTCATTTTATGATTTAACCCCCCCCCCCCCCCCCCCCCCCCCCCCCCCCCCCCCCCCCAAAAAAAAAAAAATCATCTTTTTTTGTGATAAAAATCATTTTGGTAAGTTACATTCACGATCCCTGTGGAACTGATTTTTTAGCTTCTAGCAAAACTGTCCTTGAGAGTTTTTCATGTGGGGGAAATTTCGGTGCATTGACCAATGGGTAGTGTTTCCCCATTGGTAAGGAATGCCTCAATAAATGTCAACACCTAATTTTTTCTCTTCCATTTTTCCCTTTTTTATTAATTTTATTAATTTATAATTTAAGCAAAGAGACATCTTCCTAACCACTTGGATTAAAAATCTCAGTAATTGAAATCAAAACATGATTTTTAGACACAGCAACTTGAATCGACTCATTCAGTCTAGTGTCAACTCGCAATTCAAACAAGTCAGGGAGGTGTATCATCCTAAATTTTGGACTGACTTGTTCGGTCTCTAGTTGGCTTTCAACTCACCTAAGTTGGATGGGTGCATCGGCGAAAACGAGCAGTACCAAATTGAGTTGATTTGGACAAATCATATGGTATTCATCAGAGTCTTAAACCTATGGATCAGCGTACACCTTAGATGTAGGGGAATAGTGAGAAGAGATAATGAGAAAAATCAACGTCTACCTTAAGTGTACAAGCCTTGAATTCACAGGGTGTAATGACTCTTGAATCCATTAAATAATAATAATAATAATAATAAATAAATAAAGAAAATTTTAAAATAATTTTATTAATGTCTCTAAAAAAATTCCAATGCTTTAATTAATAAAATTACAAACTCTAATTAAGATTACTAATTCAACTAAATCAAAACTTAATTAAAATAGTAAAATTTACTAAAAATAGTAAGTTTTAATTTAATTTTATCAAATGATTCTGACATGATAAGAAGTAAATTCTTAAAAAAACATCACGTACTAAAATTCTAAGGTCAAGGAACTATGTCCAACCCCTCCTTAATTATTGTCATTGTCAAATGAAATAAAATTGTAATTTTAAATAGAAATGAGTCATTTCCTCGTGAAACGGAAAAACACGGCCTGCTTACAAGGTTAGTTTGTTCTGTATGGCCTATTCTAATAAAAAATTTTAAGTTGTACCTTCGGTAAGAATACTCAAATAAAAAGTTATGATTGTTTTACTGTTTACACTTTGAATGATAATTTCTCTTAATTCAAAATGAATTTCTCCGATTCAGATGCACTTGACACCCAATCACATCATGCCCACATAAAATTGGGTCTGGATTTGATGGACTCTGTCTGCTTTTGTTCAATCTTCTCTCGATCCATCTCTACATCACACTTGTATTAACATGATACACACGTAAGATTGGTGGCCACCATATGAGTTTGTTTATTTTTATACCACCTGTTTTAGGAGTAGCTGATATTTTATTGGGTGGATGGGGACTATGTTAGTGCTTCTCACATATTTGGTAGCTTTAACACACACATACATCTTTTCAGGGAAAGTTTTAGAAAACTCAGGCTCTTATGAAAAGAATTAAATTTTATAAAGCAGAGACTATTGCCCCTTCCTACCCAAGTTGAAAAATCGTGTGAGACAACTCATCCCTTACACAAATTTAATATAGATAATCAGATAGTAGGTGTTCTAAAGGTATCTACGTACATGGCATGTGAGAGTAACTATTCGAGCTGTTCATCTTTAAGACCTAACAAGGAGAGAGACGTCATGCATGCATCATTAGTTGATGTGGCTGATCCACTTCTAATTTGTAACTTTCTAATTGAAAATTTTGCATATGGACGACGTTTCACTATCCTGGGTTAGAGACTAATAACCGTTGATCCTATTCCATGAATATCAACGAACCATTCATCTAAGGCTTACAATTTTTCCATCTGAGAGTTTCCGCATGGACCATTGAAGGTGGGACCACAATATCAGTAGCTAAGATCACGGAAGAACGGACACTACAATCAACCTCCGTCCGTGGACAGTCAGACAAGTGCAATAATTTAAAGCGGCTTCTGCTTCCATCATTTTATTTCTGAAAATAAATTGGACCGTTTATTTGAAGCCTTTAATAAACTGACGGCACCCTCCATCGGTAAAAAACAAAAAAGGGGTGTGAAGGTACAGCAGGCGCATAATAGCAACTCTCTCGTGTTGTAACTACATGCAGAGCGCAGTAAAAGAAAAAGAAGAAAAATATACGGTCTGGATTATGACCTGAGAGCGTCCTTTTTGTCCTGTCCTCGCTTTTGCTTGCAAATTACGTGACGGACTAACGACGGATTATACGGAGCTCGAGCATGCGGATGATGTGCAGTGTTGTTTGACTTTCAGTTTGTACATGCAGGGCTCAATTTTCAGTGATCCAAACCATTTATATTGTGGGCCCCACTGTGATTATTTCATGTATTAAAAATCTCCTCACAGCTCATGTCACAGGGAGCTCCCTCTGATCCAAAGGTCGGTGAGCTCCACAGCAGTGTCCGTGTGACATCCATTCCGTCCATCAATTTTGCTGGTCCATGTTAAGATGTTAGCTAAAAAATGAGGTAGATTAAAATCTTAAGTGCTTATGGGGATTGAACTGCCTTCATTGGAGCCTTCTTGGGACCCACATAAGACAGTTTCAATGGTGGGTCTCCATTCGATCATGAGGTATGTGTTATATCCAAACTGTCCATCCATTTAGCGAGCTCGTCTTAAGGCTTGAGACAAAAAAGGTAAGACAGATCTAACTATCAAGTGGACCACACTGCAAAAAGCAGAGGGGGATTGAACGTCTACCCTTGAAACCCTTTTTGGGATCACAGAAGTTTTGGACCAATATGAAATTTGTTTTTCCTCTTCATTCAGATCTTTGTGACCTTATGAACAGTTTGAATGGAAAATAAACGTTATGGTGAGCCCTACTAATTATTTAACGGTGAAAATCAATATCTCCTTGCTATTTGTGGTGTTGTCTAGATGATCTTTAGATATGATTCATTTTTTGGATAATGCTCTAAAATGATCTCCAAAAATAGATAAACGATGTAGATATAATAAATACATCAATGTGGGGCCATGTAACTTTGATCTCCTTTGAACCGTTGGTACAACTCGGAGCTCCAGGAGGGCGAGGAACACCAGCCAATCCGCTTCCGTTTTTATCACATCCTAACATAACCTAACATGTCAGGATTAATGAATGGATGTCAAATCACGGTGGGCCCTACGGAATTGGGTTACATGAACTCGGGGGATCAAGTACTGAGGAAATTTATGTCCGGCTTTAGACACAGGTCTACGATATCAGTTTTGCATCATTTAAAAAGTTGTTGGACTGACCAACAAAAGCAAATCAATGGATGGACAGATTAACAGAAACAATTATTCAAAGGTAGCGTAATGGGACGCTGGTTGGGTACTGCCCCTTCTTGACTGAGCTCCTTCTGCATTTATGCTGAGGAATTTGATTGGACGGCACGGGCATGGATTGGGTGGTGACTCGTACAAGATGAGGCAGAATTTCAGTGGATTGTATGGATATGGATTGGGTAGTGAACTCTACATGCCCAGTTGATGCTCTATGGGCTCAACATATGCTTTATTCATGTTGTCCATCAATTTTGCCAGCTCATTCTAAGATACAAGCTTAAAAACAAAGTAAATCCAAATCTTAGGTGAACCACATTAAAGGAAACATGGGTGATTGAATGCCCACCACTACAAACTTATGGGAGGCACAAAAGTTTTGGATAAAGCTGATATTTATGTTTTCTCTTCGTCCAAGTCTGGGTGACCTTATTAATTGGTTGGATGGCAAATAAACATTACAGTAGTCTTTAGGAAGCCTTTAATAGCTGTCATTCAATCAATGTTGCATGATCACTATGTGATGTTGTCCACATTAGATTTGAATCTGCCTCAATTTTGGGTTCACGCCGGCCCTAACATGAGGGGTAAAATGGATGGACAGTGTGGGACCCATAGCACCAACGAGGGGTCACTACCCAATTCCAGTCCACACTGCAAGCTGCTGATAGAGATAGAGCTCATACAAAGCATGATTGAAATTGATGCAAATTGGGTACTCACGGCCTATACTGATGTCATTATAGAGATAGGGCTCACACCTGGCATAGTTGTACGACAATCCAGACCGTACAAAATGCTGACCCAACTGTGGATGGAGGACAGCCTAAAAATTGCAATGATTAATCCACCCACTGTTTTTACTCTAACCATCCATTTGATTGCCATTAATTGAATGGTTAGGATTACTTTATTAGTGTGATTCTCAAGATACACTCTGCAATGGGACCCACGAATTGGATGGTCTGGAGAGCTGTAGTGCCACATGTGAGAATGAATCACTGCCATTTTTTGTGGTGCAAAACTAATGCTCTGCCAACCTCAGAACAAACCTCCAAGATTGTGTTTGTATAGGAGTAGATAAAAACAAAGACATGCAAAACAAACATGTAAGCATGTGAAAATGAAAGACTGAATTCCAAAAAACAATATCGGTTTGTTTTTGTTTTTTAAGTGAAGCTTACCCTCCACAGATTCCGAAAGGAAACGATGTCCGCAACATTTTGGAGAAACCGGAAACAGTCCAGATTCACCATTCCCCCACAACAGCGGTTTTCACTGAATTAGCAATAGCGAAAGCTTGTATGCTTGATTCATTCATTCGAAAGGGTTGCTCCCACTCGTACCGCTTGAATAATAGAAGCGCATATCAATCCCAACCAGCTCCCTAAATATAAGGTAAGTAATTGACACCCAAATGCGATTAAGACATGTTGGACAGCTGCTGTTTGGTCCAAAGCAGCAACAATCCGACCCATGAGATGTATACAACAATATATGTTAATATTACATGTGAATATCAAATAAATCAGAAGGTGAGTTATGTGCAAACTGTTCCATTGAAAAGGGTCTTGTAACATCATCTCTAATGTGACATTTCAGAATGAGCTAACACATGAGTTGTTCTAAGAGAGGGAGATAGAGACCAGAGAGGCTTACAGACCATAAAAATGGTTACTGGCCATAACGTCAAGGAAATAGTCTCCCTGTTACTCAATGCGGGGATGAGTTGGTCCATTATGAAGAAAATGGATTGTATCAGCCCCTATCTACCAATATGGACCATATCAGGACTGTTACGAGGCCGACAAGGCTGTTACAGGCTAATACTGCCATAAAAGCCTCACTGTGCAAGTTTAGAAAGTTTATTTATTTCAAACATTAAGAAATTTTAGAAATTAATTTTAAACTAGATCTAGGCCTATTTTAAGGATCAAAACACAAAACTTAAGTGGGATTTGATGAACTGAGTCGAAATGGACCATTTTGGAAAAATAGGTGAACCATCAATTTTCTTTTCATCTTTTTTATTGTATTTGTATGTAACGGGCCTTAATCCACCAAATCATGCTTGATTTGTATTCGAGTAGGACATATTTGTCAACTTTCAGCAGGTTGAGCTGACATCGCCCTACAAATAGCAAACTTACCAAATAATGGCCTGTTACACCATCAAATACATGTTCAAAACTAAATAAGAATACAAATTTGGGATCCTCACATTTTTTAGAATCTCTCTAATAATTTTTGAGATTCCCCCCGGTATAGACTGATTACGATATGTAGTACCTAAAGACCTACCCATCTGCTCAGAAGTTGTAAAATCTCTAGTAAATGACATTGAGATGAGACATACCAATTTGACGCGTGGCAATTGCCAGAGTGAAGCGGCAATTGCCCAAGACCTAGAAAGTCTGCCACACGCCATTCATTGATCATTGTTGGATGAAGTACAATTACAACTGCAAAAGACAGACCATAAAACCTGCATGCTTTACAGTTATACGTATGTATAACACATAATGCACCCATACAGGCAATCATGAACAAAACTAGTACAAAAAAAGGACTCATACGTTTAACATCTTCAAGAAGACATTGGTAAAAATTGAAACAAGAAGTAATAAAATAAATTAAATTAAATTAATCTCCCATAAGAAATGTTCCTGATGTGTCTAAATGGCTTTTAGGAATAGGGCCTGTTTGGGTGCTGCTTGAAAATGAGTTCATCTCATATTAGTTATAACTGTAATTATGTATTAGAGATCACTTTTTTGGTAGAGATTAAAGATAATCCTAATAACCAACAATAAACTATATTCTTTAAGACAAAAATAATATTAACTAGAATGAGATGTACTCATTTTTAATCGGTGCCCAAATATGCCCTTAGCCTTTCTAGGGATGTGCATGACCCAAGTGAGATTCATCTGAAATCAGAAATACCAAGCACAAACAACATAAACGGTTACTATCCCAAATACCAAGTGCAAACCTGAATCTGTAAAGAAACTAAACTCGCCACTTAAATGAACTGAAATGGATCTAAGAAGAAGGTTGGGTTCCATTTCCTTCTGTGAATTTGAAAGATAGGTTGGAAGGCCTGTAATCTGTTGATATGGGAATAGCCGCTGGGCGCTGAAATCGACTATTCCATCAGTCAAGTCTTATAGAGCCCATATGATACGCTTGAGTCGATCTGCAAATGGCAGAAACCTCCGAATGACCAATCAATCATTAGTTCTTGATATACTGACATAGTTGGAGCCATAGTTCTAAAACTGGCTGACTTCACTCAAAACTCAGTCAACTTCACTCAGTGAGATTTTGAGACAAGTTGCTAAGAAACTCGGTACTGACTGAACCTGACTTGGCTTGGACTCGGAGAGACACGTTGACTCGACTCAATGGCTCAGCAGACTCAAACCAAGTCACTCACGTTATGTGGCATGATTTTATTAAAAAGAAATAAGCTGGGAGCGAGATTCAAACCCCCACCCTCGACCAAGGCAGTCAACCACCTTAACCAGTGAGGCATATGTAATGTTGTCGCTTTGGGTTACTTTCTATATTACTTATACTAGATCTAACTATTTTAAGCATCTAGTCCATTCCTAATATTTTCAACTGGTAATAAATAATATCAAGTCGGGTCAGATCGGGTTGGGTCTTCAAGTCAACCGACCTGGCTGAACATTGAGTCAAGTTGAGTTTTGGGTTTTTGAACTATGGTTGGAGCAGGGAAGGAGATGATAATAGCACCCACATGCACCAAATGAAAAAGAGAATGCGGGTATGGTAATGGCTGCTAACAAAGAACCAGGATAAGAAAATTACACTCTACAACTACCTATCAAAAGAGACGAACGAATACTCCTCCGATACTAATGCAGAATGAGAATCATGCTTCACTCTCAAAATCCTTTTTGATGGATTTCGGAATATCATTGCAACTGGATTGCTCATGATATAGCTCTTGATATAAACCAATGCTTCCTCGTCGTAATTGCCTGTTTCTTCTATTTGAGTTTATTATCAATCTTCGCATTTTCAGTAACTGTTTTTTCCCCTCTCATGAAAGAAATTGCACTTTAGTCGCCCATTATAGAACATGATCTTGAAATAGACCTCTTCTTCATGTGAAATAAAATTACTAACACGAGAGAGAAAGTCACAAGAGAATGACCATCTACCATACTGAAGAGTGGTAATTGGAGCTTGACTGATTCCAAGTATATTAAGCCCACCTATCATCCTGCTTTGATGCATCGTAAAGCCTTTAAAGATCATGCAAGAACTGGCACACTTCAAGGAATACAAAAATATAATAGTCACACGAAAATAGAATAGTTGGTAAGGTTCAAATTTCCTTCATCATCTAAATCTTGCTAGAAGACAATGACTGACCTAATTGTGATTTCATGTTGTCTGGGAGCATTTTTTGTGTCTATAATCCAGCTTGAGGTGTGTCAATGGCAAGACCGGCTTTTACCAGATCGTCAACACCCCCCCTCCCCACCACGCTTTCCATTGCTAATCATTAGATCTGGATAATGGGTCATTTGCGATACATATTGCTATTTTTACCATTCTAAAGTCATGATTCTACTCTTATTATTGGTAGTTGTAATCTAATTTATATTGAGAACATAGAGATATTTTTTTAAATTATGCAATAATAGCCATACCATGCATGCATGATCTACAGAGATAATATTCATCATTTCACATATTAAAATATCAGAATATCAATTTGTATAATAATTATAGTGCACTACGTCATATTACATGCTGGACCGATCCACATGATCCTACCCCTAGTGTACCACGTATTGGAGAAAGTAGTCTACCACCAACCCCTTCCCATACTACATACGGGAGGAACCCATGATCCAGGCAACCTTGGGCTAGGGTGCAAGATGAGCAGGTAGGGTCAGTTTGGGGGTCAACTTGAGCCTGACCCAACCTGACCTAGAAGTTAAACCATGGTGCTCAATCTAAATTCCTCTATGCTCAACCCTAAACCGACCCAAGCCAACCCAAATACACGCGATTATTCCTCCAACCTAACCTAACCGAAATTTGCTCAACCTGAACCCAACATGATTTCTAATTAGGTTGCCATGTTCCAACCCTAACCCAACCTAAGGACCTTGAAAACCCAAACCAAACTTGGGTTGGATCAATTGGGTTCCCTGAACCCAATTGCAGCCCTACCTTGGGTGAGACAATCTCCAAACTTGATACAAAGTCCAGGGACCAACATAGTCTCTCCACTGCTACTCCGCATTCTTGATTTTGGAACCTCAGTCACAAGAATCTTCTCCGCAAGGTGGCACTCTACTCCCACTCCCAGTTTTGAACCTATTATCCACCTAGACCACTTCCAGCTCAATCATGTATTTGTCATCTCAGGATTACCACCATCACAATTCCACCAAGACCACCTCCAACTCGGACCAATTTTGTACTAATAGTTTTTTTTTTTTTTTTTTTTTTAATCGAGATATTCTAAGTTTGTCTGAACATGTTTATCAAGACAATTTATGCATTCTACCAAACATAAATATACCTTTGCCTAATTTTTTTCAGAACCCTGCTTCCCCAACCCCACACTTCAAGTTCCTTGAAAGGACTCTTTGTAAAGGTTTTTCATGGTTTCATCCACAAACTCATTAGCATCAATGCAAATCAAAGTAAGATAAACAAAAAAGTAAACCAGAACACTATAGAAGCGAAGAACAACAAAATTATGAAGCCTTAAACCATTTGCAAATGAACCTCCCCTATCTAACAAACTGCGATTTTCTTGAATGAGGGAAGACAGAGAACAGCGACAGAGATATCAATGGCAATGACAAGTCGATGGCCCAAAGAAAACTTCATGGCACTTGACTTGGATGATGATCAGCTTACAGAATAAAAGACCCGAAAGTCTAAATGAATCTCGCTCTCTTAAGTTCAACGGACTGACTGGGAATCACAGACTGAACAATCCCAAGAAGCCTGAAATATGCTAGAACCGCCTGAATTTCCAAATTTATTTTTTTACGGATAGCAAATTCTTTTGACGGAGAAAACAGTTACCACCACGTGCTTACGGAAGATAATTTTTTCTTTTCTTTTCTTTCTTTTTGAATTTTTTCCAATAGCCAAAGATTCCAAAGGGCTCACTTTGTGCTCATGGTAGATGGTGATTGATAATACATCAGACATTGCCCACATCTCTATCCACAAAAAGAGCCGGGTGACAAGTTCCATGACTTCATCTACTAATAGGAGGTCAAGAAGGTCAATCATAAGTTTGAATCTTGGATCCACAACAAAATAAGTTGGAAATGAGTCAAATCCAAAAAATCTTGATTAAAAGAATGCAACAGACGTATTTAAGCCTTTATGGGCATGGTTTCTCTACCGCCATAAGTTTTTAGTGGAAGTCAAAGCATAACGAGAAGGGTTACATGCTTTGAAAGCGAACCTCGAGCACAGCATTTTTTTTTTCCCCTTTCTTTTAAGGTACCGCAAGAACGGCAGTTAAACCAAAGAACTGAAAATTGTGAGGAGGTTTAACTGCAGGTTAAAATGCCAAGAAAAATAGAATAAATACAGCTTCCTAGATATACAAAGAAGATAGAAGGACTGCAAATTTTAGCATCATAACACAGACAATAAAATAAAACTGAAGAAAAAGGGGCCTTGTGTGCAAATGATGATGAATGGAAGAAGGAAAATGTCAGCAGTGTAATATCAGCCCCACTGTATTAAAAGAAGAAGAAGAAGAAGACAGAGAAAGAATGGGCTGGAAGGTGCAAATACTGCATAAAGATATTGTTTTTTGACATGAAGAAAGCAATTCCTAAGCATAAAGAACAACCATAATGCATGGCTTCGATGTTGACATGGCCTGCAGTAGATGGCTTCAAATTGGTGAATTCAAATCCAGAGGCTCATGCAACAAAGATGTGGATTTATAAATGTCAACTTTAAATGGACATTGGATAGTTTCCTACACTTACTGCCCATATTCTTTTGAAGGATCATTGTCTGCCCATGCTTTTTAAGGGACTTGTTTGCCCATTGCCTGCCCAGGTAGGCAGTTGCAAAATTAGGCAACACAAACCGGATTTTCATTTTCAAACCATCTTTTTCTCTCATTATCTCAAGCAAGAATACAAGAATACATGATGTATGACTAGGTAAACTTACTGATAATGGTAGATCAGCTGCACAACATAGCAGGCAGGATCTTCTTTCTAAAACGAAATAGCATGAAATTTAAACTGCCACCACTACAAAAATGTGGAACTTAGATGTACATTCTAACATGGAATAGCCCATGTGTTGTCCTTCGTCATGCTATATTCAAGAATCGTAGACCCCCACTAATCGTTTAAGTAATTTCAGAAGCAGATGTATCTCTAGCCCCCCAGAAAAGGAGGATGTGCCATATCATGATAAAGAATGGAATTACCAGCAATAGGTGATGAAATGAGAAATATTCAACATTGAATAGATAATAAGAACTACCAAAAAGTATCTGGTATTTGCTTTGCAGCTTGAGGGAAGAGTACAAAGCAGTAAAACCTGTTCATAGCCTCCAGATAAAAACATTTGTAAATGGGAAAGGTAAGATGGGGAAGAGCAAAAACAATAGGAAAAAGAGAGATGAATCAGCAATGCCTTGCAGACACATGGAGTAACTCGGAGTGGTTGTCCAAATCTCACTTGCATTCGACGCCAGCTTCGGCAGCCCGCCTAGGCTTACTCTTGCGCCTGCTTCCGTTCTGTCGAAACCCATTTGACTTGGCCGAATCATCAGTGCTGGACCTGGTTCCAACACCATTTTCCTCTTGGACCAAATCGGGATCATCTTTCACCTGCGAGTTCCTCTTCCTCTTCTTTCCATTCTCTGCTGCAGCCGGACCTTTCAAGCCAGAAATTTTCATATTGTCCCCATCTTCTTCTTCGTTCTTTTCAGCTTCTTCTTCATCGGCCTCATCCTTCAAAGGTTTCTGTGGCCGCCCCCTTCTCTTATAAGCAGGGAGCAATTCTTCTCCACTTCCTGGATCTTCATGATTGTTAACGGCAGTTAACTTCTTACCCTTCCCTCTACCTCTACCCATAACCCCAAAGTTGCTCAGCAAAAAAACTCAAACAATCAAACCTGCGAAATGAAAAACATAGATCCTAAGGCATCAACATTAAGAATGGAAATGTAAATAATCAATGAAACATGTTATAAGAAAACCGATTAGTATTCTACAGAAATCAGGAAAGGCTAAAGAAATCAGCTATAAAATTGCATTTCTATAGCTAAAAAGACTAACAAAGAATCCACAGCAACTTCTCTTTCATATTTTCACAGCAAAAAATCCAAAGAAATTACAGTTGGACATGAGAATTCGTATAATCTGCAAAATCCCAGTAAAAGGAATTCCATAACAGGAAACAAAATTTTCATTTCTATCGCCACCAAAAAAAAAAAAAAAAAAAAACTAGAAAAATAAATATTCATGTTAATTTCATTATCTGTCAGTCAAAAGACGGAAAAGAAAAGAAACAATAAAATACAAGATTGAGTAGAAATTGAGAGACGTTGCATCCCAATATTGCCTTCAGAAACTCTAAAATCTCCCATAAAACTGAATAAAGAAAATTCCCATCCAAAGGCAAAAGAGGAATACATATCCATGACAAGATAGACCAAAAATTACTGGTTTTTTCTTAAACAACAACAAGAACTAAGAATCAAGCTAAAGGAGCATTCAATCTTCTGAAAACCCAATAGAAAGAAACACAAAAATCCCAGGAAAAAATATCCGTTTTGATCACTATAGAGAATACAATTGATACCCACTTCACCTCAAAAACATCAAAGAAACCCGAAAAAAAAAAAAAAAAAAAAATCTACAGAAAATCCAGTAAAGAAAAAACAATTCCATCACAACTAAATCGCAAAATCCCAAGAAGAAGAAAAAAAAAAATCCATGTTTAAAAGCATGCACAATAAAATTCAGACTCCAACAAACAGTACCATCTCCTACACAACCCAGAAAAGAAAGCCTATTGCAATCCCTACAAAACCCAATGAAACTTTCATTTTTAATGACAAAAAATCATAGAAATCCACGCTCTCAACCGTCAACAAAACAGCTACAAAAAAAAAAAAAAAAAACAACCATACCCGAAATAATCAACTGCGAGAAACCCAACAATCAAAATATCCATTTTCATCCAAAAACAGTCATCGACATAGAGGAAAAAACAGAGGCAGGAAACATACCTTATATGAAACCATCTTCTTATGAAGCTGCCTCTGAAAACCCACGTCTTTGAATCTGATAAAAGAGAAGAAAATACAAAAAAGGTCTTTTCTTTTTCAAAATAGTAGTAGAAGAAGAAATAGAGATTTAATGGTGGAAATGGTGATCTGCGTGATAACGAATAAACCCAGATCAGAAACGGCGAAAAGAATATTGAAATTTCAGCAAGAGGGTGGAGATTAAGGAGATGAATCTCTGGCGTATGAGCTCCAAGAACTGTAAGAGAGAGAGAGAGAGAGAGAGAGAGAGAGAGAGAGAGATATGCTGAGAATAAAATAAAATTTGCTGAATGCTTTGGAGAGTAAAATAAAATAAACGGTTCTGATGACTTTTATTTGTATGGTCACAAGAAACTCTGTGTAAGAACCAGCCAATACAATTAGACAAACTTTCCAAGTAGTGGGCCCCACAGTAGAAAGGCCGAGCTACAAGTGGATTGGTTGGATCATCCTAACTGCTTACTAATGGACATTTTTCTTTGTGGGATTCGGGCCGTTGACAATTTATTATGTTAACCGTCCACTAGATTTTTCATCAAATGGGCAAATATTATAATCCGTTCAGTTTGGATTTCGATTTATGGACAAATATAGGTGGACCAGAAATTTGGACGGTTTAGATTTAGCTGCATATCTAGCGCTTCTACAGTTATTGTGCACACGAGTATGAATTTTCGTACTCTGTCAGATCTTCAGTACTTATCTCATACCATAACTAAATGATAAAACTGGGTTTATGATACTTAAGCCACTTCTCACGCGAAAGCTGATTATTGCCTACAGCACCCGCCACAGGGATATCCATGGTGGCTCTGTGGGGCCCACCATGATGTACATTTTATCCACGCGGTCCATCCATTTTTTCAGATCATTTTACAATATAATCCAAAAAATGAGACAGATCTGAAGCTCAAGTGAACCACACCACAGGAAACAGTGGGGACGATGGCGCCCACCGTTGAAACCTTCTTAGGGCCCACCGTGATGTTTATTACCCATCCAACTTGTTCATATGGTCACACAGACCTGCATGAAAAAGAAAACACAAACATCAGCTTGATCAAAAACTTCGGTGGCCCTTAAGAAATTTTCAACGGAGATCGTTCAATCTCCACAATTTCCTGTGGTGTACACTTGAGCTTTGTATCTACTTCATTTCAAGATTCTCCCTTAAAATGAGCTGAAAAAACGTATGGACGGCGTGGATAAAACACATACATCAGGATGGACCCCACAGAGCTTGGGTCACGTCGTCCCATCAGGGATATCCCTGGTGGCGGTTGCTGCGGGATCAGTGCACGCGTCCGTTGATCCAGACCGTTTGTCCAGTTGGAATGCAGCCAAGCATGGTAGTCCACGTAATCCTAATGAATCTATGGTTAGGATCAGGTAATAGGTGCTTTTTACGTATTCACCATCCAAGGGGTGGTCCAAGTTCTCATGGATATTTTTTACGAGTTGACGAGACTGGTTATGCAACTGCCTCTACCATAATAGTGTTGAGTTTGACACCGTCCACTAAGTAGTGAGCAATGACAGCCAATCCTCCATAAACGTGGCTTACGTGTCCGTCATCCAGACCATTTGCATTGTTGGTCCCACCATGGATGGAGCGGAGACTGAAAATCACAATGATCAGACGCCATTAACAGCCCATTCAGAGGCCATTGAATCAATGGTCATAAAAAATGGTCAGTGGTCCAAATTCATAATAAGGTGAATTGGGATTCGCTGCTTTGGTTGGATTTGGGTTGTGACTCGAGACACATGGATTGGACCCAGACCAGCATTTTGGCCAAGTAACTGATGGGCTGGTATCAGCCGAAGAAGCTGGCTCATCCTGGAGCCTGGACCGACTCATTTAACACTGATGGCTGGGAGTATTTTGGGATGGTGGGCCGTGTATGGTCCGAGCCCTATAGGCTGGATTCTACGGACGCGGGTTAGCTACTGAACCGGATAGTAGCCAGACTCCTACTGAAGTAACGTCACCAAGTTTGGTGGGCCCAACCATAATGTATGTGTTGTATCCACACCGTCCATCCATTTATAGAGAGAATTTTATCGCAAAATACAAGAATGAGGCAGATATAAATCTCAAATGTACCACACCACTGAACACAGTGGGGACAGTGACGTCCACCGTTGAAACCTTTCTAGGGCCCACAAAGATGTTTATTTAAGATCCAACCTGTTGATAAGTTAACAAAGACATTGAAGAACTGAAAACATAGATGTCATCTTGATCAAAAATTCATGTGGCCCCCTAAGAAGTTTTGATGGTAGGCGTTCAATCCCCACTGTTTTCTGTAGTGGGGTCCACTTGAGCTTTGGATCTAACTCATTCTTTGGTGAATACCTAAAATTATCTCTCCAAATGGATGGACTGTGTGGATACAACACATACATCATGGTAGGGCCCACAGAAGTTGGTGACGTCACTTCAGTAGCGAGTCTCGCTGCTGTCGACTTCACTGGGTAATCCGCGTCTGGATTCTACAGTGGTGGATACGATGGAAATGCCACTAAGCTGTGGCAAACTTGCACCATAGCTCACGGTTTAACTAATGATAGCTGTGTTTTGTCTTTGCTTTTCGCTACACTACATCCATGTATTTGAACAAATTGACTAAAGTACCCACGCAGCATTTGCTGTTTTCCTTCGTGAACTATAACTTTCGGCTATTATTGTTACGTTACGATTCAACTCTGTCGGTTGCCTGATTGTGTAAAACAAAGGTCTGTGGGTCCCAACATGTTGTATATTTGAATCCACTTCGTCCATCAGGTGAGAACCCTTATTTAAACCGTAGATCAAAATTATAGCCATTAAATAACTCCAATGGACCACACCAATGGGAACAATGTAAAATTACTACTCAAACTGGCGTGGCCCGCATGAATTCTGGATCAAGCTGATTTTTGTTTATTCGCCACAAAATCCTAGTGGTTACACCTGATTAACGGGTTTGATGAAATATAAATACTTATGTTGGCCCCAGACACAACCTATGGTTGGTATCTCATCCCCATTTTTCCATGTGGTGTGGCCCATATTAGTTATGTATTTGGATTATTTTACGTATAAAATCTTTTAATAGAGAGGATAAAACCTGATGGACGGAGTGGATTTCACGTTTACAATATGTTGGGCCCCACAGAGCCTGGGCGTTTTATGGCTGCGTAGGACAGGTGGTAGAGGTTTCCGGTACCGAAACCGACCGGAATTAGGAAATGGGACGGACAAGTGTAATCTTCCGCGGAACTACTGGAAACTGTAGTCGTTGGGGGTTGGGACCTCCACCATGCAAATTCACCCTGGGGGATCTGAACCGTCTGCTTCATCCAGTGGTCCCTCTACTTCGGACTGCCAAAGGTGCAAAAACCAGTTGATTGACAGCAATCCCAACCATCAATCAATGGACACATGCCCACAGCAGGCCATTGTATTTTCATTCACCTGGACTTTCCTTGCGCTGTGGGCCACCAGCTGTCGGCCCGATGAATGAACGGTTCTGGTTGCCAGAATAGAGATTGGGCTAGGATTGTCAAGGGCTGGGATCGGGTTAGCTACGGCCCAAATATAAAACTGTTTGGGCCGAGTCTATTGATAATTCTGATCTTGCTTGGCCCGAACCTGGCCCATTGATAGCCCTAGTCCCTAGATGTGGTCAGGCCAGAGAATGGCTGAGACCCCAGCCTGATGTGTGAGACCATAGACTCGAGCCCAGGTCGGAACTGTGAGTCTGTGACCGGGTCTTCAAAATCCTTGCGGGCCACTAAATATGAGTTGGGCCAGGTAGGCCATATGAAAACTGGTATGAGGGCTTGATGGATTGGGCTGAGCCAAGCCAACTAGGTTTCCGGCCTATATGAATGGACCCTTTCCAGGCCTGTAGGCCTTTTGAGAGGCTCCATTGTGGGCCCGGGGATATCCTAAACCCTAGCCATGCCCCCCTAGTAGGACTGAAAAGGCATTAGCCCTGGCCTTACAGTCTTACAATAAAAAGATTTAAATGATTAAAGGTTTTATATTAGTTCAATCTAAGATAATTTGGGGGTATTCTTCATCTATGACGACTCCCATCATATTACCCAGATTCAACACGTGTATATGAGCAATACATGTAAGGTTCATGGGAACTGCTTACAATTGTCTTTAAACCGTCTCAATGCGCAGGCTCTACCGTGCGGGCCCCACAGTCAGCGTATCCAGATTGTTTATATGAGGGGGCGCAGTATTACCTGCTCAACGGCCAATCTTTCAACGCACTGCTACAATGGGAAATACCAAAATGAAGCGTCCCCTCGTAATTTTTGTACGTCCCACTTTCATATTGTTGATGCTAAAATCTGGTTCACCCTTTACCGAGCTCCGAGTACTCAAATTAAGCCCTGTATCCTGCACAAGAAAGAGACAAAGGAGACCCAAGTAGAGCAGAGGACCCTCTAATGCCAAAGTAAGGTTGGGAATCTGGGTTTAAGTAGTGTAGAGTAGGCTTAGGGTGTGAAATGTTGCATACCTGTTTCTGTCGATATGTTCTCTATTTATACCTTTTGATTAAAGTGAACGTGCCTGTCAATCTTACCACGATCTCTGTCTTAAGCGAGAGTTACGCGTGCATTGATGTTGGCCGTTACCCGGAGATCGTGCTGTAGATGATGCTCCAGATATGTGTTACTGGAGTTAATCCCTTAGCATAATCTTCAGCCATGTTCTCATCTGAGTCATCCCTTACTCACGACCGTCCGAGCTCATGAGTGAGTTGATCTAGGTCGGAGTCAACGGGTCGGATGTGTAATGGCTTCTTTTGAGTTCCAGGTCGGTTTCAAAGCTCTACAAAAAAAACTTGGAATCAGGTCGTCTCAGATAAACTACTATCAGTCCAAGGCTCTGCTCGTCGACCTCTATTGAATTCGGCTAAGATTTTCTCATAACACATGTCATCGGTGGGCCCAACACGTGACGGTCTAGATTATTTGCCGATGCGACCACCCAGGCCTATCAACATTGGGGCCAAGCAACGGATACTGCGCTGAAGCTCATCCAAGCCTAGACTATTAGTTAGTTCACCTGCAATTCCGCTGTAGGTTAACTCCACCTACAACTCATATTTAAAAGCATTTGGACAGAACCCAAATAAAATTTAAGGTGATCAACTCTTTTGAGGTAAATACTGGGCTTAGGTCCTAGGTCCAGTGACAATTCTTAGATTTTATGTCATATTTCCACTCTTGTATATGTATTTCAAATATATAGTGTGTTATATATGTATCTTATGTCTTATATATTTCAATGGCAGACATTTTCCTATTGTTGTGGGGCCCACTTTAGTTTTGGATCTACTTCATTTTTTAGTCCACGTCCTGACATTATATGAAAAAACGGATGGATAGAGTGAATTTGTCACAAACATGGATTAGAAGCTATCCGATCGGAACTGGAAGCGGCTTGCGTGGCGACTTGGCCATGTGTTTATGTAACTAAGTTCTGTGGGTGTAACATGAATTAAGTGTTATATACGTGCCGTCCAACCAATTTTCAAGATCATTTTAGGGCATGAGCTAAAAAATGACGTAGATCCAAACCTCAATCAAACCACAACATAGAAAACATTGGGGATTTAATGACTATTATTGAGAACTTTCACAAGGTCAGTTTGACCTCGTGAACAGGTTAGATTGCAAATAAGGTTTCAATGGAGGACGTTATTGTCCCCACTATTTTCTTTGGTATTGGTTCGCCTACCTAACCTTTTACCTGCCTCATTTTTGGGCTCATGTGGTAAAATTATCTCGCAGAATGGATAGATGGTGTGGATATAACACATACACCATGGTGGAGCTCACACAACATGTTTATGTCAACGCATAACCAAGGTTACCGGCACACCAAGTCGATTACCGCATAGTACATGGTACAATGAGGTCGAGCTGTGTGGGCCCACCATGATTTTGTCCAACATCAACACCGTGCATTTCATGGGAGGGGATATCAAAAAATCAGGTGTGTGCAGAACTCAGGTGGGTTATACCATCTAAAACTGTGTGAAGACATGCTTAAAACTTATAAAAATACTTGGTGGGCCCACCTGAGTTTTGGAATCGGCTGAAACTTGGTCTGACCCCTCATCCAATTGAGACACACACTGGATTTGTGAAACACATATTGGTGGGCCTAATAAATGATTATGAATGTTTTAATGGGAGGGTAAACCCTCTCAACTGTTATATGTGGTGTGGCTCACCCAAGTCATAGTTTAACTTGATTTTTAAGCCCATAGCCCACCATGGAATGATGCATCTGACTAATGGGGTTGATGTTCGACACACATCACGGTGGGGCCCACACAGCTCAACCGAGGTCGACCTCATAGTACCATTTCCATACATATATAAAGATGCATTCATTCTGTATACGGACTCTTCACACGATAATCTTTCTTAGCAATGCATACCAACTGAGACCAAATACTAAATTTATGAATATTTGGGCTTTTAGTTGAATACCATGGACAGTATATATAAAACTTTATTGCATATTTGAAAAGTGTAAATTATCTTTAAAAAGTGGCATTACAACACACCTCTGAGTCAAGGTTCTTTAAAGTAGGCCCTCAGTTAAACAGTGAATCCAACATTTACTACCCCAGCAAGCCCCATTGATAAAGGACCAAAGGATTCTATTTATAATTTCTCAAGTAGAGGGAGATAAGCGAGGACTTGGCAGCAAGGTCTCTAAGGCTTTAAAAAATGAGGAGTAATTTTATCATTTAAAAGCCGTATGTTTTCCTCATTTAGGTAAAACTTTTGCATTTGGGTTTCTGAGCTGGATTGTCACCGATTCTATCTAATCTTGATTGAATTAGAATTTAGGAATATTCTTGTGAAAACCTCCATGATTATCTTTCGGTGGACTTAGTCAATTTCGTGACAAGCCGGAGAAATTCCTATGTTATTATTATTTTCGCATTTTTACATATCACGTCTAACTGACCACCTAACCAAATATTTATATTATAATGTGACTGGTGGAGGGACATTTTTTCTCTGCCATTAGTTTACAATGGCAGATAATTTTGTCTTTAAGGGACATGAAAATACATTTTAAATAAAATTTTAAATATTTTATGAATTAAAAAATGTGCACGCATAACAATATATGGTTAAGATTTCACCCCCAAATGTTACTCGACTATTAAGATTCAATTCCCTTCTTTCACTTCTCTTAATACGGGTGGCCCACATAACTTTTCTTCACATGTAGCCCGCACAAAGAAGAAATTGTACAACGCTTTATTGGATGTATCATACATGTAAAATCCACCATGTTTGTCAAGTGAAAATTATTGTTTTAACAGTGTATACAAAATATCAGCTCAATAAATATTCATGTAGACCACACCAATAGGAACAGTATAAAATTGTTCTCAAAACTGCTAGGTTTACATGACGTGGCTCACTTAAGTTTAACAAGATTTCTGTATCCCCTTCATCTTGGTGAGTTACACGTAGTTAATGGATTTGATGAAAGATACACGACGTGGTGACCGAGGCACGAACCGTATGCCCAACCTTCCATTCACACGGGTCCTTACTCTTGCTCCAGTGGTAGACTCTCAGGAGTTTCAACACCTGGGTCATGGGTTCGAGTACCGATATATGGTGAAATCTCATAAGGTGTGAGTGTGTGGGGGTGTAAAATAAAATAAAATTAAAAAAAAAAAAAAAAAACCTTCCATTCACACTATTCCATATAATGTGCCCCTTTTGAGTCGTGGATTCATCTTACTTTTACCTTAAAACCTAACATCAAGTATGAAATTATTGGGTACACTTAAAACATGGTGGGATGTGATGGGACCCACAAATTTTGAGTGTTTTATGCATTGCGTAAGTCAGTGTTATAGAAGACTTTGGTCTCCTTTTGCGTCTCTACCTCTATCTCTATCCACTCTCCTTCTTCTCCTCCTCACACCATATGCATCTGTCATAACGTACACATGGCCAAGTATCCAGCTTGATGGTGTTAAGTTAGGTGGGGCTAGGCCAATTTGTCAATCCTAACGGCTCCACGGGAGGACTTTACCAATAAAAAAAAATAGATAAATTATGAAGTCGACCACATGGAATCGAGCTCTATGGACCCCACCGTGATGTGTGATGGACATCCATCCCATCAATTAGATGCACCCTTTCAGGGTGAGTCATGGGCCTAATAATCAAGTCCATGACTTAGGTGGCACATCATAGGCAAAAATTGAGAGTGGATGCCCATCCATTGAAACCTTTGTGATCCTATATGCATCCAGTGAGATATGGTTTAGACATCCAGCCATCCATTGTGTGTTTCTCACTTGGTTGAGGGGTCAAAACAAATTTTAGTCCACTTTAAAACTCAGGTGAGTTCCACCAAATACTTTTAGATATTTTAGGTATGATTTCCCATGATTTCAGATGGTGCAGCCCACCTGAGTTCCCAACATGACTGATTTTTGGCACACCCTATAATATAGAGGATACCTACCAAATGTACAGTGTGGATGTCTATCACACATCAAGGTGGGCTACAAAGCTTGACCTCATGGGAAGCTACCACGAAGTAGACCTTGCAGTACCATTTCCCAGTCAGTAGAGCAGGGACGCGGAGTACGTCCTGCCTCACCCATCTCTGACCACGAACGGCCAGCTCTGTGGGTGAGCCCACTGTGATGTATCTGTTTATTCACACTGTTCATCCCTTCTCTCATATCATTTTAAGTATGAGCACAAAAATGGAGGAGATCCAACGATGAAGTGTATCACACCATAGATGACTCTTGCACTTAATGCAACCCAAGGTCATTATTTGGTGTGGTCCACTTGAGCGTTGAATCTACTTCATTTTTGTGCACATACTTTAAAATGATCTGAGAGAATGGATGGACAGCGTGGATAAACAAATACATCACGGTGAGTCCACCCACAGAACTGCCCATTCATGGCGAGAGACATGCGATGGCAGGGGGCAAGATCCGCGTCTATAGAGCACCTTCTAATTGTATATCTTTTTGGCAAATAGACAACTTTGAGATGTGGCACATCTAAGGTGGAGCCCATGAATGATTGGTTCACACCTGGCACATGTTTATCACGTGTACCAAGCAAATAAACATGCCTTATATGACACTATTAGAGATGAGCATGTAAAACATGTTTGAAAGTTGTTAGGGGGAGCATCCAGCCCATCTCTAACAGTATAGTCCAATCAAAGCCTGTTACATCCCAACAACTCTTACCTACAGTGTTAGGGTCACCATGCTATCCACATTCGTTTGAAAGTTGTAGTTAGGTCTAGTACGTACTTGATCGGCCCCATTTCTCACATGTGGCAATATAAAATCTGGCTACAACGATCAACAACAGGCTAAAGAGGAAATGTTTTTGGGCTGTCGATGAGCACACTGCACATGGTACATCTGGCCCACCCATAGTGACAGATCTTGCTCTCGGGCAATTTCTCCACTCGAGAATTTCTCCAGGGATCTTCAGATTTTGATGGGTTTTCTCACAATATTAACAGGTAAATCTTGTAGAAAATAAAATATCACATAGTATTCATTATAAAATAATAAATAATTTTAAAATTTTAAAATACAAGTAAAAATGAATTAATTTAAACTTTTAAATAAAAAGATAAAATTGTTACGATTATGAAAAATGTCATAATTTTGTTAGGATAATATTGTCCCACCAATTTTTCATGAAAATACAGCAAGGTTTTCAAAATCTCAGCTATATTTGTCACAACGGGCATATTTCGGTGCAAAAATCACAAAAATGAACCAAGCCATGGAGTAAAAATCATGCTCGGGTTATCCTGAACTTTGGATCAATAGCATGAAATTGGATAATCAAGATTGACAGGAGAAGCAAAATTGGTCCAATCATCATCTTGAAACTTCTAGTAGATAGTATCCCACTTTGTATTTGTTACAACTCAAAGGAACACTTGGATTTAATGGTTCAAAGCATGTGACTAATGGCTCATAAACAAACGGGTGGTCGTAACAAATTGGCAACGGATTAGGATTATCCAATCAGTGTTATTCTTCCACCATGTTTTTCTCTTCGTTGTATGAAAGAATGAACGGGTCAGATCTTCAATAAGTCACACGGTGTGCTGTTTAAAAGTTCCTCGGATATTGCTAACATCCCCATGAAGGTGGGACAGGCTACCCGGCTCATTGCCTCCCCTAAAACTCAAAGAAAATCAACTAGGAGTATCTATTATGGCCTTTATCAAAATAATACACACAT
Organism: Magnolia officinalis; assembly: GCA_021015155.1. Classification (NCBI taxonomy): domain Eukaryota; kingdom Viridiplantae; phylum Streptophyta; class Magnoliopsida; order Magnoliales; family Magnoliaceae; genus Magnolia; species Magnolia officinalis. Next base: position 3,117,919 of record JAJHSJ010000001.1, on the reverse strand, counting down.
ACACACATCTCAATATGCTTGCTTCCACCATGCAATTCAATTCAATACAATAGTGCATCCAAACGCACCCTCTAAACTTCATTGCTAGCACACCAACGAATGCTTGTCCCATAAGGAAACGCATTGCGTCGGTGGGCCTTTGTGATCCTCAGACCTTTCCCATCAAGCAAGATATAGTCGCATCACCGTCCATATGCAATTATAGAAATGACACTTTTAAAACCTCCTTTGTCCCTCTTATCTGCCCTTATCTTTATTAATGCTCTTCATTTATTATAGTTAATTTCATCAGTGTTGCAAATCTCACGTGTATACGTGTGTGGATACCCCTTTTTTATTGGGACGCGGATTGCCTGTGACAGGTTGTATGCAGTTGGAAGCTAGGTGGGGCCTACTGTAATGTTTGTGAGAAATCCTCCACGCCCATCCATTTTTTCCTGATCATGTTAGTACATGGGATAAAAAAAATGAGGCAGATTAAGACTACCATTGAAATCTTCATGGGTCCACTGTGATATTTATATGTCATCCATACCATTAGTAAGATCATTCATGCTCGGATGAACTGAAAACATAAAAACATTAGCCTGATTCAAAACTTCTGTGGCCGAAGTTCAATCCTTATTATGCCCACTTGAGTTTTGGATCTGCCTCATTTTTTAGTCCATGTTGTAAAATGATACGGCAAAATGGATAGACAGGTGTATTTCTCACAAACATCAAGGTGGGCCCTACTTAGTTCTTGCAACACACTATGGCAGCATTCCTTTTCCCTTTTATCGGTTGACGTGACACCGTCCGCACACATTCAAGTGTACTTGGGCTGTGGATTGGGTACTATCCCGAGCGTACCATGTTGATACAGGCACAATGTGGTGGGACATAATTGGAAGGTATGCAGTAACTATCATATACCACTAAACAATTTTCAACCATGCTTTCTTTGGGCCCATCTCATCCTATTTATGAAAGTAGTCTACCTTCCAATCATACTCGGCCTCATTATATACATACAGGCAATGACAGTACAACACTCACACCACAATGGCTACTCCACCCATGACCTGGTGTTGAAACTCTTGTGAGTCTAACACCTCTAGGTATGAGCAAGGACCACCCATCCTGATGATGAAATGATGTGGCAAGATTTGATTGGTGTAGCTTTGCGCGCTAAGTATATACTCGGCCAAAATACCTTTAAAAGGGCTGAGCTGATTTCTGACAGCACATGGCCCACCAATCACATATTGCCGCGTCATTTTACCACTGAGGCCGGTGGTGAGCTCCTCCCCACCCAATCCGTGTTCACGAGTGAAAATGGATGTGGGCCTTTTATTCTTTACACGTAGGCGTGTGATTAGCACTCCTGTAATTTTCATTAGTAAAGTTAGTCTCAAATGCTCAGTTTAAAAAATCACCTCTTTCGGCAGCACCGTAGATGGGCCATCTCATTCTCTATCTTAAGATTAAACGACAAAAATCAGCCATCGAAAATGACAGTGATGTCTCTGTCATTCCTGAAGAAGAAATCAGGTCCGTTTATCATCAATCTTATCATCAATCTTAAAAACCCAATTCCGTCGATCCAAAGGTTACAACTTAAAGCACCAAGAGATTCGGCCAACACTTGTGTCTTAAATACATTTCCCTCCCTTTTCTAAAACCCACATTAGACCACTTTTAGATGTTATTATAAGGTAATGATGTGAGTAATGAAAGAAGACGCAAAAGCTAAAGAAGAAACGATCACATGCAATCCAATGCATGTTAATTACCAAAGATTGGAGCTGTGTGGGGCCTATCTGTGATGTGTATCTAGGCTGTTCATCTGGTGCAAATCCTCAAAAGGAATCGTGCATACCGAGAATCATCCCTATCAAAAATTCAGGTGGATGGCATCATAGGAAGCAATGTATAATCATGCCTATAGAATATAAATCACTTGTTGTGGCCCACCTACATTTCGCGGTGGCTTAAGCTTCAGTTTTTCACTTGATCCTGGTGGGACGCGCCTGATGACTGGGTTGGATGACATATAAACAACATGATGTACCCAACATTCCATCTCGAAATTTCTTTAGTGACCGTCCCCTTCCCCTTCCGAAGGTCCCCCATTTTCCCTTTAATGTAGCCCACCAGAGTTATGGGTTAGACTGGATTTTGGAACCTAGGCCTAAGATTGGGTGGGGATCACATCTAATAATGGATGGCACTCACACATCACAATGGACCCCATGCAGCTGAAACGATTGGTAATGACCATGGGACGAATTCACTGCTCCTATGGCTGACCTACGATCACTAGTGATTCTGGCTTCATGGAGGCAAGTTCCAGACTGCAATCCGAACTGAGGACGGGTTTTTGTAATTAACTCACTCTCTCGCAGGATCGCAACTTTTCCATTGGTCTGATGCCAATGGCCATAGACAGACCATGCCCCAAAAATATAGAGAAAAGGTAGCTGTCAATCTTGGGCCTACATTCACAGACCGCAACCCAAACAATTATGATTTCTCCCCATCAAGGTCAATACCAATGCGTTCGTCTACTTCGGAGCTATACAACCAGTGGTCTGGAATCTGGATCACTGAACAATGGCCCACTTTTAGTAAGCTAAAATGGAATTTTATTGTGCTTATCTTCAGGTCTAAGGATCATACAGTGCCTTCAACTTTCTTGGATAACTCCTGCATCCTATGGCTGTGGGAAAACACAAAGAAAAGCAGCAGAAGAAAAGGCAAATGCGGACGTAGAATCACGGTGGAAAGTTACAAGAGGGATTCCTTCCATCTTCACTAGGCCAAAAGCTAATGCTCCTCCAATGGTATGGGACTTTGTACACAAATCAAATGGATGGTTGCTTCGATTCTAATCTATGACACATGGCAAATCTATCACCCCATTTAGGTGGGACCCAAAAAAGATGTGGGTTACTGATGAATTATATCATAGTAAAATGAAAAGAAAAGAAAAAGTGTGAGGCCCACACAATGCATGCATGAAATCCAACCCTTACATCATATGTACCAGTGCATGTTATCCCCAGGGCCCAAAAATCTGGCTGATCCATGAATCAGGCGGGTCACACCACAGGCAACAAGTTGGGAGAGAACGTCCACCCTTGGTTTTTGTGGAGGGCCCACCAGGTTTTATATATAAAATCCAGACCATTCAGACCCTTCATCTGGTCTGGATGAAGGGCTAAGACAAAAATCAGGCGATTTCAAAATTCGGACATGCTCCTGTGTAAATCAAGGATGAGAGCCCCCTCTGCCCACTTGAGTGTTAAGGCTGATTTTTGGTACCTAAGGCTAATATGAGGTGACACATCTGATGGCCTTCATACATCACACGGCCCCAACATATGCCTCATACCGCGATAAGCTTACCCCGTGTGTGCGAATGCTGTTATAATAGATCATGCATGCATAGTGTATTATAGCATCCTCCTGCAAAAATCAAAGTATAGATTACATTTTAAATAATAAAAAAATCATGGAAACTCAATCAACAATCAGAGTATAGAACCATAGTTCAGATCAATAAAAATAGCAATCTGCAACACAAATGACCCATAACTCGGATTTGTGTGATTTGGTTGTTAAGATCAAGCAACATGCATGCTCATGTCTGCAGTGGATGTGTGCATATGAATGATAATAACAAATACTCTGGGAGAATTCCAAATGCATCAAATAGGCAGCAGTCCAAATAAATAACCCAAGATCAAAACTAAAAATGCCACTAGATATAGAAACTATCAAGATTTTCCGATGTGCAGAATAGAAAAGATCTTGATGGTCTTTTAATGACCAAAATGCCCTTTCCAAGTTGTCCTGTGTGTACGTGGATCCTCAGAGGTCATGACACAACGCCTACTTGAGCAAAGGTGAGCTTGTCTCATTTTCTGTTAAATCCCAATAAATATGGGATAAAAAGAAGAATTTATTAATTAAAAGTAGCTGCCACTTCATTGCAAGATAACTCCATTCGCAAAGGTGATCCATATTAAAAGCATAGTTCAAAAACCCGAAAGCTCATCTCGACTCAATGTCCAGCCAGGTCAGCTCAACTTGAAGACTCAACTTCATATTATAATTTTATTAAATTAATATGAATATCTAAGTAATAATAGCTATTTAAAACTGTTATGAATATTAAGACAGACAAAAAATGTCAAAAATCAAGTACATGTGGTAATGCAGGGGCATTTTCACATTGGGCTCGAGTGGGGTCGCATGTTGGATGCAGGGGCACACTCGGGATGGGTGACCCATGCTATTTGGGACCCACGGGGAAGGTCTCGTGTTCGAGACTCCTTACCAAGGGTGATTAATGTGCATTTCACACCGGGCTCAAGCGGGGTAGCCCATGGGATGTGGGGACACACTCGGGGTGGGCGGCCCATGTGATTTGGGACTCATGAAGGGAGTTCGGCCGAGATCCTAACCCATGAGATGTGGGGGCCTAGGCTATGAGATAAAGGGATTAATTCGTCATACTCTAATAGTTCGAGCTTTTAGAGCAAGTGGTTAATTATCCTACATCAAATTGGTATCAGAGCGGGAGGTCTCGTGTTCGAGACTCGCAGTGCAACTCGGGCAGGTTGGGTTGAGGATCAACCCGAGCTCAACCCAACCTGCAACCTAATCCGACCCAAATTCCAACCCGATATGTTAAACCTGAAGTCCTCTACACTTGACCCAATCCAAACCAACCCAATCTAACCCAACCCAACCAAAATACATGTGATTATTCCCAACACAACCTAACCCGACCCGAATTTGCTCAACCTGAACCCAACCCGAATTCAAATCCGGCTAGCATTTTCCAACCCAAACCCAACCTAAGGACCTTGACAACCTGGCCCAACCCAATCTGAACTCGGGTTGGGTCAATTGGGTTCAGGTTGACCAGAACCCAAGTTGCAGCCCTATTTCATGGTGACTCAACTCAAAAATCTCGTCGAGTTGACTTGGCCAAGTTTGAAGTCGAGCCACTGACTTTTAGAATTATGATTGCCACTGCCATTTCTCAGACACCGAGTGTGCTGCACTCATCCTTCTAAAAGTACAGGGGTAAGACCTCCATCTTTCCAAAGCTGAACATTTGGGCATGATCTATGTCCCTTTGTGTTTATGAAAGGTTGTATAGAAAACAGATAAGGTAAGGTAGATTCAGTTGAGTGGTAACTGAAAAATAACCATAAATCAAATTACAATCCCCTTTAAAATGACTGCCTTTTCTTTTTCTTTCTTGGAGACTTTATCCACTACAAAAGCTCTCAAAAGCTGCCTTTACAAGAACAAAAAAAGCCAACCCCCCTATGTATAAATACCACGCCATGCATGAAAACAATTCCCCCCTCCCCACCTTCTATCTTTCTTCCCCTCTCAATACAACAGAGAGAGAGACAGAGAGAGAGAGAGAGAGAGAGAGAGAGAGAGAGAGAGAGAGAGAGAGAGAGAGATGGCAGTAGAAGCAACAGAACTCAGATGTCTCCATCTTCTATCTGTTATCATCATTGCAATGGCCATGCATGCCAATTGCATTGGGGTGAACTGGGGGAAGATGGGAACGCACCGCCTCCCAGATGAGATGATAGTTCAGATGCTGAAGGACAATGGGTTTGACAAGGTAAAGCTGTTTGATGCTGATGAGAGCAGCATGAGAGCTTTGAGTGGGAGTAACCTTGAGGTTATGGTTGCCATACCGAACTACATGTTGCAAGCGATGAGTGATGATCCTGGCGTGGCCAGTGATTGGGTTGCAGCGAATGTGACTAGATATAGCTATCCTGGAGGAGTAAACATCAAGTTTAGTAAATCATGTTCCCTCATTCTCCTGTTCTTTGTTTTATTTTCAGAGTTGAGCTTTGTTCTTTTTCATCTCTTTGATTTGGATTTCTTTTCCAGTCTTTATGCCTTCACTATCTTGTCTGTTCCAAACTATGTTTCTTTTGTTTCTGTTATTTCACACTCTTCTTCTTTTTTTTTTTGCTGAATTGGGTTTCTTCTTTCTTTTTCCTGTTTTTGCTTGAATTGACTTTGCCTTTTACTCTCTTTGAAATGGTTGTTTATTCTGTTTTCTTTTACTCTCTCCTTTCTTTTGAAATGGGTTTCCTCTTCTTCTTTCTTTTGAAATGTTTTCTTCAGTTTCTTTCAAAATCCATGTCTTTTTCGTTTTAACAAATTTCAGAACAACAATAGAGAAACTTGGAACTCAGAAATTAGCACTGAAATTTCCAAAGATTTTCTCAGGTAGAGTCAACGAGTATGAAAAATGACCAAGCAGATCATTGACTTTGCTAATTTTTCAAAAATTAAAGCTTGAACTCCTTACTAGAAATTTGCTAAACCAAGTCAGCTGGACCGAATTCTGAGTCTATCAATGAATTTTTAACATAAGCACTAAGAGAAATTACTTTCCTTATTTTCCTTTTTATTGATTGAGATCAAGTGGTTTATTTTTTCTTCAGGAAGGTTTCACGGACCAAGCCATGCTTGGGTTATTGAACTCAGTCATCTTCAAGCATGTTCCTTTTTCATCTTCCCAACTCAGTGCTTGTCCAAGCACCTAACCTAGAATAGAAGGTTTAAACCTTTTATATGAAAATCAGTGACTCAGGGAGGTTAAGGGGACTCTTATCCATTGCATTAATGGATTTATATAGCTTTCTTTTTTCTTCTTAATAAGACGCAGAGCCAACTTGGGTTGGCCTCAGATGAGTCAATAACCTGCTCACCCAACTCTCCTACCGAATCAGCTGAGTCAAACTCAAGTTTCTATGTTTCCTAGTTTTAAGTTGGGTATGAATCCCTAAGTTTTTTGAAACTGCAGTTAAAACATAATCAATTACTGATTAAAGGTGAACAATCAATTTGCAGATATGTTGCAGTTGGCAATGAGCCATTCCTACAGACCTACAATGGCTCCTTCTTGAATGTCACTCTGCCAGCTTTGCAAAATGTTCAGAAAGCCCTTCACAAAGTCGGGCTAGGAAGTCAGATAAAAGTCACCGTCCCCTTCAATGCTGACGTCTACAATTCTCCATTGTCAAACCCAGTTCCATCAGCTGGCGATTTCCGATCGGATATCCGAGAACTCACAATCCAAATTGTTGAATTCCTCTCAGAAAACAACGCACCGTTCACTGTCAACATCTACCCATTCCTCAGCCTCTATGGCAACGACTACTTCCCCATGGACTATGCTTTCTTTGACGGCACTGACAAGCCCATCAAGGACGGGAACACCATCTACAATAATGTATTTGATGCCAACCTTGATACCCTCATCTGGGCCTTGCAGAAAGCTGGATACCCCGACATGCCCATCCTTGTAGGAGAAGTTGGTTGGCCCACGGACGGCGATAAGCATGCAAATGTCGACAACGCCAAGAGATTTAACCAGGGGCTGCTTCACCATGTTTTGAGTGGTGAAGGGACCCCGATGAGAAGCAGTAAGCTCCATGTGTATCTTTTCAGTCTGATAGATGAGAATGCAAAGTCCATCGACCCCGGAAGCTTCGAACGGCACTGGGGCATCTTTGAGTTCGATGGAAAACCCAAGTACGAATTAGATCTATCAGGTCATGAAGAAAACAAGGCTCTGAGGGCTGCAGAGGGTGTAGAGTACCTACCTAGACGGTGGTGTGTTCTGGACCCAGATGCAACTGATCTAGCAAAGCTTCCAGACAGCATAACTTATGCCTGCACATTCTCTGATTGCACCGCTCTGGGTTACGGATCTTCTTGTAACCACCTGGGTGTTGATGGGAATGCTTCCTATGCATTCAACATGTATTATCAGGTGGGGAACCAGCAGACTGGTGACTGTGTTTTTTCAGAATTGGCAATGGTGACTGATCAGGATCCAACAGATGGAACTTGCTGGTTTCCGGTAATGGTTGCGTATAGTTCCTCCATGACATGGAATAGATTGAGGAATAAGTTAACAGCAGTAGTTGGGGTGATCATGGTGTTCTTTTTCCTGATAGAATACCAAAGAGATGTTGGTGTTTTTCTGTTGTGACACCAATTAAATCCTGTAGTGTTTTATAGATCGATTATCATTTAGAAAGATCGCTTGTTTCGTAGTAGACCAGCTTTTGTGTATTAAGTGCAAATAAGACCAATATTAGGGTGAGCAATTTTCAATATCCTCCTTTTTAAATGAATAAAGCAATATTGTTAGAGTAACGGTGTATGTAACAGCCACCACCATTACCTTTACAATACAGGCTTTAACAGCCATTACAGTTTCTTTTTCTATTGAAAAAAAAAAAAAACCCAAAAACATGTATCAGACTCGTAATGGACCGTTACGCCTTTATGGGGGGTGTAACGAGCCATTATGGGGGTTGTAATGGCCGTTACGGGTCATTTTTTCCATAATGGCCGTTATAACCATTATGACCCCATAATGTGTAACGGTTGCCACCGTTACTTTTACCTAACGGCCTTTATGGCCCTGTAACGGCTGTTACGGCACACCATGCGCTAGACACTTCTAAGCGAGTATTGTACCCATGTCCAACATGACGCAGGGGAGGACGTGAGGTCGAGCACCGTCTTCCTCAAGAGGATAACTATTCCGAATCCACGGAACTTCTCTGGACTCCTCACAGAGACTTTCTCGAATCCACGAGAAAAGAGAGCAGAAAATAGAAATAAATTTTAATAAATTCGAAATAGATTAATGAATGCATAAAAATGAGTTCACAACCCTTTAAATAAGGGTACTAAGCAATGAGAAAGAAATCATAATCAAACTACAACTAAAACTCCTAGAATTCGCGACTTACTATAAATAGTAAACTTACTATTTATAAACGGTCGTGATGTCTACTAGTGCGCAAGGTTTTCGGCCAAAAATAGTAAGTGTCCTATTTGGCTTCACCAAACCGTTCCCCTAATTATTCTAAGCTCTTTTCACGTTGGGCGCAACTCCTAAAGCCCGACGGATGAAAAGTTATAGTCAAACTAAAACTTACTATTTATAGTAAAAACGAAATTGAAACAGGAAAACGACCGTCGAATCAGGGGTTTCTCGCAATTCCGAGCGTCGCAACCCGGCGTAGCGGGGTTGGTTGGCTAAAGTAGCTCGTTCTACCCCAAAATCATATATTTTACGTCGGCTAACTCATCCCGGATTGCGAGATACGCCTGATTGAAGGTCTGATGGTCCAGATCACTTCTGTCGCCGACCGGGCCTTTTCTGATCCATCTTTGCCATGTAATTGTCCGCGACCCGCTCTACATCACAACACCTCAAAACAAATGACATAATGTGATCTGGCAAAGAAGGGTCTAGGCCATTTGGCTCTTTGAATCGAGAATTCCATACCCTTACTCTAATTTTTGAATATTAATAAAATGTCCATTATCTTCTTTTTGAAAAAAGGGCACAAAAGCTATAATTAGTGGTATCTTTCCAGATCTGAACCCAACCATTCTTCAAAATAAATTATTAGAAAATCCAAAACCATGGTATATGACCTATCTCTGCAGAAATCAAAACCCAATTCAAATAAACTGTTCAAACCCATATACATGGATCAAAACCACATTTTTTTTTTTCAACTTTTGGATCCTTTTTATCTTCTCATGTTTGGACTTCAACTCTCAAGAAACTTCATCACTTGGGAAATCTTCTGATAAACAAAGAATTGTCGAAACGGAAAAGGGAAACTGAAAAACATTAGAAATAGATGAGGGCAAGGAGAAAGTAACATAGAAAAAAAAAAGAGAGAGGAGAAGAAGATACAAAAGGAACTGACGAGGTCCTTCATTCTCTTGGCAAGGTTTTGCATTCTCCGGTGAAGTTCACACAGTCGCATCAAAGGATAGATCTGTCAGTTTTGGGATTAAGGTTTTGCCAAGATCACTATAAACTACTAAATGACAGAAATACTTTTTCAAGTTACTCGACTTGTCCCAAACTTGGTCATATTTGCAAACCCACTTGATGAGTCTTTTGTGTTTTCCTTTAAAAACTCGATGGAAATGAGTTTCTTGTGGAGGCCACTCAAAATCCAATCAAGTTAATTCGATGAGTTTTAAAACCATGCTTCATCTTGAGCCTCTCAAAATGTTGTTGTGTAGTCCTAACCTAGTAAGCCTGCACATTGGAGAGTCACTAGAACTCTTCAGCTAAGACATTTTCCCCATGAAATGGTAAAATTATTAGAACAAGGTCTCTTGAAGAAACAAATACAAGCAAATGCAAGATTTCCTTGCAATAACAAACAACAGATGAATGAAACAGGAGGAAAAAAAAATCTCACATTTTGAACAAACTCTATAAGCAATTCAAGCAATATCCTCAATGAAAATAATAATAATAGAAAAAAAAAAAAAAAAAAAAAGGGATGTGAATGTACATTTACCTGGTTTGCGATTCAGTACTTGTCGAAATCGTGACATTGCTAGAGATTAAGACATCTTTAGGAAACAAATACAATTAGGCAACCAAACCGTACATCATACACTAGCTAGTAGGATGTGCATGACCACATTAAACAAGCTTGAATTTAAAACATCAGTTATTGAAACAAAAACGGAAAACATAAAATGCACTTTTGTCTGCTCTTCAACTGCTTCCTTCTTTTCCGTTCTCTTTTGCATTGGAATTGGGTTTCTTTTTGTGATTGTGCTTTTTCTGTTTTTGAATTTTGTTGGTTCTTTTTGTAGTTTTCTTCTTTCACTCAAAATGGTTACTTCTTCCTCATGTTCTTTTTGGCTTTTGAATTATGTTTATAGTTTCTCTTTCTTGAAATCACTGACGTTTCACAATCAATAGCTACCCTTCCTCAGCACTATGAAATGAATCCAAATGGACTTTGCACATTCTTCAACAGTGTTAAACGAACTAAATGAAGAGAAAATGCAAGAAATTATATTAAGTGAAGGACTAGGGCACTCTTACTAGATTCAAGCTCCCATATGCACAAGGTGTTACATTGCTTGCACACACTCCACACTAAAGTAGAATCATGGATGACTTGAGCCACTTTATGTGGATAGGAGTTAGAACTCACGTTTCTACAATTATCTGATGTGGGATTAAACTCAATAAACATAAGAATAAAAGGTTGAGTTTGTATTCTCAACACCAACTCCATTGAATCTTCTCTTAAAATAATAGGGAATAGTGCAACTCAATAACCATCGAGCCACCAAACCATCATGCGTGTGCAAAATACTCTCAAAGACAAAGGGCAATATTGCACAATAACTGAGTGAGCTAACTTAGCTGAGTTTATGGGAATACACACACAATGGCATGTGAAGGCAAAAGTGGAATACTACACAATAGGTGAGTGAACTACACCTTCAACAAATAACAAAGACCTAATAAAGGAAGAAGTGACCAACAGAGAAGGAAAACTACACCTTCAACAAATAACAAAGACCACTTGGGTGTGTTGCATTTACGGGGATGCTTCCTCAGGGTCCTATTTGGGCGTACCCAGAATGAGAATACAATTGAATGTGCACCAGTGCATGCTCATTTGCATAGATGGGCCCATTTGGTCATCCTGCAAAATGCTGACAGCAGGATGCACCTAATGTTCCCATCGAAAAAATGCACCCCAGAATGAGAATGGAATTAAATTGGGTATTCTCATTCTGAATGATGGATGATCCAAACTGGCTCTATGCTTTTCAACATGTTTTATGAGGCAGGAGGTGGGTGACTGTGTTTTTCCACTGGTGATGGTAAGTTATTTATTGTGCTCCTCTGCAGCCCACAGATAGGTGAGATAAAGCCTGAAAGTGTATTATTTGGTTGATTATTGTGCTCTTGGTCTTTTGTTTCAATGTGGCAAGCCTTTCAGGGACAGAAGTTCTTCATTGGCATGGAATTCAGTTTCCCCAGTAGTTAGCTTACTCTCCACGTAGAAACGTCGATTTCATTAGAAGCAATACATCTTCAAGAACCTCATGCCATGACTAAGAACTAATATTGAAAACCTACTTTAAGAAAAATGATTACATGTAGCATAATAGAAAGATGAAGAAATTAAGAGCACGCCTGATTTGCAGTTTAGTTTCTCAACACGGGCTGGATGTTGCTTGTATTCCCAATGAAGTTAAGCAATGAATAGCCTTGATTCTCAATAACTGGCTAGTAACTTCCCGAGAAAGGGTTGCTTACATATGCTCATTTCAAAAGCACACACAAGCACCCCGCACATGTAAACATGGCACAGGCATGTGAGATCTACACAAATCATCAATTGGTCCATGGCTCCTAGCCCAAGAAATGTTCAATCCATTCATCAGGACAACACTCGTACACATAAAAAAAGAAAAGGTTAAAATAGGATAAGGAACAATCCAGATTCAATTTATATGTGTCCCGGATAATTGGACAAGCAAACTGTTGGTCCTGCCTAGTGAAAGGCTAAGATCTTGCTCATGTGTGTCATGCTGCCACATGCAGGGTGGATGTCTTGGTGTTTGATATGCACATCTGCGAGTGGCATTCCTCTAATTTCCTAGCAAGCAAGGAAAGTTACGCAAAATTGTTAACTATTTTCAATTATAGAAACTTCAAGGAAACACTTCAGTATGAAGATAATTCTGTCTGGAACCTTTTCCAAACCTCAGGACCTTCTGGGTGAAGACTTACAAACTGTCTTACAAATATCTTATCCGAACACGCAAGGATAGTGCTCAAGGCCAACATGGGCCTTGCCATTCCTTCATCCTTGAGCCAGTTGTACATCGAGAATCTCAATTTGACCCTCTCCATAGTATAAGCCATGTAGGCAGGGAAAGCCACTAACGACTCCAAGGGGTAACCAAGACCGTTTACAAGAAAATCAATCTTCTTCTCAATCACACTTCTCGACTGGTTTAGAACCTGTGGAGCAGTTTTGATCATTCTGGAAACGTCGTTCTGATTCAAACCCGCTTTCACAAGACAGTCGAATCTCTCCTGAAGTTCGTCACCTTTTCCACGGAACACCTTTAGCGCTTTCTTCATCTCATTTGAGTTCTCGACAAAACCCAAATTCACCAGGAATGCAGTCCGCTCCGTCAAAGACCTTTGATCCTCACCAGAGCTCGGCAAAGGAGTGACCTTCGACCCCAAAACCCAATTCCTTAACTGATTAGGATCCTCCTTTATAATTCCACATAACCGCTTCTTCCCAATGTTCAAATTCGAGAGCACACTCTTCGGACACTTCAAAGAACACGAGCCTAAAACATGCAGGTGAGTGTGCATGATTTTTACGATCTCTTCAACCTCCATTTCAGAATAAAGAAAAAATAACAAGCTTTGCCTCAAATTGTGGATGGAACTACTGGATTGAACTCGAGGCAACTTCGAAAACAAGCTCATGATTTCATTCATTTTGATTCCCAATTTCAAGATTACCGCAATCAGCAAAAATGAATTCTTCCCTGAACCTTCTAGCAAAAATTCGGGATTTCTTACAAACAAACTCCGTAGTTCTTCCTGATTCTGCCCCATTTCGGTAAAGAAGCGCAGCACTATGAGGATTTTGCTCCAATTATACGAATTCTTCTCAGATAAACACCCACAAATCCAGTTATTTTCAATTCCCAAACCCTCTAACTCCTCTAATACCTTAACAAAATCCCTATTAACGCCCCCAATCAAAAGAGATGGGCTAGAAGCAACAAGGTGAATAACATTAGACTTACTCAGACCCAGTTCTTCATAAGCCCGAATTTTCAAACCCAACAACCTGCACTCATACCCAAAAATTTCAGCCGCTTCCTTATAAATCTTACCAATCTTATTGCGTGGAATTCCGTAATTACACAGCTCATGGAAATTTTCAAGAAGGAGACTGTCGTCGATGAGAAACATCAGATCACGGGGAAGAAGGGAAGGGACTTCAGACGGATCCAATCCCAGGCTCTCCAAGAATGGCTCGAATTCATTGATGGGATGGTACCGAAAGAACCGGGTCAGCGACCGCTCAACCTCTTGCAGGTTATCAACTCGTCCGAGGAGCTTATGGAGGAATTTCGGTGAGTTCTTGCTCATGTTCTCGGCGTCTGTGAATTGGTAGCCTCTGGTGCAGTGTAGGTAGTCCAAGAGAGCAGCTTGTGCTCGGGTACGGATAGCGCGGGTGATTTTGGTCATGGTTTGAGGACCAGGTGCGGGGCCTGCCTCCGTCACTGTGGCATTTGCGGTGTGAAGTGCTCTATCGCTGTAATGAAATGGGATTTTTGCAGTGTGGATAGTCCTAATATTGTGGAAATTCGGAGGTTTCAATAATTTCAGGTGTTTTTCTGCGAAAACTGAAGAAACCCATTTGAGAATGGATTGTGTCTTGAGTTTCTGGAAATGGGTCATAGCGATTTACATGAGATCTACAGCAGAGAGATGAAAAGAGAAGGAAATCTTCAAGCAGAAAATAGCCGTTTGGGTCGATTTTCTCACCTTAGATTTTCGTGGGGTCATTGGGATTTTTTCCCATCAGAGAATCTCAAGATCTCAAGAGAACGAAAAAGCTGATATCTTCAAGCAGAAAAAGCTTGGATTGTTGGTTTTGAGATGGGTTAGAGGGAGTTCGTCCGGTGGCTCTCTAGCGCAAGGGATTTTGAAAAAGGTTGGGGAGCATTCAAGGTCTCATTAGGAAAGATAAGGGTATTTTAGGTAAAGTGTAATTTGTAGGGAAGAAAATTTTTTATACTCCGGCGGAGTGTGTTGGATGATACGCAGTTACTCGGAAATTGCATGCTTGGAATCTAATTAATTTAAATAAACTTTTAAGATTATGGGTCCCAGTTTACATGTATCGTGAAATAAAAAATTAGAATTATTTTATTTTTTAAATAGGACTAGTGGAAATTTATTAGACGGTTAAAAATGAAAAATATACAATGGCCCCTTTTCAACAAAAATGTGTCAAGGAATCTTAGGGTAAGATATTTAAATCAATTTTATTTTTGGATATTGACTTAGAAAGAGTATTTTACACAATCTAGTTGGTTTAACTTAGTTAATATATCCTCTGTGTTCGATTTCTGAGTGTCTGCGTATCAAGCTTCAACTCTGGCAGAGTACCAAATAACTCCCTTGGTTTCAGTGGAATTTGGTGCACTGTGAATTTCATGCATTTGAACCACGGACATTGGACTGGCTCGTTAGTCCAATCAACCGTACGGTTCGGGTGATGGGACCCTCCATCTCGGGCCATGTCCTAAACGGTTCCTGGATCACATGAATTTAACTCTCCGATCACATCATGCAAATGGACGGTCGGAAAATATATTTTCCACGGCCCACGTCTACCGGAATTTTGAAGTGTTCATGAAAGAGCTTGGAAGTATGTCACATGAATTATGTTCTTTTTCTTTCATTATTTGTTAAATTCTTTATTCATATCATCTTGGGTACATGAGATTTTTTTCGTTAATATTTTTTTCTCACCAAAATACATAGCCAAAACTTATCTCTTCTTGTCTTTGATTTTTTTATTTTTATTTTCCCTTCTTTTTTATTGTGAAGAGTAGTTTTATAGATTGATTAAATGCTCAATTGATGTAAAACTTGTCAACTTAATGAAACAATTTTTTTATGAAACAGATTTTTATTGAGTTTGATCTTGTTTCACTAGCAAGTGCTTCCCTCACAAAGGTTCATATTGCTCACATGCATGATGGCAAAAAAATTGTTGTAAAGGTAATTTTTTAGCGTTCTTCCATTTGCATAGGCAACTAGAGCTTCAAACTCTAGATTGAAAATCTCTATGGCATAAATTTGAAACTTTTCATATTAATGGTTACATTCTCTATTGTGTCCTAATGCTTTGTTTCTTTCTTTCTTTATTAATTTATTTTTGTATCAGGTGTGAAGAAGAAAGTTGATAAAGTAATAGTACTTGTGGGGAAAAGCGAGGAGAAAATGACTATAGACCTATGGCTACGGATTATAACCGTAGCCATATATTGTCGATAATATCAAAGATGAATGCCAAATTGTCCAACAACAAAACTTGAAAAATGGATAAATTTTCGATATTATCGAGAATGGTTTGATAGTATCGAGCATAAGTCATCGATAATATCGATCAATGATCGATAGTATCGATAACTAATATGACCGTAGATCTATGGCTACGGATTATAACCGTAGCCATATGTAGTGTACCGACTTGGTAACCAACCCCGACAGTGGGACAAGACATTAAATCGGGGTTAGCTGCCTAATCGGCTGTGGTATCTATGGCTACGGTTATTATCCGTAGCCATAGAGGAGCTCCAACTCTTCATAGATCGGCTTACTTAAAAAGGAGGGGTATTTTCATCCTGAATTTCGCTGTCAGTACGTGGAGGTCTAAGTTTGCAAGTGAAGTTTGTTTTGCTTCAAAAAAACCATTGGATAAAAGGTGGCGTCCACAGTCGCAAATTTCTCCAAGATTAACGACCCGCATCTCGCACGTACCTGAAGGTTGTCCACTGGGTGCAATTGAGTGGGGGGCAAATGTGGGGCCCATGTAATGGATGAATAAAATCCGACCCGTCCATCATATGCATCATAGAACGTTACCTCCAGATCCAGAAAATCATGCTAGTATATGAATAATGCAGACTAAACCACAGGGTACAAGTTGGGAGGAACGCCAACCCTTGATTTTCTTGGATGCTCTCTGTGTTATGCTGATAGGGGTGTACATCGAGTTGAACCGAGTCGAGCTCGCCTCAGCTTGACTCGGCTTGGCCACTAGCTAACCTCAACTCGATCTCGGCTCGACTTGGTTCGGTCAACAGCTCGGGCCAGTTCGAGCCAAGATCGAGCCTAAGTTCGCCATTGCAATATTTTCACAAACACCTAGGCTGCACCTTCAAAATCTCACTATTTTTGAGACAACAATAATGGTTTTATAAGTATTTTATCGAACACCTTCTAAACAACAAAAAAAAAAATCAAGAAAAAAAGGTGTTGGTTTTAGGGCTGTTCACGAGTCAAGCTAGCTCGAAAAGCTCTCTCGACTCGGCTCGAGTAAGCTCGGATTGACTCGGCTTGAATGGCCGATTCAAGCCAAGCCAAGCTAATTATTTGAAGCTTGAGTTGAGTTCAAGCCAAGTTCAACCAGGGGGCACTTCGACTCGACTCGACTCGAACTCGAACTCGAGCTCGACTCGGCTCGATTAATAAATATATTAAATATTATATATATATATATATATATATATATATATATATATATATATATATAATATATAAGTTTTAAGTTTAAACTAAAAATAAAAAAATAAAACAAAACCCTAGAGTTTCTACCCGATCGCACGCACCCCCTTCCCTTTCCCTTTCTTCTCTTTCTCTACCCACTGCCAGCCGCACGCCTGCCCCGACCACCACCACCACTAGATTTCATTTCAACTCCACAATAGTATGATTTCAATCTCTTGAGATCTACTTCTTAGGCGAGAAACCCAAGAAATTTGAGATGGGTTCTTCTCAGATTTGTTAGAGCTTCAAGGAAATCCAATGATCTGATTGGCTAGAGCTCTTTACTTAGATTTCTGATCTATGTTCTGCTCTATTTCTTTTCTAATACTTGAATTTCTGTTAGTGGAAGAAGATCAAGAACAGATCGATTTTTAAAGGTTTCCTCATCCGATTCGAAGCTTTGTTTGGTTTTTTCATTGGGTTTTGCTTTGATTCTCTTAAGATTTTTGAATTTTTCATCAATGGAGGAGGATCAAGAACAGAATTCATTACTCTCTCACCCAACAAGCTCGAGCTCGACTCGATGTAAACTCGACTCGACTCGAACCCCTAGCTTGACTCGAACTCGACTCGACAGCTTTGGCAAACAAGCCAAGCTTCAATGTTGAGCTCGAGGCCAAGCTCGAGCTCGAGCTCGAACTCGAATACATCATGGACAAGCCAAGCCAAGCTTGGCCCACCTCGACTCGACTCGGCTCGATGCCCACCTCTAGTTGGTTTCATATATTTACCTTTCTTGCCACCAACCACATTTCTTTAAGTCATTTCATCAAACACTTGGTGAGCAGCATCAATATCAAAGTAATCGTGTCACCGAACTGATTCGATCCGAGTTCAGTTTGAGTTGGGTTTGATTTGAGTCGAGTCAAGCTAGGGCTAGCTCGAACTCACTCGAACTCATTCTCTAGCTCAAAAAATCAACTTAACTTAGGCTCGAACTCAGCTTCGAATCGAGCTTTTTTCAAGTCGAGTCGAGCGAGCTAACCGAGCTAGTGTACACCTCTAGTTATGCATACTGAATCTAGTCCGTTTATGACCATCCATCTGGCCTTGATGAAGGTTCAAGACAAAAATCAGTATTTTTTACAATTCCAGTGGGCCCTATGAAAATCAAGGGTGGGCGTCCTTCTAATTTTATTTTTTTTCCTGTATTGTGTCCACCTGAGTGTTGAATTCAAATGATTTTAGGTATATTTGGTTAATATAAGATGACACGTCTTTTAGATGGATTGGATTCCCCGAATACATCGCGTGGGTCCCACATTTCCCCGGTAACACCGTAAGCTTATGGTGGGACTAATACCATTGGAGATCTGTAGGTGGTCGAATTAATCGCCAAGGAGTTCACGATATGTCCAAATCCTCGACAGGAAGTAAAACCCTCGAAGAAAACCTCTACTAGGGTTCTAATAAGAACTGTTGACCTACTCTAGTAGCGGTTTCTGACCAACTCAAGAATAGAGAATCTCGAATCAGATGCAGATTTCTTAGGGCCTGTTTGGATGCCTGTAAGTTTTTTTAAGTCTTATAGGTGAAAGTTACTTACAGGTAACCTGTTTGGATATAAGCTGCAAATCACTTACAGGTAAGTTAGTTTTTCTGTTTGGGTATCCTGTAAGTTACTTACAGGTAAACAATTATATATTCACATCGAGCATAATTTGGATTAGGGAATTGTTTCAAAATGTTATGATCATAAAAAATGCATGAGATCAAATATGTAATTTTATTAAGCCCATCAAGATGAATATTTAAGCTAATTTTTAGGCCAAACTAATTATCAAGTGTGACATAAAAGTAGACCGATGAATTCAAAATATCAATAATATGAAGCAATAACTCAATTTAAGCATTGATAAAAAAAAACTTAAAAACATTAATAAGTCAAGAAACATTAATCCATCTTGAAATTTGAATTCATTTCACAAATAAATCTAAAAATTAAGGAATTATTAAATTAAGAAATATATACCATTAAGCATAAATGGTCCATATGTAACAAAATCAGAATTATCATTACCATCCAAATTTTAAAATCCAAATGCATGAAAATAATTAAATAAAAATTTAAAAATAAATGCATTAAAAGAATCTAAGGGAGCATTTAGGATAAGATCTGTGTGCCCCACCTTAATATATTAATAAATAAATGCATAAAAAGAATCCATATACGGCCCACCTTAATATATTTATAAATAAATGTATAGAAAGAATTCATCTTAGGTGGACCTCACCATTAGAAATAGGCAAACAGCCAATGGGTTCATTAAACTAGTCACAACTGTTTTTGTGGTGGGGTCCACATGAGATTTGGATTAGCTTAATTTTTGGGACCATGTTCTAAAATGAGTATACACTCGTTCTGTATTATTTTTTACTTGAAAAAAACATGTGAATTTTTAAAGATAAATTGGCAGTTTGTTCTTAAATGACAGCAGCAACACCTAATGAATAAGTCATGAATAAAGGTAACCTACATCAAACAAACCAGCCATCTGACGAGTGTACATTGTACCATTGTATATATACCACTGGACATTTTTTACCTTAAACCATCCACAAAGTTTACTATTAAAATTAACTATTAAAATGGATGGATAGGGTGGATCAAATACATAAATCACGGTGGATCAATCCCTTCTGTCAAAATGGATGGATGGGGTGGATCGAATGCATAAATCCTGTGAGAACTTTTTGAGGACTCATAATACGTGATGTTAATCCAAAATCTAAATGGTCTACATGAAACCCCTGGGCCAACTTTTACATTGATCCAAAACTTTCGTGGGCCATGGAAAAATAAAACAGTTTTCTCCCTTGATTTTCATCTCACTTTTCTATGGCCCACCAGAGTTTTAGATCAGGGTGAAAATTAGTCCGTGGAGGTTTAATGGGATGTTTCATCACATGGACCGTTCGGATTAAAGGCCCATGACACGTGTGGAAAGGTGCACACGTACGCACGTACACAAGTGAGCATGCATATGTACGAGTAACACCTAATCCACTCCCGTATTCAAAGCAGAAAAACAGGAAACACTGCGATCAAACCCTACCGTTTTGGGAGGAGTAGAGAGGGAGGGCGGTACAGAGAGAGATTGCAGAGACGGAGGGCGGTCGTTGCAGACAGAGAGAGATTGCAGAGACGGAGGGCGGTCGTTGCAGACAGAGAGAGATTTGCAGAGAGGGAGAGTGCGTTTCTCCATCTTCCCCTCTTTTTAAAAATCTGACCGTTGAGCCTGTAAGTGGCTTACAGGGAAGTGACTTCTCACCCCCATCGCCCTGCAGTTTTTTGGTAGATTTTCCTGTAAGTCACTTACAGGCTGTAAGTTACTTACAGGTGAATTTTCTCCCCTCCCCATGCTCTTACCTCTAACTTCCCACTTACCCAACTTACAGGCATCCAAACAGGCCCTTAGAGAAATTCAATCTTTTCTAGATAAGAAGGAAAAGAGTGGAAAACCCAAAAACCTGAGGTAAGCTTTGACAATCCAAACAGCTGATTTGGTCTCTGATTTCTTTCATTTCTGATGTTTCGTGCTTTTCATCTGTCGATTCCAACTTATAAAAGTCATTGCTAGATTTCAATCTTCTTATCCTTTCATCTCTTTTTTGCATGAAAGGAGAAAAACCCAGAAAATCGAATGTAAGAACACCAACCCATATGGAAGAAATTTCTGGAATTGCATTCTTCTGTAGAAGATAGAGAGGGAAAAAAAAAAACCCCAAAATCTAATGCAGGAAAACCAACTTAAATAGATTAGAATCAGGGCTAGATTTTCCTTCCAACTTATTATTTATTTTTAGTTTTTTTTAAAG
Organism: Magnolia officinalis; assembly: GCA_021015155.1. Classification (NCBI taxonomy): domain Eukaryota; kingdom Viridiplantae; phylum Streptophyta; class Magnoliopsida; order Magnoliales; family Magnoliaceae; genus Magnolia; species Magnolia officinalis. Next base: position 3,096,873 of record JAJHSJ010000001.1, on the reverse strand, counting down.
TTTATTTTTTATTTTTTATTTTTTATTTTTTTAATTCATCATCTGTCAGCAGCTCGTAATGTTAAATTGCCGACTATATAGAGGCATCTCTTGTTTCTGCAAAATGCTTTCCCAACTCAGCCGTCCGTGGATTTCTCCTGTCATTCCTGAAAAATCCTCCAATTTGCGAAAGAACCCATGTTTCAGTTTTCAAGAAAACCGATTTCTTTACAGCACTAGACCCGCCCATGTCGCGAAAACATTGCTTGCAGAAACGAACCTGTCTTTAGATTCCCAGACCACGACCCGAATCTCTCGCATTGCACGAAATGAGGCCCAAGACGCTCTCTTCGACTATCTTCACTGCACTAGGAGCTTGCATTTCACGGATGCGGAGCACATGAGCAAGAACTCGCCTGCTTTCCTTCAGAATCTCCTCTCCAAGGTCGAGAGTGAACAAGAGACAGGACGCTCTGTGAGTAGATTCCTACGTTACCACCCCATTAACGAATTCGAACCATTCTTCGAGAGCTTGGGTTTGAAACCATCCGAGATCTCTCCGCTCCTTCCTCGCGATTTGATGTTCCTCAGCGACGATGATCTCATGCTAGAGAACTTTCACGTTCTGTGTAATTATGGAATTCCACGTAGTAAGATTGGTAAGATGTATAAGGAAGAAAGGGAGTTGTTTAGATATGATTATGGGGCATTGGGCTCAAAGCTCCAGGCTTACGAGGAAATGGGCTTGAGTAAGCCCGTCGTCATCAAGCTGGTTACTTGCAGCCCATCGCTTTTGATCAGCGGGGTCAATGGGGATTTCATTCAGGTTCTCGAGGAGTTGAAGGGTATGGGAATTGAAAATGATTGGGTTTGGGAGAATTTGTCAGATAAAAACACATATCACTGGAGTAGAATGCTCGGGATGTTAGGTTTTCTTAATGAAATGGGTTGTAGCAAGAAGGATTTTGGGAGGTTGATTCGAAAAAGTCCCAGTTTTTTGCTCGATGATTCTGGGAGGAAGATTTACGTGCTCACTGCCATGCTATTGAAATTGGGTCTTGGAATGAACGAGATTTTGGGCTTACTCTTACAGTACCCACGAATTCTAGCAGGGAATTTCGCAAAGAATCTGTGGCAGGCTGTCCATTTTCTATATGAGATTGGGATGGAGACCAATGACATTGCGAAGATCGTTCGTTCTCACCCTCATGTTATGGGCTTGTGTTCTCTAAAGAAGCCTCAACGTGTATTATCAAAATTAAATTTTGGGTGGGAAAAGTTGTGTGATATCATTAAGGAGGACCCGCATCAGCTGAACAAATTTGCTTTACGGTCAAAGATCAATCTCGCAGAAATCAACGGCGATGATGGAACGTATCTTCTCGAGAAGACTGCTTTCTTGTTGAAATTGGGTTTTGTCGAGAATTCGGATGAGATGACAAAGGCATTGAAACAATTCCGAGGGAGGGGGGATCAACTACAGGAGAGATTCGACTGTCTTGTGAATGCTGGGCTGGACTATCACGATGTTTCTAACATGATCAGAATGGCTCCTCCGGTGTTGAACCAGAGCAAGGACGTGATAGAGACAAAGATTGATTACCTTCTTAATCGATTGGGCTATCCCTTGCAGTCGCTTGTTCCGTTTCCAACGTATTTGTGCTATGATATAGAGAGGATAAACCTTCGGTTTTCCATGTACAGTTGGTTAAAGGAAAAAGGAGCAGCGAAGCCCATGTTGGCATTGAGTACTATTCTTGCTTGTTCGGAGAAGCGGTTTCTAAGGTATCTTGTAAGTCTCCACCCAGAAGGTCCAGAAGTGTGGGAAAAGTTAAAAATTCATCATCTTTAGGCTGAGCAGTGTATACTTCTTTAAATGCCTTGTGAGTTTCACTGAATTCTTATTATTATATTGCATAATTCTTTTCATGTGCCTTCTTTTTCATATTGGTTGGATTCTTTTCTGGATGGCTCCTGTATTTTCTTTTGTGTAAGTCATTTACGCTTCAAATGCAGGTTGTTGCTGTTTGATAAAGACTCGCAACAGTCTTCTTTATTTTCAAAACTGAATTTTCCATTACAAGTTTGAAACAACCACATCTGATGCGAATAAGCTATAGATGAAACGTGCATGCCATATTATAGAGCAGATTTTAGATTTTGTCTCAAAGAGCTTTTGGGGTTTGACTGATGGGTCATGGCATGTCACTATTACGGCAGGTCCATCTTTTGCCTGGGTCATTGGTTGTTCTTGAGAGGGCTAGATTGCTACGCTTGTTTTCAACCAATTTTTAATTGGTCGTGGATCATCCACTGGTATGATGGTTTAAAAGAAAATGGCAAGCAAAATTTAACGGCTGATTCGACTTTGGTTGGAAAAGCCGAGATTTCTCATAACCCCACCTTTAAAAAAAAATAAAAAAATTATTCTTTTTATACACACGCACACACACCCCCACACACTCACGCCGTAGTGGGATTTCACCATCTGTGGATACTTGAACCCTTGACCGGGTGTTGAAACTCCTGAGATTCTACCACCCGAGCAAGTGTAAGGATCCCTCATACCCGACTTTCATAAAGCACTGTTTCAATGGAAGAGATGCTTACTAGATGGTTTCCCATTGTGGATCTTTTTGGAGAGATGATCGTAAGGGTAGTCGAGGGAGGTGCTGTTTTCCACAGACTCAGATCCCTCCCATCTTTTTAAACCTGACTTGATCTTAATCAAAAGCAAATGGTTCAAACATCCAAATTCCTAGATGGATTTGCTGTCCTTTTGAGAGAGAACTGCAATGGTAGCTGAGAATTGGCTTCTAGCCTGGAATCCTGCTATGGATTGCTTGATCTTGGTTGGAGACTTGTCTATCTTCCCAGTGCAGTTTGCTGAAGCCTCTGGGTAGCTGTCTTAGATTTGAGGTAAATCTCATTCTTCATATTCATAGAGAAGTAAAAAATTGCTCTGGCAACTTCATGCTTACAACTCGTCGTGGATTGCCATTTCCAAATTGCAGAAAAACATAGCACGCTATGCTGTTATTCTTTTTCTCATTGCTCTGCATGTGTAGCACATATGAGCTGTACAAAAGGTGGGCTGTGTCATGAGGATCACCTGGTGTGAAAATCAGGCCAATCCACTCATCCAGCAGCTGCACCATTGAAGTCAATGGATCACTAATGATCTGATATGGAGTTCATGTGTGGCCAGTCACATGTATCCAGCATGCCTTGTGAGTGAACCTGCCTGATATTTTGGCTGGGTCATTCACATGATGGTGCCTGGCTGATTCATGGATCTGATGTCCTGCATGTGGATGCGCATGTGGGCATAGCAGAATTCTTGAAATAACACAGTTCTAGACATTCTCATTTTTAATGTGAAGCTTCCAGCCTTACACATGGATTCTCCAGGCCGCCTGTGGGCAGTGTATGGCTATCCCAATCATTCATGCAGTATCTCTGGTTGGACAATCCTGTTTGATTTTCTTTTCTGTTAAAATTCGAGTTGTTCCCCAGATTTTTTTATTTAACCATCCATTCATTTGCGGTCAGCCAACAGGATAGTCACAGTCATCGGACTGCAAGTTGGATTCTTTTTTTAAAGAAGATTTTTTTATTTAACCATCCACTGTTGCGAGTCTTTTTCATATTGGTTGGATTCTTTTCTGGATGGCTCCTGTATTTTCTTTTGTGTAAGTCATTTACGCTTCAAATGCAGGTTGTTGCTGTTTGATAAAGACTCGCAACAGTCTTCTTTATTTTCAAAACTGAATTTTCCATTACAAGTTTGAAACAACCACATCTGATGCAAGTAAGCTATAGATGAAACGTGCATGCCATATTATAGAGCAGATTTTAGATTTTGTCTCAAAGAGCTTTTGGGGTTTGACTGATGGGTCATGGCATGTCACTATTACGGCAGGTCCATCTTTTGCCTGGGTCATTGGTTGTTTTTGAGAGGGCTAGATTGCTACGCTTGTTTTCAACCAATTTTTAATTGGTCGTGGATCATCCACTGGTATGATGGTTTAAAAGAAAATGGCAAGCAAAATTTAACGGCTGATTCGACTTTGGTTGGAAAAGCCGAGATTTCTCATAACCCCACTTTTTTTTTTTTTTTAATTTTTTAATTTTTTAATTTTTTTTAAAATTTTTTTTTACACACGCACACACACCCCCACACACTCACGCTGTAGTGGGATTACACCATCTGTGGATACTTGAACCCTTGACCGGGTGTTGAAACTCCAGAGAGTCTACCACCCAAGCAAGTGTAAGGATCCCTCATACCCAACTTTCATAAAGCACTGTTTCAATGGAAGAGATGCTTACTAGATGGTTTCCCATTGTGGATCTTTTTGGAGAGATGATCGCAAGGGTAGTCGAGGGAGGTGCTGTTTTCCACAGACTGAGATCCCTCCCATCTTTTTAAACCTGACTTGATCTTAATCAAAAGCAAATGGTTCAAACATCCAAATTCCTAGATGGATTTGCTCTTGTCCTTTTGAGAGAGAACTGCAATGGCAGCTGAGAATTGGCTTCTAGCCTGGAATCCTGCTATGGATTGCTTGATCTTGGTTGGAGACTTGTCTATCTTCCCAGTGCAGTTTGCTGAAGCCTCTGGGTAGCTGTCTTAGATTTGAGGTAAATCTCATTCTTCATATTCATAGAGAAGTAAAAAATTGCTCTGGCAACTTCATGCTTACAACTCGTCGTGGATTGCCATTTCCAAATTGCAGAAAAACATAGCACGCTATGCTGTTATTCTTTTTCTCATTGCTCTGCATGTGTAGCACATATGAGCTGTACAAAAGGTGGGCTGTGTCATGAGGATCGCCTGGTGTGAAAATCAGGCCAATCCACTCATCCAGCAGCTGCACCATTGAAGTCAATGGATCACTAATGATCTGATATGGAGTTCATGTGTGGCCAGTCACATGTATCCAGCATGCCTTGTGAGTGAACCTGCCTGATATTTTGGCTGGGTCATTCACATGATGGTGCCTGGCTGATTCATGGATCTGATGTCCTGCATGTGGATGCGCATGTGGGCATAGCAGAATTCTTGAAGTAACACAGTTCTAGACATTCTCATTTTTAATGTGAAGCATCCAGCCTTACACATGGATTCTCCAGGCCGCCTGTGGGCAGTGTATGGCTATCCAAATCATTCATGCAGTATCACTGGTTGGACAATCCTGTTTGATTTTCTTTTCTGTTAAAATTCGAGTTGTTCCCCAGATTTTTTTATTTAACCATCCATTCATTTGCGGTCAGCCAACAGGATAGTCACAGTCATCAGACTGCAAGTTCTGCCCCCAAAAAAAAGAGGCAGTGGAAGTGTACTCAGTGAATGAGTAGCCTTGATAGCTGTTCATGGGCCATGTGTACAATAAACCCTTGAAACATATTCAAATCAGTAAATATGATGCTTTGCCGAACACAAAAAGGTCCATCAACAGTAAGGTGGGACCCACAAGTTCCATGCCTGGAAAACAAAAGGCCCAAATGGTCATCAGGTGCAGATAACCAATGAAAAAAAAATAAAAATCGAGCAACAGATCTGAATTCTCTTTATGCTTGTAGCCACCAATTAATTGAATTGGCCTTCGCTTTTGGAGGATGAGTGATAGCTACTGCATCTATGCGGTGGAATTGTCTGATGAGCAATAACTATCTAGCACAGGTGTTAGGGTAATGGTGTTCATAAGGCAAGCTATCCTGCCCGCCATTCAGCAGTCTAAAGGAGATTCTTATCTGCCCGTCTCCAAGGACACATCTGCAGCTTGGTAAAAGCTTGGCAAGCGTGCACTTTGGCTGATGCTGCTGCCTGTCTCTTTTCACGTATGCTGCATGCATGTTCATTCCTGTCAGCATGTGCACTTGTGTAGAACATCTGAGCCGTGCAAAACATGGGCGCGCCATAAAGACTACCTGGACAGGAATGAGGATGGTTGATTCATCAGGCAGGCTTCACCATGAAAATAAATAGAAAGATGATGATATGACCTAATGCACGGATTGTGGCCCATGACTAAATTGGTCCAGATTTTGCCCCAAGTGATCTCTATGGTGTGGCTCACCTTCTGCACCGCTCCAATGCTTTGGCGTTGGATGGTGCTTTGGCCGTTTCTTTTCCCATTCAGATCCAAATACCAAATAGTGCAAAAGCCTCTACTCTATTCGATTGTGCCTCTAGTAGATTGAAGTCTTCAAAGAGACAGGCCATTGAAACAGGGCGCCCTCTTCCATCTATAATTTCAGGGACGATCTTCCATGATGTGGTTTTAGGTCCAGCAGGACTTATGCAGCATCCTTGTAACAAACAAGGCTTCTTACGCAATTGCATCAATTCAAATCAAGGTGACAAACACAGGCATCCTGCCCAACAGTTAGCGGCAGTTAAAAAAACCCAAGATTCTATACAGCTCCCAACTCAGGGTGAATATGTCCCCTTCTTTTGGCACCCAATAGCATATGAATGCAGACACTCAAAATGCCATTTTTTTCCAGACACGGGAAAACAAGATTCAGCATGAACTGTCCCCTTTGGTGTTGCAGCTTTGTAAGAATGATTTCATCCTCAATTGTACTTTCAGCAATGGTCAAAACCCCTATCATAACCACATTTCCCTTGCTCCTGTTTCTCCGGTCCAGACCAAACTTGAGACTTTGAAGCCTGTTTTCCTACCCTAAATTCAACTAACCCATCCTTCTTTTCAAGCCAGCTGCATCCTGGTTTTTTCCAAATTCCCTTTTCCTTCATCACCTCTCTCACATTTTCCACCCCCTCCCACTTTCCGTCTGCCGCATAGATATTTGACAGAAGCACAAAGTCTGCAGGCTTCCGCAACTCCATCTGTAATATCTCCTCTGCCAATTCCTTCGCCAGATCACTCCTCCCATGTATTCTGCACCCATTAAAGAAGGCCCCGACTACAGAATCGTTCACTTCCATCGGCATCTTCTTCACCAGCTCATAAGCCTCAACGAGCTGCCCTGAACGGCAAAGGAGATCAACCACGCAGGCATAATGCTCTTTGCTCAGCTCCACCCCATAAACCTCTTTCATAGACCTGAAAATTTCCAAACCTTTCTCAACCAGTCCCCCGTGGCTGCAAGCAGAAAGCAGGCATGTAAATGTGACTTGGTTTGCCTGCACGCCTTCATCTTGCATTCTATCAAACAGTTGAATCGAGGCATTGACATGTCCGTGCTTCCCATTGCAGCTGATCATGGCATTCCACGGAGCAGGGTTCCTGGTCATAGTCTGTTTGAATACTTTTCTAGCATCTTCAATGCTCCCACATTTCGAGTACATGTCAATAAGAGCCGTCACTGTAAAAATATTTAGCTTGAGGCCTCTGCGGTAGATCAAGCCATGAACCTGTTTTCCTTTTCGCAGTGAGCCTATCAATCCGCATGCGGGGAGCAAGCCAGCTACAGTTACTGAATTGGGTTTACATCCAGCAGCCAACAACTTTCCCAACAATTCAAGCGCTTTAACACCTTGTTGGTTTTGATTGAAACCTGCAATCATCGCATTCCAAGTAACCAAATCGGGTTCTAATCCTTCTTTCTTCATTTCGGCAAGGAATTCAAAAGCTCTGTTAGAGTCTCCATTCTGAGCATAACCTGCAATCATGGCATTCCAAGTGAACTCGTTTGGTTCTGGCCCCTCCAATTTCATCCTCTTGAAAAGGATCATGGACTGCTGGAGCTTCCCTCTTTGCAAGTAACCAGATATCATGCATGTCCATGAAGCAACATCTCTCTGAGGCATTCTGTCGAACAGCCGATGAGCGGCCTCCAGATCCCCACATTTGCAGTACATGTCAATCAGAGCATTTGCCACGGAAACATCAGATTCAAATCCTCTTCTGTTTATAACCCCATGAAGTTCCTTCCCTTTCTTGATCTCCAACAGGCCCACACAGGCTTTCAAGACACACGAATAGGTGAATCTGTTGGCAAGGGCTCCAGCTTCCTGCATCTGTGCAAAGAGGCGGATTGCATTTTCACAATCCCCCTCAAAAGCAGAAGCAGATATCATCCAGTTCCACGCAAAGGTGGTCGGTTTTTGCATCTGCTCGAAAACCAGCCTTGAAGACACTACATCTCCACAACCAGCATACATTCCTACAAGCTTGGCATTCAGACACCCAATCTCCATCCCTATGCCTGCAATGAATATCCGTGCATGGATCTGCTTGCCTGGTCGCAAGGCCTTCCATTTCATGCAGCTCTGTAACAGGCATCCCAAATGATCCGAAATGTTATACAGTGACTGTAACGGTTTCAACATTTCAAAAACCAAAGGCCATGCTCAACATGAAATTAACCACATACAAGTACCATCTGATATAGATTTTTTATGGATAGATTTATCAAGGAATTTCAGATGGACGGATAGATTATTGAGAACTCTGACCAAGATAGAAGAGATTGCATGCCCACATGTAGAAGAATAGCCTTTTCATTACACTATCTATTGATAAAAGAACAGCTGTCATGACACTACTATTAAATGACTTCTCAGAAAAGGTCTCTGTTAAGCTATATAAGATAACTGGACCTCGGTACATAGATGCATCTTCCATATCAAAACTTTCAGTTTCACTGCTGACTCAAAACTACACCTCTCACTTCAGTCAGTTGTTGCACCTATCCAATGGCTGCTTTGCCATTCCAAATCCTAACAGCATAACTCCCGACATCAAGCGGCAGCGCTGCCAAAGGAAGCAAAAATTAGTCTCCAATAGACAGAAAAACAAAGGGGAGGTGCATGTAGGGACCAGCTTTTGGTGATCCGGATCGCTTATGTAGGGGAACCCATGGAGATGGGATATACCCAAAATTCTCACCCATCAGATGATCCTTAACCATCCATCGGACACCCGTTAAGTTTGGACTGCTGGTCATCGTTCATTTTCATTGGATGGAAATGATTACCTTATTGGGGAGAGATTGAGGCATAGCAAATACCACCAACAGGATGCACCAGATTGATGGTTTATATCACCAAAAGCAGGCCCCTTGTTGTCTCTTGTGATTGATCAGCATATATACCTTCAAAAAGAAGGGTATCAAAGCCAAGGTGGTCTTTACCAGGAGGATGCCCAGATAAATCAAGTCTTTAGTTATTGTTTTGCAGCATAATATGGATACCCGCTAATTCCAGCAGGTGCTCCAGCAGGAAGGACCACACCAGCGGGTAGTCCAACTGGGTCTTTCTTGGCAGCAACCTGCGCATACGAAACCTGGGATTGTGGTGGGTACTGAGGAGTGATGCCTGGGTAAGCAGCAGGGTATGCTGCCAAGGCCTGAGGGTATGCAGAGTAACCAACGGGGGCTGTGCTGACGACATGCGTCTTTCCGGGCTGTGCATATCCAGCTGGAAGGGGTATGGCAATAGGAACCATTGTCGCTGGTATCTGTGTTTGTACCACTTTGGCCTTCTGGGAATCAGCGAGCTTCACTGTAATGTTCCGCCCCTGCAATCAAATGCAGTCGACAGTCTTCAGTGATTCAGAAGCTGCAAACTGTCAGAATTGATAGCTCTAAGTTTGTGCAAACCGCAAAAATTCATAAGACAGGTTTACAATCATGTGAGACTACGTCTGAAAAAAAAATAAAATCCCACTATGAAACCCAGATTGAAAATAACAAAAACATCCCACGTATTCAGATAAGGTTACTAGTAGCATTCCATGTATTCAGATAAGGTCACATGTCCATAAGAAACCCCTTTGTCCCTTTGGTATGGCCCTCATGAGTTACGGATTGTGCTGGATTATTCTGGCTTGGGGGGTTCAGATGGCACTGGCACATCAAGGTGGACCCCACCCACCAGCTCGAACTTATTGTAATAAGCATAATTACTGAATGTTTAAAACATATGCGATCATTCAGCAAAGAAATGTGATTTATTACTGAACAACTGCATCTATTAATGAATGAGCAATTGTCGTACATTTTCTACAACATACCTATGATCATCAAATAAAATGATAGCCTCATCATTGTTACACAGTTTGCTTTTCATGGTCACTCATTCTGCAGTTGCTTGATAAAAAAATTAAGAGAATTGCAACCTTAGGATCTTGCTTATTGGTTTTGGTTACTCCAAGTCATGGTCTATAAGTAGCTTAACTGATAAGTGCCACGATTCATCAATAAACAAATATGGGCCACTTTTCGGCTTTCATGTACAGAGTATTCAGATAATGTTTCCTTTTAGCATCACTGCATAGGAGGAAAAGAGGCCATGGACTACTTACCCCGAGTACCTTGTTTGGATCATCCAAGGCCTTCTTTGCTGCCTCCAGTGTCTTGTACGTAACAAAGCCAAAACCACTGCAAATAGCATCAAGAAGAGGGATTTGGTTATTTGAATGGTTTTGAAAAGAAAAGAAAAGAAAAAGGCATCACAGTGCAAAGGAAGTGCCTTTCCTTTTTCAGAAAACAAATGCATATGACATTTGGAAAAGGAAACAATTTCTTTTGTTTTTTGAGAAAATAAAGCATCATACTGCAATGAGAATGCCTGCCTTTTTCTTCTTTTATTTTCTTTTTAACAAGGAAAAGGAGCTGGTGGTTTTGTACCGTGATTTGTTTGTTTCTTTGTCATAAGCAACAGAACCTTCTTCTATCTCACCATGCCTGCTGAAGAAATTCAGTAAGATCTCACTTGAGACATCGGGCGACAGGCCTCCAATGTATAACTTCCTCTGTGCTTGATCCGTGGTTACAGACGCACTGCTTAGCCCCTCACAGGCAAGGTTACAAACAGCCAAGCGACCCTGAAAATGCAAATTCAATTAAAGTATGGATGATACACTGTCATCACTGAGGAGAACAAGGAAAGAGGGATTTAAATAAATTTTTTTTTTTAAAAAAAACCAACAAAATAAATCTGCTATATTTTACTCATAAGAATTTTCTGTGACCCGGGGTTTCAGAATGGGAAGGCAGACTTGTTTTGATGGGGAAGAAAAATAAAAGGAAAAAAACAAAAGAGATGAAAAAACATACACAAAATAGCTAAAGCCCTGTTTGGTAGATCCCTAAAAAATGAGCATATCTCATTTTAGCTAACGGTAGTTAAAAGTATTAGAAATCTTGATCTCTAACACATAATGAGTTCATGTTAACAGTAATTATGTATTAGAGATCAAGATCTCTAATACATAATTACTGTTAACTAAAATGAGATGAACTCATTTTTAGGGGTTACCAAGCAGGGCCTAGATTTCGTTGGAGAAAACACATGACCTGATGGAATTTTAAGTCACAACATACCACATCTCTGTGACGTGGTTCAAGATTAAAGATACATTCTGTTATTTAGTTTATTCGATGAACCAACAGGATTAGCGATTTCAATCTGAAAATGGCAATTTGATCTATGGTGAAATAAGAATGAAGTAGAGAAGAACGGATTTTTGCAGATAACACAATTCAAAGGGTTGATTTTTATTTTTATTTTTATAGGAATTTCTCCCTCTGCAAGAAAATGCTCTCTGTAAAGTCACACCTTTTTATTGCAATCTCTATTTATGGGTTTTGCCAACCTCCCAAAACATTTTAAATGATACGTGGGACCCCCATCGTGGACCTAAACTGCTCATTCATTGGTACAACCAGCAGAAAGCCATGGTGAAAAAAGCACACCAATCCGATGGTCCTAAACATTCGATCAATAGCATGAAAAATGGACAATCAAGATTGACTAGAGAAGCAAAATAGGCCTATCATCATCTTGAAACATCTATTTGTAGATCCCACTTTTTATTGCTTATGATTCCAAAGTACCACTTTCATTTGCTGATTCTAACCATGGGATCCATGGATCGTAAACAATGGACAGTTTGTAACAAATTGGCCCCATTCAAAGGGTTAGGATCATCCGATCGTTGTAGCTCACTCCCTATGGTCCCAATTGATGAATGGGTGTCCTGTGTATTATTTAAAAGGTTTGGGGACGTTGCTAAAGTCCCCATAATAGCAACACGCACGCACGCACACACACACACACACACACACACACCACTCACTCAATTATTCTAAAACTAAGAAAAGAATCATAAAATACCGCACATATACAGAGTATGGACCTAAATCTCAAGATCCCTCAAGACATAAATCTCCCAAAATCGAAAACTAATATTGACTGAATGACACAGAAAGCTCCATTAAAGATTCCCCAAAATATCCCAAATATCTTGAGCATGGGCTGTTTTAAATCAAGCCCAACAATAAAATCAAGTCCATCTAATGGTGATGGATGGCTTGGACGCATCACAATTTACTCTCGTTAGGTATAAAACTTCTTCGTCATCGGAGTAGATCCAAATTGGCATTTCATTGGAAAAGCAGATGAATTTTACGAAATTATAAACCAAAGAATACATATTTCTCCCACAACTGTTACAAATTTTCAAGACCTGACAAATCGACATCATAGGTTCAAGCAAAGAAAGTTATTAGGACACTGCAAAAAATCAATTTGAAAATGAGAGCACATCCAGCGAAATGTTTTTAAAAAATGATAAAGCTAAGAGAATAAAGAGGATATGAACAATACTACTTACATCAATCAGCTTGCTGGGTTCTCTCAATGCCATCTGAGTTGATTCCATGTGACGGTAAGTAATGAAACCATACCCGCGTGATTTTCCCGTTGCCTTGTCAACAATGACCGCTCCTTCCTCAATTTCTCCATGCCCTGCAAATGCCTGGACCACAAAACACCTTCAAGAATTTCAGCATAATGCTACCAAGTGAACTTCTCCTGAACTTCAAAACAAATAGCATAGACAGCATAGCTATCAAACGTAAGAAAGATGGTCCATGGAGTAGAGGGGTTCTTTGGATGAAAAGGATTTGGCTAGGTTATTATATCATAGGTCAACAGTCACAGGCACTCCCAGCACACAATCGGCAATCAGCAATGCACTCACAGCACACAGGGTTTCTGAAGTAGTCTCCCAAGCCAAGCCACGTACAAAAAGCTTTCGATGAACAGGGTCTGCACTTGCAACACCTCTAATTTCTTCTGCAACTGAAGGATATTGGGAACCTCTGCACGCCTCAGACACGCACATGCAGACAGTCAATCCATGCAGCAAGCCATGAGTAACAACATGCACAAACAGACAGTCAACTCACACAGCAAACAATCAGTAACAACATTCAAACTCTTTTTTCTTGATGCATGCAAATGATCGGGAACAACAACATCCTCACACTCATGAACACCAAGCAAGACAAGAAGAAATAAGGGAGAAGTCAATGGCTAATGGCTATGGTATAAATCTCAGCAGGTAGTCACATGGGTTGTTATTGGAGGAGGAGAGGAGCTGCTGTTTGGACCCACTAACACGTATTGGCCAATAAGCAGGTCAGTTGGGACTGGACCGTGACCATCAAAGTTACACACTTTAAGTCATCGTCACAAGGGCAAAGACTCATAACCAACACACACACTTGCAGGCATGCAAGCAAACACATATAGATACATTCATCATATTGGGTTACTTGGATAAAGAGGATAATGTATGGAGTGGTTGTCACACGGACATCGCGATGGGCCCCACGGCTTCTGCGATTCCCACAAAGGGAAATGATGCCACACGAAATTTTGATGGAGGAGAAATGGGCTCATCTGGTAGCCCGTTTCTCCCTTCCATGTTGGACATGAGCTGCTGTATTCTTATTGGTATTAGTTGTAACCTGAAAAACCAATGCTTATGTTCTAGACCTCAGCAAGATTCATTCATTTGCCTCATTAATGTGTGTCGAACTTGAACTAATGTGATATCTGTAAGGATTAGAGAGAGGGATTCCTCTGGGTGTCCTTAGAAACTTGATATTGGACACAACGGGACATGCCAAGGGAGAGTTGTAGGCCATGGATCCCAACCAATGCCTTATTTGACCATGACCACCTAACAGGTTGTAGGACAAATCTATAAATATTTATTATTGATACGGTCATCCTGTGTGAGGGGACCAATGAAAAGTTGGGATGGAAGGTCTCTACCATTGAGCACCACTACGAGCCAATGTGCCATTGCGCCAGCGCTACCCTACATAGGAGCATAAGTGTGCCTGGGGATGGACCTGCTGGGCACTTGCATTGGTGGATCAATTCAAGTCTTTCGACCAGGAGACTCATGCCTGGACTAGATTCACTTGTAAATGTACTAGCATTAACGAATCTAATCCTTAGATTTGAAGACGCAAGCAGAGTTCAAGGCCCTGGTGATATGTGCTTTAACTCACTTTACGAGGTTACATTGGTGGCGGACATATGTGGGTGATGTTGGATGCATGCATCAAGGTTCGGTTGAGGCTCACGCAATTCGACATTGGGATCTATTTGTTTACCCAAGACATGTTTATGGACTGATCTTGTGATTTTAACCGTCCATCAAATGTTTTCTTAGCTAGCCAGCGCATCCAATATTTTCTAATGATTAACCAAGGTTTTTCAACCATTGAAATTCAATTTTAACTGTTGATTTGATTTAAATCAATCTTGATGGACATCCAGTGGTTAAGATCTATTGATCCATCCCTTGGACTTGCATAGGACATTGGGTAGAGGATGGTGTCCATGAGAGTGGAAGGATTAAACGAAGGATCATGGATAGAAAGGATATATGGTAGCTAGTTTTAACTGTCAATGTGCTTATATGAATAGGAAGGATCACAAACTTTAGATGAAGTATGGCATACAAAAGTCCATAGGGTGGAGGAGCATTATACTTGGTATCTCTCCCTAAAACCCCAACTCCTTATATATTGATCCTATCCCAAAGGAGGTGAGAGAGAATCAGACATCCCTACCCTAGGGTGTCACCACCTTAGAGATAAAGAGAGAGAGAGAAGAAGAAGAAGAAAAGGGGAAGAGCATAGGGAGAAGGAGAACTTGTCTCCTCACTCCCACCCTTCATCCACAAGTTCACACGTGTGATGTCTACCCACCGGACAGCTCTCATCACATGCTCATAGCTCTAGTGTAGGGGCGGCACACGGGAGGTTTTCTCCACTTCTCATTTGGGATAGATCAGGGATAGACTTCTTTATTAGAAGTCGGTATCGGCCTGCAAAATTTGTTTTGGCAGCATTAATTGGAGGTATGTATATGCATAGTTTACATTTATGCCTTAGGATTTGCTTACATAGTTTACATTTATGCCTTAGGATTTGCTTATATCTAGGTGGAGATCTAAAATCTGATTTTTAAGAAGTTTACGCTTCCTTTGCCTTTCTAAAAAGCTAACAAATAGATACATACCAAAATGCGGTACGACATATCATAATGTATCATTCCCCTATAAACATAGTGACTTGCATCATATAGAGGGAAAAAAAAAGGACTCCTTTTTTGTTGTGATTGCCAAGGATCATCCCTATAACCATGTCAAATGGTTGAATCTTGGATTCTTGAGGCATCAAGACCATGGAATAAGTTTATTTCCATTTAACATGTGCTGATTTGAAATATGATCAAAATTAGTGAGAGTATTTTTGCACTTTTTGGTTTTTTTTTTTTTTTTTATTAAAGGGAAAGGGTGGGGACATCCAGCCCTAACTCTTTTTCTTCTCTTCTCTCTCTCCTCTCCTTCTCTTTTTAATCTATGATTTTACATGGTATCAAAGCACTTTGTTGTTGATTTAATCAATCTTTCTCCCTTTTGTCCTATAATTCTTTTTCCTTCTTTTATTTTTTGGTCTTAACTATTTTTCTTCTCTTCTCTCAATTTTCTCTCCTCTCTTTTCTTCTACCCTCCTTCTCTGATTAATCTATGATTCTACATGATATCAGAGCATCCTTGTTGGTGATCTAATCAATCTTTCTCCCTCTATCCTATAATTCGTTTTCCTTCTTTCTATTTTTTAGTCTTTCTTATCCCTCTTATGCTAAAATTCTTTTAAAAAACTTAGGGTTTCTTTTCCTTTTGTTGTGTGAGGCTTTGTAATGGTCCTTGCATGAAAAGGGGATGAAGTGTTCTGGATTATCACCTACTCGTGTGTTGGAACGTAAGAACATGTGGGCTGGTTATTCTCTTCAGGTGTGGTGTGCATACCGTGTGAAGCATGCAAGTTGGGTGTTCGTTGGTTACAAAAGGTCAGGCCATGCTCATATAAGCTTGCGGCATGTATTCTAGTCCCTTATCCTAGATGGAATAGAAAAGTGATTTGAAAACTGAATTCATAAATCCATCTAATTTTTTAGGGGTCCAAATAACTTCTATCATACTAAATGGAATGAACTATCTTCATTAGTCCAAATCCATCCAAGTGTTTTTAACTGCCAAGGGCAGATTAAAATACTTGACCACCGAAAAGCCTAATGAGAGTGCTAGGACATATGATCAATGGATCTATGAGAGTGTTGAGATTCTGATGTGGCTGTGGCATCGTAAGAAACCTTCCATTAGTGCGAATGTAATTATTTTTATACTGCGAAAGAAGTGCGAGATGAATTACGAGAGATATATCCATCCAACAAAAACATCTCTCAAACATATCGGTTAGTTGAGGAAATATTTGAGTTTCAACATGGAGATAAATCACTAGATGAATATCTAGGACATATGATTAATGGATCTAGGAGAGTGTTAAGATTCTAATGTGGTTGTGGCATAGTACGAAACCTTTCATTAGTGCGAATGTAATTATTTTTATACTGCAAAAGAAGTATGGGATGTATTACGAGAGATATATCCATCCAACAAAAACATCTCTCAAACATATCAATTATTTGAGGAGATATTTGAATTTCAAATTTGAGATAAATCACTAGATGAATATTGTTCAAAACTTAAAGGAATAAGGGAGGAGATGAATTTGTATAACCCCCTACTAATGATTTGAAGAAGCAACGTCCACAATGAGAGGAGTTCCATGTGGCCAAGTTTTTATCCGACTTAAAATATGAATATAAGGGCCCATAGTTTAAGTGACAAGGATGTGTCATCTCTGAACGAAGTGTATACTCGCCTCCAAAGTTATCTCTTAGCTCTATGCGTGAAGCCAATGACAACTCTGCTTTAATATCTTTTACTAGTTAAGGCTGAGGTGGTGATCATGGTGGCAAAGGCAATCAAGGTGGTCATGGTGAAGCAAGAGGAGGTCATGGTATAGGTCATGAACCTAGGAAATGCACACACTTCCACGAATCCCCAGCCACCCAAATGAGCACCTTTGTAGACAGCAAACGTGCCAACCAGGACAGTGAGTAGGAAATCTGAGCAATGCATAAGGTGGACCCCACCGTGGAGGCAACCATACAATAAATCAAGCCACTTCTACTAATCAAGCAAGCCAAATGTTTTACAATGGATGTGGACACTTGGATGTCCATTCTTTTCATCTGGGCATACTTTAGAGTAGTAGGCGTTACCGAAATCGGTGCCAACAACCTAGGGCTGTGTGCCCACCTTTCTGACAAATCTAGCATTTTTATTCATCATCAAGCTTGAAAGTTTATTGTTGCGTGGAAGGTTGTTGTTGTTGTTGAGGCCTTGAGGGTGAAAATTTCGCTGGGGTGGTCCCCTTTAGTCCTTTACTGATTTTGTCCCTAGACTCCTTGACCATTCTGTGTTGACCGCAAAAAAACACGACCGGAGGAGTTGAATCCCTGCAACTCCTTGACCGTTCTGTGCTGACTGCACAAAACCACGAACAAAGAAATTGCCTCTATTTTGTCCGTTGTTTTGCCCATTGTTGTTGTTGAAACTGCACTACTGACCAACAAAAGCAAGATGTTGATTCGAATATACCTGATTCTGATGTCCCTGATTTCTGATTTCATGACCCTGAAGCAAGGGAATTAGTCCAGAAATAGG
The DNA here is from genome assembly GCA_021015155.1 of Magnolia officinalis. Taxonomy (NCBI): domain Eukaryota; kingdom Viridiplantae; phylum Streptophyta; class Magnoliopsida; order Magnoliales; family Magnoliaceae; genus Magnolia; species Magnolia officinalis. The sequence goes on along the minus strand of JAJHSJ010000001.1, from coordinate 3,079,033 downwards.
AGGAAACTGGAGATTTCAGCATTGATGTAACGAAGTTCTCGTACTGAGGAGGACCCAGGCCCTACAAAAGTGGAAAAAAAAAAAAAAAATCTTCGTCTAGTCATCTATAGGTTTCCTTATATACACTAGTAGATTGTCATTCATCACAGATACCTTTAAATCTGCTGATGTAATCAGACAGAGAGGAGTCACTTTTTTAGATACGTTGGAGTTGTTGAGTGAGTTGTAACTCATGGGCTTGCGATACTCCAGCATAGGTGCTCTCAAGGCACCTCCAAACATCAGTAGAGATTTCTAGTACAACCACCAGTCGCAGGGCTTCTTCTGAAAGAGTGCTTGTAATCCACCCTTTCACTTTTGGATCTAACCTTCTCCAAGCGATGTAGTCTGGATTTGGGATTTCACTCTTACCATCAGAAGAGAGAATCTCTTTGTCCGGAATGGGGTATTCTCCATCAACAACTCCCTACACATACTCTGGAGATTAGTTGGGTTTTCCACAGCAAAAAACTCGTTGAATTTAGTGTCAACGAAACATGGTTAGATTCTCTCTCTCATGATCAATGGAATCAATGGAGTCAACAACTACCATCAAAGTCAATCTCCCTAGGGTGCCAACAGGATCGATTGAATCTGTCAAGTTTTTTTTAAAGCTCTAATACCAAGAAGAAAATCAAGATACAATTGAGAATTCTCTAGCTCAGTGCTATGAGCCTTGAGAGTTATTCTGTATTTATAAATTACCTAAAGTAGTTACATTTTGTTAGAAAACTACCAAAAAACATCTACACCACTTACATATAGTTAGGAAACTACCTAAAGCACACCTACACCACTAACACCACTAACATATAGTTAGGAAACTACCTGAAGTACACTTACACCATTTACACCACTTCCATGTTATTAGGAAACTACTTTAAGCACACCTACACCACTACACCATTTACACCAATACACCACTCATGCAATTAGGGCTGTTGTTGTAACTGATTTGATAAGACTCCTCCATTAGGAGTGTCCACCTGATGACCCTAGTACCAGCCTGATTGTTGCATATAAGTATCTTCAATGTGGGGACCACCTTGTGCGCCATCATCAAATGTCCCACACAGTTGCTAGATTGGCATGCTGCATATAAAGGTTGCATGTGGAGAGGGCACATGAGGCTTGCTCCTATTTTGAATCGCTTATCTACCATTGGAAATGAAAAATTACTGATCACCCAAATTATCAAGATAAACATCCTATTTCAAATAGAACTCCTTATACAGGAAATATGAATACTATTCTTCTTATAATTTCAGACTCAAACACTTCCTACTTTGAGAAGAAACAAACTCTTTTCAGCTAAGAAGTTGTTGGCAACTTGGAATTTGGGAATTACTTAAGAATTCAATTCCAAGATACAAAATCCTGAGTATTTGATTATGCCAGTCATGTTTGGCAACCTGGAATTTGATTGTGGAATCCAGAAACTATGTTCCTATGCTGGGAGCCGAGAATTTTTTTATTTTAATGAATACAATTTCCAAGAATTCCACAATGTATATTCAAAGGAGGGAGAGAGGTGAATTCTATCAGCAGTGCCAACAAGACACACATGTGCAATATGTAAGGCAATCATTACGATGGACCCATAGCAAGATACAAGATAGCCTTGACCCAAAAATTAGGCAATTCCAATCATCGGGTGGCCCACAAAAGTGAGCCCACTAATTTTGTTGCATCATCAAGGCCGTCGTCATTCAAAAGAAGAAAAGATCTAGTTTCCATGGAGGACAGTTGCAAGTGGAGACACCCACCAGGGTGGATTTCATAAATGGGCTGGGTGGAGGGAACAAGAGAGAGAAACATTAAGAAAGGAGTGTGCAGCCCTCTCTTAAATAGAGATTTTTTGAAAAAGATGACCATTGGGAGTGTTTTCAATTCTCAGAAATTTGCAGACTGCCCACCCAACAGGAATTCAAAATGCCCTTTTGCTGGAACTGTATTCCTTTTGAATTCAATTCCAACAAAGGGCATGTTTTTTCCAGGATGTACCTTTCCAGGCTCCAAACAACCCCCAACTCCCTCGCTCTTCTTGCTATAAACTATAATCTTCCAGTTATAAGAATTCATATGTTCTTGTTCCTGATTTACCCGACACCTGATGCCAAATTCATACTCGCAACATGCCCAATTCGCATAATTGGCAGATTTATCTTTCATACATAAAGGTGTGTTTGGATGCACCAAATATCATGAAATTTCGTGATTAATCAGTCTAGCTTGATCCAAGATATCATGATATTTGGTGCAACCAAACGCACCCTAAATAAATAAATAAATAAATAAAAAGGTGTTCAAGAAGATATTGAAAACTATCAATTTTAACCAAATCCAATATATATATATATATATATATATATATATATATATATATATATATATATCAGAAAATATGTACCAAGAAACGGCAAGAAAAAAAAACCCTACATAGTATTGAAACATTCGAAATAAGAGAGAAATATCAACGAGTTTGGACCCATGAATTTCTACAGTATAAAAGAGGCCCAGAATTCTAAAATAGAAAATAAGACTAGAAAGGGGGGCATTTTCGTCAGTTGTTGTTGGAAAATCTTACAGCTTTACAAGGAGATCGAGAAGCTGGTCTTTTCTGAGGGGATCCAAGAGCAATCGCAGGTATTCTTCTGATGGTAAGGAAGAAGGCTGCCCGTTGCCCGTTTCTTCAAGCTTTCTCTTCTTTGAATCCTCCATCGTCTCCCTGGCGTATGAGAGCAGAGCTGCAAAACAGGGTGGGGGTGCTTTTCTAAGAAGCGGCTCCATGTCCGAGGATGTGGATTTTATCCTCGGCCCTTCAGTTTGTCCGAGTGGGACCATGGTTCCATCATCCAAACCGTTTATCTCGTGGTCCCCACCTTGGATGAACTTTACTTTCCCAGAAGTCTTAGCGGTAGTGTGGTGACGTGGGGAGATTTGATTGGTGGGGCCAGAGAGATGAGCAGAGTACATACTCGGCCAAAAACCTTCAAAAGGGCACACAGCTTCGGTGGATCCCCGACAGTGGGGGGAACGGATTGGCTAGTCCCCTTGACACCAGCCCCGTGGCTGATGGTCGGTGCTCTGTGGGCCCCATCATGATGTATGTATTTCATCCATTCCATTCATCCATTTTAAAAGATCATTTTAAGGCTTTAACAAAAAATTAAAGGGATATAAATCTCAGGTACCACACCACAGGAAAACAATAGTGATTGGATATCCATCATTTAAATCCTATTAAGGCCCACTGTACTGTTTATTTGACATCCAATCTGTTGATTAGGTCATAAATACTCGGATGAAGGGAAAAGAAAAAAAAAAAAAAGAAGATCAGCTTGACCCAATACTTTTATGGGCCCCAAAAAGTTTTTAATGGTTGACGTTCATTCAACACTGTTTCCTGTAATGTGGTCCACTTGAGATTGGGATATACCTAATTTTTTGTGTAATACCATAAAATGACTTAGAAACATAGATGGAAGGAATTGATGAAACACATACATCATGGTGGGGCCCACGTAGCACCGACCATCAGCCATTGGCTGGTGGCAGGGGAGTAGCCAATCCGTTTCCGACTGTGGCGCACACCGTAATTTATTTTTCTTATATCCATGCCGTCCATCTGTTTCGCCGGATAATTTTAGGGTACAATCTAATAAATGCGCAGCAGATCTAAATTTTAAGAGGACCACACCACAGGAAACAGTGGTGATTGAACGCCCACCATTAGACTTCTTGGGAACCACCGGAATGTTTATTTGTCATCGAAACTGTTAATAAGGTCACAAAGTCCTGAATGATGGACCACACAAATATCAGCTTTATCCAAAACTTTTGTGACATAGAAGTTTTTAATGGTCAATCACCACTCTTTCCCGTGGTGTGGTCCACCTGAGGTTTGGATCTACTGCATTTTTTAACCTTTAACTCTAAAATGATCCGATGAAACAGATAGACAGTGTGGATATAAGATACGTATATCAAGGTGGGCCCTACGGTTACCATCAAATCACGGACGGCATCGGGCTTCACCAATCAAATCTCGCCGCATCAATACACCACCACCGAGCCCGTTGAGTGCCTCCCTTACTGTCTAATCCGTATCTAAAATCACCACCTAGACAGGAGTGGCTATCAAGGCCGGGCTTGGGCTGGGCCAAGGCCTGCAAAATAAAAGTTAGGCCTGAACCCAACCTTGATAATAATGCATCATCTGGGTTGCTAGGTGTGCCCCATGGTCCATGATATATGACAAAAATGCTTTTGAAATCTTAAATGGGGGTCAGGACAGATCAGGTTCAACTGGCAGGATCTTAAATCACTCCCAAGCCTAAACTGGTTATTAAACATACCTAAATTTTAGTCTTTGGACCTGGTCCTTAGGCATAGTATTCCAGCCCAAGCTTATCTTGAAGTTGGATAGGCCCAAAAGTTCATGGGCCACCCGCCCAATTGACAGCCCCAAAGGGTTGTGGGCTTTTTACCTACAAAGCAGGGCCCTCCCTTCACCACCCAAAACGGGGGATGGTTTGCAAGGTCCATAACGACTTCATACACGGGACACCATCGGACACTTACCAAGCCAACACTAAGAATCAGCTCTGCCTAAACTTTTCTGGTTCACCAAGATAGCAAATTCTTTGGATACCAATACCTTAGACTATTAAGGTCCTATCATATCTATTGATATACCATCTTTGTCGGCTCGGGCTTTTTTAGAGAAAGCGGTGATTCCATGAGAGTGAAATGTCTTTTGTTCCATTGATATGCCATCTTTGCCAGCTCAAGCTTTTAAAGAAAGTGGTGATTTGATAAGAGTGAAATGTCTTTTGTTCCATTGATATGCCATCTTTGCCAGCTCAAGCTTTTAAAGAAAGTGGTGATTTGATAAGAGTGAAATGTCTTTTGTTCCTTCTTAGTAGTATATTGGTATTATACTCTCGAGCTTTTAAAAAAAACGTTATGATTTGAAAGAAAAAAAGTTTTGATTGCTAAAATATCTTACATGTGTAAAGCCATTTGTCTCTATACTTTTTATTTTATTTTCTATTTTCTATTTTCTATTTTTCTATTTTTCTTTTTAATTCTTTTACCATTCTCTCTCACTCTCTCTATCTCACCATCCGTATCAAAGGACATCTCATGTGATGGACCATCTACATCAAAGGTGGGTCTATATCAAAGGTCTGACGTGATGGACTATCTACATCAAAGGTGGCCCCACATGATGAATCACCCTTACTAATGTGAGCCCAAATAATGGATGGTCCACATCAAAAGTTTGCCCTTAATGATAAATAACTTACATGCAAAATGGATGGGGTATGATGGATGATCCACTTCAAAGGTGAGACTCACAAAATAAACAATTCACATCAAAGGTGAGCTCCACATAATGGGCAATGGACATTAAAGTTGGGCTCTACATGATGGATGGCCCACGTTAAGGTGGCTTCACATGATGGACAGTCTACATCAAAGGTCAACCCCTAATGATGAATGACTCACATCCAAGGTAAGCCCCACATGATGGGCAACCCACATTGAAAGTGGGGCTCACATGATGGGACAGTTCACACCAAAGGTAGGCACCATATGATGGGGTAATAATGGTGGGCTCCACATGATGGATGACCCACATCTAGCTGGGCCCCCACACGATGGACGCAAAGGTTGGCCTTAATGATGAGTAGCCCATATCTAAAGCAAGCCTCGCATTATGGGCGGCCCACATGATGGGCAATGGATATTGAAGGTGAGCCCCACATGATGTGCAATGACGTTGATGATGGAACCCACATGATGGATGGCCATATTAAAAGAAGGTATGATATAATAGACAATGAATATTAAAAGTCAGCCCCTAATGATGAATGACCCACATCCAAGGTGGCCCCACATGATGGATGGCCTACATCAAACGTGAGCCCATATAAAACAATCCACATTAAAAGTTAGCCCTATACGATGGATGGTAGATGTAAAAGAGACCAAACGGACTTGATAGATAAATACTTATAATGTTGAAAACCAAAGATGTTTTTTTTTAAAAGTTGATAAGTATATTGTTTACTATCCAAACACTGCCGACCTTCCTAGATGGTAATTTTAATGTATCCTTGTTCAATGGACCAAAAATATATACACATTGGATGGATTAGACTTGGGGAATTTGGGAGCATGGCCCATTAGATAAGTGGTGAGGATCTTATACTGACAGAAGATCAAGGTCATGGAAATGCATCCTATCATCACGCTCAGTGTTCCTGCAAGTTGATCACGGGTTCGAGGATCACTGATCTGATGGGCCACTAGAAATCCCAAGCCTTGATGTAAAACGTGTCACAGATACGTTCCTAGCATGGTTGGGCCAAAAGAAGATGGACCGTAAATTGACCACAACTTTTGATCCGGGTATTGTTACAGGGCGCACAACCTATCAATCTTTACTGAAACGGGCCATCCGAGGTGAACCGACCCACAACGTGGGTCGTATCTGTCCGTTTCGTCAGAAAATGCGCGCTTTCAACTCAAAAACGAATTTTTAGGAAAATTTTACTATTTTTAGTAATTCCGAATTTTTTAAATATTTTTAGAGTTTTAGATTTTCTTTCCTTTTAGTTATACTAGGACTCTTCTAGAGAAAGTTTATTTGCAATTTTTATTTTTAGAAATTAGACCTTAGAAGAGTTTTATTAGAATTAGGATTTTTATTAAAGTTAGAATTTTGCTATTTTTGGTAATTACGAATTTTAGTTTATTTATTTTTTATTAATGGTGTAAGGAGACGCATTAGAGAATTATCAATTATTCATTAATCTATTTCGAATTTATTTATATTTTCTGCTCTCTTTTCTCGTGGATTCGAGAAGTCTCTGTGAGGAGTCCAGAGAAGTTCCGTGGATTTGGAATAGTTATCCTCTTAAGGAAGACGGTGCTCGACCTCACGTCCTCCCCTGCGTCAGTTTGGTATCAAAGCGAGGTTTCTCCTCGGGTCAATGGCTTTTAACGATAGGTCGGGCAACAATCCCATAGGCGGTGCTCCAGGAAATTTACCTTTAACGGCAGCAGCTTTCGAAGTAGTGTAACGAGAGAATCAGCAAGCCATGCAAGGGCTGCAGGCTTCCATCGACCGCATAGCGGATCTCCTGGCTGAAAACCTAAGGCAACTCCGTGTTCATGGTGGTGATCCACCATCAGCAATTACTGGAATTCGTAATTATACTGATCGTAGGGCGATACTATCAATGAACCACAAGATGGTTCAAGAATTCAAGATGAAAGTCGATCTTTCTAGTTTTAATGGTCAACTCTACTTCAAGGACTTCCTCGATTGATTGCTTGAAGTCGAACGTTTCTTCGATTACATGAACATCGTAGAAGAAAAGAAAGTTAAACTCGTGACATACAAGTTAACGGGCAGAGCTTCAGATTGGTGGGAACAACTTCAACTCGAGCGGGCGAGACAGACGAAGGCACCAATCCGCACGTGGTCGCGGATGAAGAAATTATTGTGCATGCGATTCCTCCCTCGAGATTACGATCAGGTATTATTCCAACAAAACCAAAATTATTATCAGGATAGTCGATCAGTAAAAGGTTATGCAGAAAAATCCTATTATTGGTCCGTGAGAAATGACTTCATCAAAACGAAGTTGCAACAGACCACGAGATTCATCAGTGGTGAACATGTGACCTCTATAGGAATGGAGAATCAACCCAAGACTTCTAAAGTGGAGGGACAATATCTTATCACTGAACAGGCCTTTGTTAAACAATCCGAGGAAACGAGAAATATATATTCATTAGTTGAAAAGAAAAAATATGTGAAGCTTGCGAATATCCTAGAGGATTTGGAACCAGTATCGCAGGAGTTTAAGAGGGTTGTGCTCGATGAACTCCCTAATAAATTACCTCCCATACTAGATATATAAAATCACGTTGATCCCGTCTCAGGGGCAAGTCCACCTAATTGCCCACATTATCAGAAAAAATATGAGATCTCGAAGGCAGATGTGAAGAAACCGATTGATATTAGTCAAGTCAAGGAAAGCATGAGTACGTGTATTGTGTCAACTCAAGAGCTTAATGCCAAGTACAAAAAAATGGCTAATAAACATCGGCGTCAAAAGTTATCTCAAACTCATGTGTTAGGTCTCCTGCGTAACTCGAGGACGAGTTTTTTTCAAGTGAAGGGGTCTGATGTAGAACGTGTTACAGATACGTTCCTAGCATGGTTGGGCCAAAAGAAGATGGACCGTAAATTGACCATAACTTTTGATCCGGGTATCGTTACAGGGCGCACAACTTATCAATTTTTACTGAAACGGGCCATCCGAGGTGAACCGACCCACAACGTGGGTTGTATCTGTCCGTTTTGTCAGAAAACGCGCACGCTTTCGGCTCAAAAACGAATTTTTTAGAAAAATTTTACTATTTTTAGTAATTCCGAATTTTTTAAATATTTTTAGAGTTTTAGATTTTCTTTCCTTTTAGAAATAACTTTTAGTTATACTAGGACTCTTCTAGAGAAAGTTTATTTGCAATTTTTCTTTTTAGAAATTAGACCTTAGAAGAGTTTTATTAGAATTAGGATTTTTATTAGAGTTAGAATTTTGCTATTTTTGGTAATTATGAATTTTAGTTTATTTTTTCTTTATTAATGGTGTAAGGAGACGCATTAGAGAATTATCAATTATTCATTAATCTATTTCGAATTTATTTATATTTTCTGCTCTCTTTTCTCGTGAATTCGAGAAGTCTCTGTGAGGAGTCCAGAGAAGTTCCGTGGATTTGGAATAGTTATCCTCTTGAGGAAGACGGTGCTCGACCTCACATGCCCCCTGCGTTAAGCCTCCATTTGATCATCATGATCATCACTATCTCCTTTTCCCCAATGATTTGGCGGTTGTGGGTAGGGAACGTTAGGGTTAATTTCGGTCTAGATTATTAAAAAAAAATGGTCAAATTTCTGCCAAACAATGAAATGAAGAATAAAAAGGTTGGATTTAATACAGTTCAATTTAATAGAATCAAATGAAAAAATGGCTACATATGCTTACACGCATGAATTTAATATATTTAAAAATCACTCAAGTAAAAAACTTCAATTAAAATAATTAAATTATATATATATATATAAAATATATATAGGTGGTCAAATAAGGGTTAATGTTATTTTAACTTATCTTAATTCCTTCATTACAAAAATACACCATGTAAATCAACTCATCTCTACTAAAAGGTTCAACTGTATGAATGGCGACGTCCCCTTGGTAATTAGATGATTAGGCATTTTTGGCTAGTAAAAAAGGTCATAGTCATAAGTTGGATAGCTACGATCTACTATTCTTTAAGATTTGGGGAGCATCAATGTAATCAATGTTAGGGCCCCACTAGTCTGAACTCAAGGCCTGAGGGTACATGCATTTCCTTGGCTGAGCCAACGTCCAATGAGCTATGGGCTCAACCCTCTGATGATCTTCTAAGCCCCACCTATACATGTATACAAGGATAGTGGAAACAGTCCATCAGTTGGCCTACACACCAGTTGTCGGGGTCGCTCATGCAGCACCTCTTGGATGAATCATGGCCTAGAGGCTGGCCTGGTTCGTCTTGGGCTCAAGTCATTTTAGCCTGACCGCACCTTACCTGACCCGGCTGTATTGTACGTGTGTTATATCCTACAAATATCCCATCCTGGCAGCCATTTATCTTGAATGCAGTAGTTTAATTCCTCTACTTGTACGGACTACTGGATAAACGGGTTGAATTAAGAAAATTCAAAAGAAAAATATGAATTTTATCAATTTTCGTGCCAAGTTGGGTTGGATCAGGTTGGGCCTGGGCTCATTTTTTTCCTGGGTCAACCTTAAGCCCTTTATGCTAGGCACAGGCCTTTGATCTTAAGTGTAGGGTTGGACCCGGGCTAGCCTGTCCCAGCTCAAACCTAGCCCATTTGACAACCCTCGTCATAAACATTAGCAATATTGTGGAGGTAACAAAGCAGCAGCCATGCATTAGTTGATTTGGAAGATTAATTGAGGTGAAAGGGTATTTCTGTCATTTTCACACGTGAACACAGCACACACATGCTTGTGGTGCACATATGGTGATTATAGTAATTTTATTTGGGTTATTTTTGCCCATTTATGGAAAGTTGAGGGTATTCTCGCCATCACGTCTGCCTCACCTGCATGGAAAGCCAGTGCTTGTACCTTGGTTTTCTGATCCCGTGACTCGGACTGACTCGTTGTGTCCTGAGTTGAGTCACAAGTCGACTGAGTCTGACTCTTGGTGTCAAACCAGATGGAACTGGACTGAGTTGGAGTCGAGTTGACCACTGGTCAATCCATGCTTTGTGCACCTAAGGCTGTCAATGGGTGAGGCCAGAGCTCATAAAATTGAAATTTTTAATAAGGTCGCACCATAAGCCCAGCCCCGTACTTGAGAAATGCTACTTCTGTTGGACATCAGTATTATAAAAACCATAGGCCCCCCATCATGAACGGTTTAAATCAGACCTGCGGACAGTTTGATTTCACTCCCCCTATGGTGCTTAATTTCCAGTGATATTTGAATCGGAAAGAATGGAGCCAAAACTTCATCCAGCAGTGCGTCTGTTGGGCCATGCTATACATGGAGGCACCACAAGTACCACAATGGTCTATTAAGCCTTGCTCATAAATTGGAAGAAAGGTTGCCTGACTTTTCTCTAATTATTCATTAGCAATCCAGTGTCTTTCAATCAGCTGCCACTCATTGTTGGGTTTCTACTCTACAAATGCAGCATAATATAGTACAATACAATTTGATCATAGGATCCATTCTAAGAATTCTTGTTTGCAATAACATCAAATTTTTACAATGTAATGTAATAATACGTGTAAATGGCGGGGATCATACTTGCACGTGATGTGTATAAAAGAAATATTTGTGATGTTAATATATCGATGTTGATCCTCTAAATCAAAAAGTCTCTTCCTAATTTATCTTAGTACCGAAGAATCGAAACAGCTCAACGTCTAATCATCTGGTAAGTGCCAAGGGAAATGTATACAATCCAAACAAGTAGACCACATGTGAGGACAATTAAAGAGGATGGAGTGGATCTCCACTCTCTCACATACTTTCTTACACTCATATATCCCATGGCATTAGGACGTCCAGGGAGAGCTTTCCTCTTCTCTGAGATAGGATAATATAAATAAGAAGGGGTACGTTAGAATTTTAGGGGTGCACTCAGTATGGTGCTTCATCACCTTATGGACGTCGCTGTAACTTTCCGTGAAGGAAGTCCATCAATCCACCTCATCCACACATATACTCATGATTCAATCCTTACAATACCATGATGTATCCACTAATGACCACATCCCATGCCAATCAAAAGTGAACTATCAGATTTAGACCATCAAGTGTGTTTAAAACAGTTTTAACTATTAAAAACCTTTGAAAAATTGATTACAACATTTAGAATGTTGGGCGCAGTAGAAAAATCACTTGATGAGTCTATGATTTATTCAGGTCAAAGTCATAAACATGTTCACATGCAAACCAATGAAGCCCTTGTTAGTCCGTGCAAAAATCAATAGCTCTTGATGGAAGTACCAATCTACGACCACTTTATTGGCCCCTGCATATACCTCGTAAGAAGAGTCAAACCGACGAGTCAAGATCGTGACCCTTACACATCCTTAGTTCTAATGATCAAATTGTCTTCCATGCATCGTCAAGTCCTAATATTACGATCACAGTCCAAGCTAATGGGGCCCTAGACTATTAACTTGATCTCGATTTACTAACGTGAGTGACCAAATGTCCAAACTTAGATTCTTTATTTATGATGCACTCACACTCTTGTACAAGATAAGTGCAAGGTATAAACCGACACTAAGTCTGCTTCCGATGGTGGAGGCTGTCCATTCTGACCCAAGTTAGTCCCCTCGTATAATATTACCATACATCTCATAAACTGATGTCCACAGGTGTGTCCCACGCACCTACAACGGTTATGGTCTAACAAAATACTAAGATCCATGGACCACGACTCTCTCCGGTCATTGACTATCATGTTCAATGTCAAGTTTTTAGTGACAACCAAATAAATCACTACTCAACAAAACCCAATTGAGTAATAGCAACGCTAAATCTATCTAAGGCTTATCGCATGTCCAATCTAGGACTCATGATTACTACAATCAACAGATGAGATCCACCCAATCACATCCGCGTGGCTAGTAAATAAGGGTATAAATAGTTTTCTAATATACTAATTCCAACACTTGCCACGGTCAAACAAAATGGTATGATTTTGGGGTCGGCAAGGTCCAATAGATAACGGCCTGGATCATATATTTAGGCAAATATAAACTGTAGAATTCAATAAACATGTTTATCATTTTCAAACTTACATGGATCATGGCGTGATAGTCACACTGACCACACAGCTTTACTTATATGACACTAATTGTTCCTTTTCAACCATCCATTTGATGGCGGCCTATTTGACAGTTAGGACCGTCTGACCATTGTAGGTTTTCTCTTTTGGGGCCGGATCCACCACAAAGCTTTCTAGACTAAGCATTTTCTTTTACAAGAGTATTTTGGTCTACTGAAAAATATTTCTTTCCTACTTGCAAATGTAAGATTCCTTTTACATGTTTTGAAGCATGTATTCTCACCGTGCACTTTTACTTTAAGGTGCAATTCATCACACATTCTTCAAGACCATGTACATGGTCACTCATCTCATTCTCATCATACATTCCAAAATTCGAGAGTGATGCATCACACATGTGGAGGCTTGGGTTGGGTGTGGGTTTCTCCTCTCTTAATGTGCTCCTTGTTCCTTAAGGTGGGGCCCACCTGAACTATACATATGGTTGGATTTTAGAGTCTACCGATATTATGGTACGAAAATCCAAATGTACGTTTTCAATTCAACTAACAGAAGACAAAGGACTTCACACAACATAAAAATGCCATAAGCAGAATAAAAATAAAGAAATTTAGAGAAACTCTACTAAACACTCACAAATTCTAGAAATACTGAGAAATATCCACATACAAAATGAAACACACCCAAATGTCAAGAAACAACTGAAAAAAGGCCCACAAGCACCAATAAATAGTTTGGATTAAAAGTATTTTAATGATTTAGATATTTTAATTACGAGGCATTGTAATATCTGGATATGAGTTTTCGCAACAGGCATGATGAAAGGCTGTCAACGGGCCAGGCCTGGGGTTAGTTCCAACATGGATTTCAAATTATTTGGGCCAAGCTTGGGTTGGACTATTCTAAGTTTTTAATTTTGCTTGGCCTGGGCTTGGCCCAATGACAGCCTAGGGTTAGATAGGTGGCCTACATGAATATGAAATTATAATAATTAGGTGGCCCACATGAATATATTGGATGGTCCAAGCGTGTATATTGGTTGGCCCACATGTGATCAGATGGACGATTCTGATCAGGACAGCCTAATCTGTTAGCTCGAATAGCTCAACAACGTACCCATGGGATCCACATGGCCTCTTTAGACTATAGACTTGTGGACCTCAAAATGATTGGACTGTCGTAGCCTTTTGATAGTGGCTCAAAAGAAAAACATAAAATTGGATGGATAGATTTTCATTCTATCCAAATTGGTCTCCATCATATCAATGATTTGGGCCACCTAAATACATGCCCATCGTGTGTTTGCATGAAATTCACTCCGTTCATCACGTCTGTTCCCTCATGTTCTCCTTGGAGGCTAAAAATCAGGATGACTCAAAACTGAGGTGGGCCACACCATGTAAAATTATGTTTAAAACTAATCAAATCAAGTGGTATGGCCCAACCCGTGTTTTGAAAACATATAATGAGTTAGATGCATATAAAAAAACGAAGTGGGTCCCACACACAATTTGGAAGGTTTTAATGGTTGACATTCCCATCCCAACTTCCCCAAACCCACCTGTCTTTTGGACGGGTCTGAAATTTTAATTTTATTTTTTAATTTTTATATAGGGTGAACTTGAAGGAGATACCCCATGCATGTAGTGGATGTGGGCCCTACATCTTGATGTGCCCGGAATACCTGGCTGTAGAAGTGCTTATTCTACAATTTGGTGAAGAGCCAGCCTCTTTATGGGAGAGAAAACAGGGTGCAGTAAGAGAATATAGAGGATGGGAACAGGAGGGCGCAATTACTTTTATAGGCAGCTCGTGCAACAAAAAACTGTGGTAAAAGCTTGATGTCTTCTCGAAATCCACTCCGTTCATCTGTATCTCTTGATCGTGTTAAGACATTAGCTTAAAAATTAGGCATATCCAAAACTCACATGGGCTACCCCAAAAGAAGCAATGGAGATTGGGACATCCACTATTGAAGTCTTATTGGGCTGACATAAATTTTGAATAGGATTAGATTTGTTTCTTACCTTACTAGAATCATCTTGTGAACGGGTCAGATGGCTTGTAAAAATCACATTCGACCAAGGCAAGTGTCCAATATCCACTTTTTCTTGTGGTGCGGCCCACTTGAGTTGACATCATACTGACATTGCAGTGGACCCACAGTTTTTTTTGTTGTTGCACAGTAGTCGTGTGTAGTCATGGGCAAGTAGTGTACAAACGGTGGGGAGGGCTGTGGTTAACTGATGTTGGGGATTGGGGTGAAATTTCACCTTATTTTGAAATCAAATTTTCACTTAATATTTGGAATACGACCCCAAACCGTTCAAATCATGCCCAATTCAACGCCAAAGTCAATCGGTTGACAACCTTAGTGAGAAACACCCTCAAACACTTAAAAGCACTATTTTGATTTTCCAATTATAATGTAAATGAGTTGTGATTATTACTTTTGTAATTTTGTGATCATATCACTTGCATTTAATTGTAATGATAATTTTGTTATATTATTTGTTTCAACCTCAAATCATAGTAAAAATAATGATTTTAGTGTAAAATTGTAATTATTATATTTTACTTTACCTTCGTCTTTTACAAGTGTAATTGACTCTCAATATATAAGATACAATTCATGTTTAAATAAATGCTTGGAAATGGTAATGATAGCTATTTACTTTACATTTTAAATGAAATTGAAAATTCAAATAGACCCAAAGTGATATTAAAATAATCAAGAACTAACCACCCATTTCAACAAAAAATTACAAAAACTAAAAAGTACTTAAAAACCTTGAGAAACATAAAGAAATAACTAGAAGTAATGTCAAACACTCACGGACATTTAAAAATAAAAAAACTCACAAACATCCGATGCTGAAAATAAAAAATTCATGAACATTCAAAAATATCATGAAACACTCACATAAGAAAAGTTGAAAAACGATGGAGATGTTAAAACCGTGTAAGACCCGTATCCTAGTCCGTACTGTTCCGAAGGCTTCCGCGATCCTTCCTGTCGAAGTCCGGCAATCCTCGACCTAAAGCCAACGTTGCGCACGATCCTAAGACGAGACTTGCATGCCAAAGTCGGCTCGACCCGAAACCTATACCTTGGCGACCGCGCCGTCGCAACGGTTCCAATGTCATGACTCACGCACCGACCCGATACCCAGGCTAGAAGATGTCGGCCCGCGTTCAGTTCGAAGAAAACGCCTCGCATTGCAAATACCAAGAGAATGTCTCATCAATCATGTCATAAGTCAAGTACTTCATCCCATCAAATCAAGTACAAGCACTCATCCCCCTCTTACATCACCCTTACCTAAAGTCAACTTACCCATCACCTCACCATCTCTCTCCCATCACTCCTCTCCCATCATCTCTCTCTCTCTCTCTCTCTCTCTCTCTCTCTCTCTCTCTCTCATTTTCTCTCATTCTCCAAGCAAGCATCTCACGTCCAAGCAAGCTTCCATGGGAGAGCTTGTGTGGCCCACTTTCCTATCTCTCATCTCCACCATCCAAGTTTGATCCCGACCGTTGAAATTGTTTAATTGGAGCTCTAGCATGCATTGGCGGAAGAAGGAAGGAGAAATCTAAGGTGGGTGATCTTGAAATTCCTATCATTAATCTCTATTTGAGGGCCCACCTGTGGTGGGACCCATCTCAATGTATGCATGTATATGGAAGAGCTCATAGTGGCGGAGCTCCTCCCACCTCCACCGATTGCTCTCTCTTTCTTTCTATCTCTCTCTTTCCCATATGTTGTGGACCTCATGTGATGTGTGTGTTCTATATCCATGCCGGCCGCCGTGTGACCCGCCTTGCCGACATCCAGTAGACCAGCCCACCTTAGCCGCCCGTTTTGGACGGACCCTGGCGAAGGGAAATACAACTAGCAGTTTGATTCAAAACTCTGGTGGGCCACACGTGGGAACCACCTGAAATGGAAGTGGTTTGGCTGGGATACCTCACGCCAGCTGTATAACTGTTGTACGTCAGCAAGCTGTGTAGGTCCCACCGGCTGTATAGCTACCGCTATGACTACAACAAGTGGGTCTGATCATAAGGCGTGTGATATATCCACACCGTCCGGCATTTTTTCTTTTGGACAGTGGAGCCCGCTGACACATGTGATGTACACCGTGTGTGTAACCCACAGCGTGCATGTGTATTCCACCTTGATGTACTTATTTTATATCCAGTCCGTCCAGCGTCCCTGTTGCTGGACGCTGGATGATATATAATATATATATATATATATATATATATATATGAATGAAGATGGTGGCCACTTCTATGTGGGACCCACCTTTAATTACTAATCTGCACCGTCCAGATGTAACTGGACGGTGGATATAGCGTATATGTATATATATATATATATTATATATATATATATATATATATTATATATATATATATATATATATATATATATATATATATATATATTATATTTAAGTATATAATATATAATACTTTAATATTGTTTAATATATATTATTATTATGGTGGGCCACCCCTACGTGGGACCCACCTGATATAAATAAGATTAGCTGGTGTACGCATGCACCAGTAATATAGCTGACGTGGTGTCGTCAGCAAGTTCTGTGGACCCCACCGAATATGTGTTTCATCTCCACCGTTCACCTGGACGGTGGGATGCAGTGACATCACCAAGATCTGTGGATCCCCACCATGATACATGTGTAGTATCCATAGCGTCCATCTGCTTAGTGGCATGAATGCCATGCATAGCCCCTCCCCCTGGCGTGTTTCAACCTGCCGTCCATCCATTTTGTTTTGATGGTGGGGCCCACCCCTCCCAATGACGTCAGCAAGTTATGTGGGTCCCACGTGATGTACATGTAAATCCCAGCTGTCTTGCCGCTATTGTACAATGTTTGGATGGTGCCGGGTTTCATGGACAATATTTGGGTGGTACTCATTTACTTGGAAAATGTTTGGTTGGTGCCGATTTACCTGGGCAATGTTTGGACTGTGTTGATCATCAGTCGTGGGCCATGTGGCCATGGACTGATAGTGTACAGTGGTACACATGTTACACCTACAACTAGTAAAATGATTTTTTGGTGTGGTCCAAGTCCATTTGAGGCCCATTGTGGTGTATTCGTGATCCATTTGGCGAGGCCCATATATTGCGGCCCATTTGATGTATACGAGGCCCATTAGTGCGGCCCATATATGTAGCCCACTTGATATACATGAGGCCCATTCGTGCGACCCGTGGATGTAGCCCACGTTGATATACGTGTTCTATAGCCCCACCGTTGCCCGTTTTGCTGGATAGGCGGACCCCCCCCTTTTGATGCATATATTATATATCTACACCATCCGTCCAGACCGTGCTATGTGGCACACGCCATGTTGTATGTATTTCAACTATGCAGTTCGTAGCCCCTACCTTAGTATACGTATTATATCTGCATCGTCCATCAGTGTGGACTCCACTGTGATGTATTCGTTTCATCCACACCATCCAATGATCTGGACAATGTTGGACATGTTTGGACGGTGCCATGGGTTCTACCGCGATGTATGTTGCACCCACACAGCCCATCTAGTGGGGCCCATTTGTTGCATATACAGGGCCCACCTGTTATGTATATTAGGCCCATGCGATAGGGCCCACCTACCTTGTATTTAAGGCCCATGTGATGGGGCCCACCTGCTTGAATCTGAGGCCTATGGGCAAGGCCCATTATGATATATGCGTGGCCTATAGGCAAGGCCCATTGTGATATAAATTAGGCCCATACTGTGTGGCCCACTTGATGTATTCAAGGCCCAGGTACGTGGCCCACTTGATGTATGTGTGGCCCATGGGTAAGGCCCATAAGTGATGTGTATTGGGCCATTGTGTGAGGACATAGGCCCACTATATATTATATTCGGCTCTATGTGGGCCACTCCTTGGGAGCAATGTTGGTTAAAGGTCCACATTGATGGGCAATGATGGTTGGACGTCCAAATTGTGACCTTCCATTAGGCCTTGTTAGGCCCATACTTACCGATTGTCGATGCCGGTTATTGGTACCGGTTATGAGTATGTGTCAGCATAGCATCATGATACATGCCCATAAGCATCATCTGCATGTTTGTTATGAGATATGATTGAGCATTGCATGTGTCATTGGGCAGGTTGATATGAGACTCCCTGATAGGCGGAGGTTATCTCACATGAGCGCATGGCATGCGCAGGATTGATGTATGACTGGATTGTATGACTCATGCATCACGCATTTGGTGATATGACTACTGTATGCCCTAGCGACATCAGGGTCGTAGCCTCCACAGACATATCGTGGATGGCCGGATGGACACCGAAAATGTTTGGTTCTAACATACGGGCGCCATAGATGTCCCTGGGTGAAAATCCCTAAACCTCCGTGGCCAGGAGACGCCCCAACATCGAGACCAAGTGGATACATGAGCGCCCGAGTGCCAAATACCAGGAGGCTACGTCTCTCACTGTGTCGTGGTCGGTTGGGAGGGGGTGTGGCCTTACCCGCCCGAGCGTAGGGGGCATTGCTAGGCTGAGTCTGACTAGCTCGAGGAATGGGTCCGCTATCGACGTGCTGGATAGGTATTGGCAGACTATTGGCTAGGCGGATAGTGAGGTTTCTTACGCTCACTTGGACTATACGGCTGGGAGAGCGGCAGTGTCATTTGGAGTGTACTAAACCCCGGTGATGATCCCAGAGATGAACCGTACTGATATGTGAACTTATTGAGCAGGAGTTGCATACTCATTCATTCATTCACTATCCACTCGGGCTGGTGGTACGCAACTATTTGTTACGTGTACCTTCGCATGGCTAGGATTTCGGTTGGGTGCGCGACTAACCTGAGATCAGGAGTTTACCACATTGAGTCTGACTATCCAAATTTAGGTATGGGATTGGTTTGGATAGAAGTCCCTTGTGATGGACCCCATAGCCCGCGATACTACGTACTATCATCCCGACTTCACACTCCAGCATGGTCATTTCATTCGCACCGCATATTGCATTACATCCACGGCATACAGTATTTTGGGTTACTGTGTTTCTGTATTTATATGGTCTAGATACGATTGACACTATTCGTAGACTCATCAGGAATTACATATTGCATCGCATCCTCGGCATGTGATATTTGGCCCTTTATGACTCCTCATTTGCATAGCTGCTTCATATTACGTATTCTGATATTGATTGACTCATGGACTTGTCCGTATTTCCGCTTACTCTGTTATCGTATAATTTATGATCTTATCAGTATTTCTGTTTACTATGATAATTCCTGCTCTTATCAGTATTTCTGCTTACTTTGGTAATTCATGATTTTGTTAGTAATTCTGCTTATTCCGATATTGTACGATTTATGAATTTCCAGTATTTTCGGTACTGTATGATGATGACATTATATTGAATACTTGGCACTTACCTTGTGCACACACTTACACCACCCTCTAAGCTTTCTATAAGCTTATGCACGATAGATGCGTGCAGATGATGTCAGGTGGCAGCAGTGTTGAGCGTGGAGCGTACAGCGGTCTCCTGGAGCTTGATTTTCGACTTATGTATTTCCCTTTAGTATTGTAATCAAATTATTATATTAGTGGATATGTGATGATGATGTTGCCTTTGTGATTTGGGTATACTTGTGGTTATGCTTATTGCGAGTTAAATGTATAAAAATAATAATAATAATAATAATAATAATAATAATAATAATTCTCCTTGTAGGATCCCAGGATCGAAATCTAGCGTATGGACGCTAGGAGTCGAGAACGGGGTACTACGGAGGCTGTCGGCACCGGATTCGGCGATCGGGATTCCTGTGAATCCAATTTTCGGGTTTGGGGCGTGACAAAACGTGAACACTTGGCAATGGTGATTGTATTCAAGCAATGGTAATTTTTAACTAATACAGAGGACTGGTATTTAAATGTACAAAAATAGGTTGCATTAAATCGGCAAAGGGGATTTTCATGAAATCTGGTGATTACATGAAATCTGTTGATTGCATGAAGTCTGGGTGCAACATCTGGATTGCATGAAATCTGGGGATTTTCATGAAATCTGGGGATTGCATGAAATCTGTTGATTGCAAAAAATCTAGCACTGCATCTCGCCTGATTTCAAATTTCAAATACCACCTTCCTTATCTTGTCGATCCTAAGTTGACGCCATCCAACGTATTGTCCTGCTAAGTTGTGTCCTGTTGAGTTGTGCCAATACTCTCCCTCAAACGGTGCCGGGGTCGAAGGCAGAGTTTAGTTAGAAAGTAACTGAGACGTCCCTTGGACATTGGTTTAGTGAAGATGTGTGCTACTTGATCATTAGTGGAGATGTGTTGAGTGATGAGAAAGCCAAGTGTCACTCATTTGCGCACAAAATGATAATCCAACTCAATATGTTTACTATGAGTATAAAACACTGGATTAATTGTCATATGAAGAGCACTAAGGTTGTCACAGTAGAAGATCGGAGGAGAGGCATGTGGAATGTGAAGATCTTTTAGAATAAATGTCATCCAAGTGAGTTCGGCTGCAGTGTTGGCCATGACACGATATTCCGCTTCGGTGCTGGATCGAGATATGGTATGCTGTTTCTTTGCACACTAGGAGATGAGATTTCCTCCAAGAAACGTGCAATATCCAGTAGTGGTGCGCCTTGTGGTGGGACAACCAGCCCAATCTGCATTTGAGAAAGCACATATATCAAGTGTAGTATTGGAAGTAAAGTGTAAGCCTATGTCAATAGTCCCTTTGACGTATCTTAAGATACGACAAATCCATTTTTATATGCACGATAGTAGGAGCATGCATGAATTGAGATACATAGTTAACACTGTATGAAAGATCTGGACGTGTGACTGTTAGATATTGTAAAGCACCGACAAGTCCTCGAAATTAACTTGAATCTTCCAATAAGATGTCATTAGATGAGGTCTTGGTCTTTGCTTCAAGTGGTGTGCTCATGGGCTTACAGTCGACCATGCTGGCTCGTTCAAGGATGGTAAGGGCATAGTGTGACTGGGACAGGTGGAGGCCAACAGGTGTTTGAGATATCTCGATCCCAAGAAAATGATGAACTGGTCTCAAGTCCATTGCAAATTCGAAACTCAGAAGCTGAATGAAGGTTGTAACGAGGGCAGTAGAGGATCCTGTGAGAAGTATATCATCTACATAAAGAAGAAGAATTAGTGAACCAAAATCAGAATGAATAATAAATAAGGATGGGTCTGCTAGGCTGCAAAAGAAATCATATTTAAGAAGAAAAACACTAAACCGATCAAACCAAGCACGAGGTGCTTGTTTGAGACCATAGAGAGCCTTTTGAAGCTTGCAAACATGTGTTGGGTATTTAGGGTCAATCATTCATGGAGGTTGTTCCATGTAGATATCTTCCGAAAGTAAACCATGCAGGAAAACATTTTTTACGTTAAGTTGACGTATGGACCATTTCTGAACAAGTGCTATAGTGATGACCAAGCGGATAGTTCTAGGTTTTATTACTGGAGAAAAGGTCTCGGTGTAGTCCAACCCATCAACTTGATGATACCCCTTTACTACAACTTGAGCTTTGAGACGATCTAGTGAGCCATCTGGTTTGAGTTTTGGCTTGAGCACCCATTTAGAGCCAATAACATGCATGTCAGGAGTGCGAGGAACAAGTAGCCAAGTCTTATTTTTATGAAGAGCTTTAAGTTCCTCATCCATTGCAGCCTTCCCGCCAGGGTGAGCTAAGGCAGATCGAATATTACGAGGTTCACGAGGGATATTGGCTGAATCTGTGGAGGAAGTCAAGGCATATTTTAGATTGGGTTTAATAATTCCTCTATGTGAGCGAGTAACCATGGAATGTGAGAGGGGTGCTTGTGCTTGTGGAGGTTGAATTATTTCAATTTGGGGTTGTGAGACTGTTTGAGAGGGCTCAGACTCAGGTTGTGAAGAATGTGTGGGTTGCTTATGCATCTCAGACTCGAGTTGGAGTGACTCGTGCTCCAAGGGTGTCAACTGCATCTCGGACTCAGGTTCAAACCTGAGCTGCTGAGTCCCATGTTGACTTGTATTTTCAGTTGGAGAGAGAGAACGTGCAGAAGAATTTGAATCTGGAGGGGATATTGACACTGCCGGTAAATGACTCAAACATGGAGGTGTAAGGGTTAGCAACTAACTTATTACAACAGGATTGGAGTCAGTAGGGGGTAACCATAAATCAAAGATGCTAATGACATGTGATGTAGGAGGAGTAATGCTTTGATTCTGAGTACGTTTATAAGGAAAAAATAACTCATCATAAACCATATGGCGGGAGATAAAAAAAAATTTGCTAGAGGGATGAAAACACTTGTATCCTTTATGTTTATCACTATAGCCGACAAAGATGCAAAGAATGGTTTTTGGATCAAACTTGTGTCGCCGTGTATCCCAGGTGTAAGGAAAACATTTAGACCCAAAGACACGATGTGAAGAATAATCAGGATGAATGTCATGCAGTGCAAAGTATGGAGTTTCAAAATTAAGAGCAGACGAAGGCAACCGATTAATAAGGTAGACAGCAGTAGTGACTAGTGAAAGCTTCGACTCATAAAAATAAAAGGGCACCACTGTGAAATAACATAGTCATACCTAGTTCCCGTATTATCCTATGTCGTCTTTCAACCATACCTGTTTGCTCTGGAGTATATGGGCATGATACTTGATGAATGATACCTATAGAGAGAAAATGAGATGATAGCTTGGAGTTTATGAATTCTTCTCCTCAATCAGAGTGAAAAATCTTAATTTGTTTGTTGAATTGTCTGGTAACATATTGTTTAAAGACTAAATAAGCATTTGCAAAATCAGATTTATGTTGTAAGGGAATGATCCAAGTATACTTAGAAAAGTCATCTACCAAACATGCATAATATCTGAATTTTCCAATTGATAAAATAGGAGTAGGCCCCCACAAGTCACAATGAATTCTTTCAAAAATACTAGAACTAGAATGTTCAGAACAGGAAAACGGTAATCTACTAAGCTTTCCTAATTGACAACTATCACAAATGTGTTCAGGTTTTACAGCGCCTATAACATCAATCAATCATTTATTCTTTAATAGCTGTAAAGTAAAAAACTGAGGATGTCCTAAGCGTTGATGTCAAACGTCAGTTGAGCCGGATTTGAATCGATGAGAAAAATAGGGCTTTGGTGAATTGGGAAGAACATAGAGATCACCCTTGCGCCTCCCTGTGATCATCGGTTGTCCGTTTTGTTGTTCCTTAACACAAAAGTCAATATTAGAGAATTCACAATTAACAAGAAACTGAGTTGTTAGTTGACTTATAGAGAGCAATTTTTATTTTTATTTTAAGTCAGGAACTAGTAGGACATCGTGAAGCGGTAAGATATTATTTTCTTGCTTAATGCTAGAATCTCCAATACCAAGAATTGGTAGAGAAGATCCATCACCAATAAGAACTAAATCTGCACCAAAGTAGTTACGAATATTGGTTAACATACCTGGCTTACCTGTCATGTGGTTAGAGGCTCCTGTGTCTGAGGTTCACTCTGTTTTAGTGATGGTGTTATCCAAGGTTAGAGCTGCAAGAGCTTGTGGTATGTCATCATGTTGAGTTGGTTTTTTGGACACCCACCAACATATTTTTGCAATATGTCCCACCGTGCCACAGTACTGGCATTTTTCTTCATGGTAAAGCTCTCGTTCTGCAGGGGTCATACGGCGTTCTCCAGGTGGTGGAGAACGTCTTTGTTGAGAGCTCGAAGTGGGGCTAGTAGAATAAACATGGTTTCGTTCTTTTGGTTGTTGTGCCTGAAATCCTCTCCCAATTGATATGAATTTTTATTTGTTGCCATGATATCCTGAGGAAGATTGCTGGAAGCGTTATTGTTGTTGCCAATAAAACGTCATTTGAGGAGTGAACGAGTTTGGGACATTTGTATGATTAGAGAACCAACTGCGTTGCTGATCAAGACTTTGGAGTTCTGAGACCAGCTCAGCGTATAAAGGCTTTGGTGGGTTTAGCATGGTAGTGGTGAAAGTTTCATATTGAGGGCCAAGGCTAGTGAGAAGGAAGAAAACTTTTTCTTTGTCTGGGACAGGTTTCCCGATAGCTGCAAGACTATCACATAAACTCTTGAAGGTGCGAATATGTTTTCCAATGGGTTTGTCATTTTCTTTGCGAAGATATGTTATCTGTTGTTTGTTGCCATGATATCCTTAGGAGGATTGCTAGAAGCGTTGTTGTTGTTGCCCATAAAACGTCATTTGAGGAGTGAACGAGTTTGGGACATTTGTATGATTAGAGAACCAACTGCGTCGCTGATCAAGACTTTAGAGTTCTGAGACCAGCTCAGCGTATGAAGGCCTTGGTGGCTTTAGCATGGTAGTGGTGAAAGTTTCATATTGAGGGCCAAGGCTAGTGAGAAGGGAGAAAACTTTTTCTTTGTCTGGGACAGGTTTCCCGATAGTTGCAAGACTATCACATAAACCCTTGAAGGTGCGAATATGTTCTCCAATGGGTTTGTCATTTTCTTTGCGAAGATATGTTACCTGTTGTCTGAGTGTGAATTCACGTTCTCGTGAATCTTCCGCATATGCATTCTTAAGTGCATCCCAGACAGCATGGGCTGTGTCTAAGCCAACAACGAGGCCAAGTGTTTCTTCAGAGAGTGTTCCAATTATCCACCCATGAAGAAGACGATCCACCTTTCACCAGGCAATGTATGCTTCGGTTAATCTTGGTGCAGAACTTTTTTGTATCTGTGATGTTATTTGAATCTGGTATGGTTTATTTGGCGGGGACAGGATCTTCATTAGTAAGGTGGCCGACCAGTTCTTGGCTTTCTACAAGAGCCCAGGCTTGTTCACGCCACAAGGGATAATTTGTAAGACTGAGTTTGAGGGTAATGAAGTTACCAACATTGAGAGATAGTGAAGTCATGGTTGCAAAGAGCTGTTGGGTTTGCCATGTGGTCACACAATGACTTTGATACTAAGAAGAAATGTTGAAAAACGATGGAAATGTTAAAAACATGAACACTCGGCAATGTGTATTCAAGCAATGGTAATTTTTAACTAATACAGAGGACTGGTATTTAAATGTACAAAAACAGGCTGCATGAAATCAGCAAAGGGGATTTTCATGAAATCTGGTGATTACGTGAAATCTGTTGATCGCATGAAGTCTGGGCGTTGATTGCATGAAGTCTGGGCGCAGCATCTGTATTGTATGAAATCTGGGGATTTTCATGAAATCTGGGGATTGCATGAAATATGTTGATTGCAAGAAATCTGGCGCTGCATCTCGTTTGATTTCAAATTTCAAACACCACCTTCCTTATCTTGTTGATCCTGATTTGACGCCATCGAACGTATTGTCCTGCTGTCTTGTGTCCTGCAAAGTTGTGCTAATACTCACAAGAAACATTAAAAACATTTCGAAACACACACACACAAAATACTCAACTACTCTAAAAATATTGCAATACACTCTCAGAGACATCAATGAATGCCTTAAAACACTAAAAAATAAAAACACCAAGAAAGACTTAAAATAGCATAAAATGAAAAGAAAAGAAAAATAAAAATAAAAATAAAAAATCCAAAAGCACTTACAAAAAAACCAAAAAATACCCATAAACATTAAAAAAAAAAAAAAAAAAAAAAAAAAAAAAAAAACACCCGCAAACACTAAGAATGTCAAAAAACACCCAATAACAATAAAAAAATATAAAAATTACTAAAATTACCCTCACAAATGCTCAAATATACTAAGAAACACCAAAAACACCTTAAAACACTAATACACACCTAGGTATACCCATCTATGCTTTAAAATACAAATAAACATCAAGAACCACTAAAAATCATTACAAATAACGAGAAACACCTAAAAAATTCTAAAGCACCGAGAAGCACTTATGTCTCCAAGATCAACCAAGCTAGAATATCACCTATGAAGATGAATGGCTTGATTGGACCGATCTTAACAAATAACTTTCTGATTGAACTGATTAACACCACCAACTAATAATCACTTGAATCCATTACCACCTTTTAAATCCTAATGAAAATCTATCACGTTTTTTCAGTATTATAAATAATGTATATCCCAATTACCATATGTCCAGGCTATGTGGGGCCACCATGATGTGTGAGCACTATCTAAAACATTAATTGGATGGGACTCTTTATCTTCACCGTACATCTCAAGTAACTAGCCTGATTAAAAAAATTCAGGTGGGACAAAACAAAGGGAGATGTACAATCATTTCTAAAACCAATATATTCACGTGGTATGGCCACTATGAGTTCCTGGGAACGCGGTTTGGCTAGTGATGCTACCATTAGCCAGATGGCTAGTGTCCATCCATCCATCATGGTGTTCTGGGGCCCACCATAATGTATGTGTTTTATCCATGCCGTCCATCCATTTTTCTAGATCATTTTAGTGCTTAAAATACAAAATAAGGCAAATCTAAATCTCAGGTGGACCACACCACAGGAAAACAGTAGTGATTGAATGTCCACCATTAAAAACCTCCTGGACTCACTGTAATGTTTATTTGACATCCAACTGGCCTGTTGATTTGGTCACGTAGACCTGGATGAAGGGAAAAAATATTAGCTTGATCCATAACTTTTGTGGCCTTTATGAAGTTTTTAATGGTGGGCGTTAAATCAACATTATTTCCTGTGATGTGGCCCAATTTAGTTTTAAATCTATCTCATTTTTGGGCTAATAAAATAAAATGATCTAGAAAAATTGATGGACAGCATGGATGAAGCACATAAATCATGGTGAGGCCCACAGACCATTGCATGATCTAGAAAAATTGATGGACAGCTTGGCTTTCTCTTCATCCCGGTGAGAAGCACCTTTTTGGATGGCATATTCATTGCATGGTAGACTACCCCCGTATTCCTCACGAAAGTTTCTATGATGGCTGTCACTCTCTCTACTGTCCTCGATTGTTCCCTTTTGATGTGGCCCACTTCTGCTATAGGTGAGAAGAATTTTTTGTCACTGGTCTTAAGATGAGTGTCACATCTGATGGATGGATTGGATGGTACCTAAACATCACTGTGGGCCCCACATAGCTGTAACATATGGTACTCAAGCTGAAAGATCGTATCCAGGAAAAAGTGAAAGGATGAAGACGGTGGTGAGTACTCTGGAAGACTGTAATGCATGATACACCAGCACTGAAAAATTAACATGATTAATTTAATTTCAAAGGTCCAAATCATGGGTCCATGAATCAAATATTATGATTATGAGATTATCTAACTATCTGATTGGTGGTCATTTATTAGACCGTTAAAATGAAAAATCTATAGTTCTGTTTAAAAATGAATCAAACGTTAGAATTGTTTAAGAAATCTGATTTTGGAACTGTGTATTATTTACAGTAGTTAAGATACTTCAGTGGGTTTAAGTTGAGTTAATACGTACGATGTGTACAATTTCGGAGTGGCTGTGTATCGAGAGTCACATGCAGCCAAAGTATCAAACAAATGGAAGAGGTGTCTAGGCGGGGAGCGGATTCAATCAGGTTGGGGGGTAACATCGGGTTCGGTCCGGCTGTAATCGTGGGGCCTACCTTGATGTCCGTTTATATGTTTTCTAGCTCATTCTATGGCATGAGCTTAAAAATGAATAAGATGCAAGTCTTAGTAGGATCACACCACACAAACGGTAGTGATTGACCATTAAAAGCCTCTTGTGGGCTACAAAAGTTCTGGATAAATCTAATATTTTGTTTTTTTTTTTTTTGGATATTTTACAAAATGCTACATCCAAACGGCATGGTCCACTTGAGATTTGAATTACTTCATTTTTTGGATATGTTACAAAATGCGCTGTCGAAACGTATGAATGGCGTGCATATACAACATATACGTAGATGTGAGCCCCATGGTCACAGCCTAGCCGAACTGGGTAAAATACTGACAGTCCCGTCTCACTCAAGGGACCTTTTGGACACAGATCCATCCCAAATGTTCCCTATGATGTGGCCCATCTGAATTATGGATTTGCCTGATTTTTGGCAAGCTGAGGCTAAGGGAGAGCGGCACACATGATAGACGGATTGGATGTCATTTTTACTTCATGGTGGGCCTTATTTATGTAGGATTAGGGCCTCTTTGGATAGTGGGATCAGGTGGTAAAGAATTGCATTTGCTCCTATGCAAATTTCACCCAGCGTTTGGAAACTATAGGAAAGATTGGATTTATCCATATGTATCATATAATCCGGCTCTAAAAGTATATACCACAGGATTTTTGGAGGACTTTGAAATCCATTAAGACCATGGGGCCCACATTAACATTAATGCATCTGTTTTATCCACACTATCCATCCACATGCACCATTTATACGTAACATTCATTTATCCACACTATCCATCCACATGCGCCATTTATATGTAACATTCAACTTGGATATGCTTACAAGTGATCGACAACAATTATGAATCTGGTCTATTGATTATAATTCCATAGTCTAGAAAATGCAGGTTTTGCCTAATAGTGTTTTGTTCCAAGCGATAAATTTGATCCCAAACATGGCAATGAACTGTCAAAATTGTTCTAATCTAATTCTGGCGGATTCAATTAGAAGGGGACACATGTCATTGCATGGGAACTAGTGTGGTTGAGAAGAGAGAAAAATATAGATGAGAGTCGAAGGTACAAAGTGCTGCCAAGAATCCGGGACGGAACTTAACCAAGAGCGGAGTGTCCGAAAAACAGAAAACAGAAAACAGTTGAGAGGCCGAGACATATGGTAACAAAAAACGGATGACCGGCCGAGAGACTTGGAGAGCGGCCAAAATCTACAAAGTCAATCGAGAGTCAAGACTTGGTCGATTGAGAAGCATCCAAAAGCAACACGGTCAAAAGACGTTCAAAAGAGGAACAATAAAAAAAGATGCGTGTTAAAGGGACATAAGTATCTAGAAGGCAACTCTTTGACTAGCATAATTGATGAATTAAAGAGTAGAAACGTTGAAGGAAGGCTCAAGAGGAGATCTATAAATAACAACAAAAATTGACAAAACAAGGCGTCTCACACCAATTAAACCAAATCAAATCTATCAATTTACTTTATCTCAGTTTATCTTAGAAGTAGCAATAATTTGTAGTTGTAATACAGGTCTACGCTCATGCGCTGGACTTGATCCTTATCCAATATCAAACAATTCTTTCAAGAGACACATTCTTGCAAGCACTCTTAATGACTGATTGTGAGTTTTTTATTTTTGTCTGATTGCACTAGCATACTAAAAAGTCATTTAAAAAAAAAGTTAAAGTGCAACCCGCTTTTGGAGGAAGAACCCCAACCTCTGATTATCACTTGATCATTATAAAATTCTGCAATTAGTCGAGTAGGTGACTGATCTTCTCAGATTCTGGTCATATACATTTATATCAGACGTATCTGCTTATTTCCACGCTTAGGGTTAAAGTTGATTGGTTTGAATCGAGCTGCTATATCGATTATGGCACGCCCGCACACACCACACGTGATGGAAAACAAACCAACTGCCAACAATTTTTTGCTAGCTCTATGGGACACTAAGTATTTGTATACTTATCGGTGCATTATTCTTGTTAAATCATGAGCTAAAAACAGGTTCATTAAGCACCTGAGCAGTTAAGTTTACTACTGAATCTGGTACCATTTTCATTAAACCTAAATAGGGCATCCTCATTCTGGGTTGATCCTCTTAAATTTTTGTTGACCGGAATGCTCGATATACAATGAAGAATTTAGCATATCGTCAAACAATCACAAGCTCATAATGAAACTTTAGGTAGATAAATGGTCAGTCATGTTGAAAACATGAATCAAATGATGACTCTCTTTGCCAAAACATCACGTGTTGCGCCTATAGCCCCGATACAGCCAATACCACAAGCACCTCCTCTATGACGGAACATGCCTCCTACTTCAGTACAGGAAGTGAGGAATCTTCCACTACCTGCTGGGTTTAGGCAACCAGGATATAGGAGGTCAGAAATGTCATTCATGCATAAGGAAACCAAAGTATACATGGGGGGCAACCTTTCCCTAGGAATCCACCATATCATAGAAGACAAAACTAAGTAGGTCTGAAACTGTCACCAGTGGTTGAACCACACCATCTGGATTTTGATTGAATCATGCAATTGGTTAAAGAGGTAGCAGGGTAAGTTCATGGCCATACTACCACCCCGGTCTATCATAAGCCTTATTCGGAATGGATTGACTAATAATCTCTATTACCGCAGCCAAATTTAATGTTCTTTGATCATGACGGTCGAGCTTGACCAAGGTGACCGAATTTAATATTTTTTGACCAAGATGGTCGAGTTCGGCCAACATGGCCGACTTTGATGTTTTCCAACCAAGATAGTCGAGTTCGACCAAGATGACCAAATTTGATACTTTTCGACCAAGATGACTGAGTTCGACCAAGATAGCCAACTTTAATGTTTTTCGACAAAGCTGGTTGATTTGACCAAGACGGTCAAATTTGATGTTTTTCGACCGAGACGGCCGAATTCGATTAAGATGGCCGAAATTGATGTTTTTGCCCAGTTGAGTTGTTGCATCTATTGCACTGAAAGACGAATCAACATCGCTCTCACCTTTTCAACCAAAGGTGAGGCGATGTAGAGGGCAATGTTGTAGCTTAATTTTGGCCTAGTCAATCAGAAGGGAACACGTGTCATTACACAGAACTATACAACATGCGTGAGATCCATAGAGATATTTAAAGCTTTATGGAAATACAACTGGCGTGGTTAAGGGGAGAGAAAAACACGGCCGAGAATTCCAAGATGGGAGTGTTGCTGAGAATCTAAGAGTGGAACTCGACTAGGAGTGGAGTGCGGCCAAGACATCCAAAAACGGAAAATGGTCGAGCAACCGAGAGACTCGAAGAGCAACCAAAATCTTAAAAGTCGATCGAGAAGCATCCAAAAGCAACGCCGTCAAGGAATGTGCAGAAAAGGAGCAATAAAAATAAATATAAATAAATAAAAGGACGTGCTAAACGGATAGAAGATTCTAGATAACTTTTTTACTACCATAACTGACGAATTAAAAAAGAGAAACAGCTGAAGGAAGGCTACAGAGGAGATCTATAAATAGCAATGAAAATCAACAGAACATGGTGTCTCACACCAATCAAACCAAATCAAATCTATCAATTTACTTAATCATTGTTTATCCTAAGAATAGCAACAATTTGTAATTGTAATCCAGGTCTATGCTCATACGCTGGACTTGATCCTTATCCAATATCAAGTCATTCTTTCAAGAGACACATTCTTGCAATCGCTCGTAGTGACCAATTGTGAGTTTTTTCTTTTGTCTGATTGCATTGGTATACTAAAAAGTTCTTTCTTATGAAAGGAAAAGTGCAACCCTCTTTTGGAGGAAGAACCACACCCTCTGATTATCACTCAATCGTTACAAAATTCTACAAGTGACTGAGTAGGCGACCGATCTTCTCATATTCTTCTCATATACGTTTATAGTGGATGTATCTACTTATTTTGGCGCTTGGAGTCAAAGTTGATCGGTTTGAATCGAGCCGCTCTATCGATTCTAACACGTAGGCACACACCACACATGATAAAAAGCAAACTGAGTCCCAACAAAAATACCATGGTGTTTTTAGACATGCAATCATTGTACAATAATGGTGTTAATTCCATCTAATGCAATTCTATACCATTTAATCCCGCGGACCAAATAAGCTCTATGGTTATCCTTACATAGCTTTGTAGTGTGTCCATTCTCTTTTGGCCATGTCCAGTTCCACCCATAACAGGTCTACAATTTAGACGGTCCAATTTGTGACAATGTAGCGATTTCAGCAATCTTCCTGTCGGAGCACAAATATTCGATTGAATCTTCCCATCCAAACGCCTTTGTATTTGCTTATATTATTATTATTATTATCATCCTTTCATTTCAGAGTATGTAATAATACACTGCACAGACAGAGGTGTTTGTTCTAAATGATTAAGCTATCTGAGGATAATTTTGAAAGAAAAAAATGAGTGGTATTTAAATGTACAGATTCACCTCTCTATATAACTATCCAATCCATGTGTTAGATTGGAAATGGGAGCATTTGAATTCAGAACTTGAACGTCTTCAAGGCAAACTGGCTGTTCGTCAGAGAAGAGAATATCTATGTTTTGGGTCTCGAACAGACTCTTCTTTGTCTTCTGCTGCTGATCGGACAACATCTTCTGGAGTTGCCGTCCTTGTTCCTCTATTTGCATCTGTAAGTTTCGTTGAATCTGACCCAAGAATAGAATGAGAGGAAACACATTAGAACCATGGTTTGCTAACTAGGCGACTCGACCTGGTACTCGATTGGGTCAACTTGGAATAGGTGACCAACCAAGCCGACTACTGGTCAGTAAACTATGATTTGAAGATTCAAATGAATGAGGAATGGTTAGAAAAATCAAGAAATGCTCTACCTCTAACTGCTCATGCAGACGCCTTTGGACGTCTAGTTGCATTCGCAGCGCTTCTGTGATCTGTATACCGCTGCCGAATACAAGTTACAGAAATGATGGTGAGTATTTCTTTGCATTTTAGAGGCCAAACGCAAGCAAAGAACAAGCAATGAAAATGGGTGTCTTGCAAAAAAATATCAACCAATCAGTATCAGAAAACGTTACGTTTTCAGGTCGAGCTGTGGTATGTCATTAAGGGAACTTCTCCTCTCGAACTTCCCTGTAAGAGAATGGAAAATACAAATAATTGTAACTGTCCACATTCTGTTTTGGAGAAATTCCAACATTACTTGATATGCTTATTTAGGTAGAATTTCTACCTAGCAAAACAAACATTTGGAGTAGGGGAGAGTGTCTATTTCCCCAAACAATCTATGAATCTAATATCAGTTGGGCCATTGGAGTCTAGCCCATCCAACAGTTCTGAGAATTCCATGATGAGGACTGTAAGATGGTAAATGTATTACATCTTTAGAAGGTAAGGAAGCAGTCGGGGCGAATGCGATTTTCTTTGCTCAAATTGTACTCAGATGGGGAAGTCTGCACCTTAAGACCATTCCAAAGAAATAAGATCTAATACCCAAATCATACATATCGATCGAATTAGGATTGATTTGTGTTAGCAGAAAGTAATCAATTCCTAATACCTACATCACAATCAGATTCATTTGGGGTGGGGAATCATGAGTTGCTTATACAGATTATCCCAATTAAAGAGAGAAGGAAGCCTGTGAGTGGGCCATGCTAGAGATCTTGGGCAAGGAAAATGGTAGCTGGTAGTTATTACATCATGTCCATTGGAACTCAATTGAAAAGGAGTAGTCTCAAATGCGAGGTATCCTAAAGATGCTTACCCAACTAGCATAATGATGACTACCTATCCCATTTGAAACAGGACTCAATTATGCAGTCTCAAAATCGCTCGACACTTTGCAATCAGATCTTCCAATCCCAGAGATTTTTTCACATCATCCACTGTGGACTGTGGGCCCATAAGATCAACAGTCTCGATCGCTGGAAAATGGGCTGCACATGTATTGGGAGCCAGAATACATATATTAATCCATCCCTAGTCCCTACCATGACTCAATTTCAATAACTCAATTCATCTTCCAAATGTATGCAACAGCTTATTCATTAATCCCATCAGCAAAGAAACAGAAACCGAATACTACAAAAGGCTACTCCAATGGTTGCAAGGACAAGGATTTACCTTCTGCAGAATCAGGTATGTACTTGGCAATTCGATATTTCTGCAATCATGTAAAACGGTCTAGATTCAGATCCCCCAAAAAAATAAATCGTCGATGGGATTTAAATTTCAATCAGAATTTTATGTTTAATAGAAATGAAACCTGCAAATGGCTTTTCACATGGTAGATGGTCAATCCATCGTAGTCCATCTGCTTCAGAATCCCTTTTGGAGTTGCTTCTGCATTCAATTAACAGAAAATCAATGTAAAATGGCGTTTTCAACATCAAAAGACAAGTGAAGATTTCTCAAATTACTTACTATCTGCACCTCCGAGGCGATTTACTGATTCAACGAATCGCTCGTGAAGGTCTGGAGTCCATCTGATCCGAGTTTTATTTGGGACAGCCACTCCTGATGAAACATTGCTGGGAGCAACACAAACACCACCCATAGGCCTCGAGATTTGCTTCTCCGTTGAAATTTGGAAGTTGGGTTGTGGGATTTCGCAGTTATATTGATTATAACCAACCTGCACAACGCATACCAATCACGAATCTGAGACCGTCGTTTTCATAATTGCAAAACAAGGCATCAAAAACAGCTTAATCAGCATTCAAAATCCATCTCCCAACACCCAAATGGAGAAAACTAGAATTGAAGTTGGAAAACTCACACCAGGATTGGGAATTCCCTCAATCGAACTTGATCGTCTAACATCCAATGTTACATCATCGCTCCCCACCATCTTACACTGCATATATGGAAGGACGTCACTCCCTCGGCAATTTCTACGGCAGCCACCGGAATTCCTACAGTTCTTATTGCAATTTGACTTGACAACAGATTGCAAGGTGTCGAACGATTGAGAATCGAGATCGGTTTGATTCGGTAAGCTGACGGGGAAGCAAGCCTCAGAAGCTCCATGGGAGAACAGAGGCAGTGTCCCAATCTGATACACGTATGGAGGAAAACCCATATGAGATTGGACATGATTCGGAGTACTAGAAGATGGGTTGCTGGGAACAAGGCCTGGCTGTGGAGAGCCACTGTCGAAGCATGAAAATGAATCAGGAGACTGGGCATTGAGCTCTGGAGATTGGAAAGAAAAACCCATGTTCCAGAGCGGCCTAGAACCGAAATTCTCACCGCCAGGGCGGCCATAGAAATCAAAAGAACAGTCGTTTAAAGACCCTTGCTTCTGATCATGGCACACGATCTTGCGACCGTTCATTTACAAGAGATCAAAGTTTTTTTAAAAAAAAAAAAAAACCAACAACCGACGCCGAGAAAACAAGAAATTAATTGTGTAACCAGAACTGAATTGTCTTCTTTTGTCAAATATAGGCCTGAAAACAGAACAATCCACGTGGTTATTCGAAGTATTCCTTCCGCCGAGAAATCCAACGGTCGGAAATCCTCGACTGCAAAACAAAAGAAGAGAGGAGCTATCAACGAAATATTAATGCCGAAAATTCGAAAGGATTATTCTCATATGGTCTCTCTTTCTCTCTCTCTCTCTCTCTCTCTCTCTCTCTCTCACTCTCATTATTCCACGAAGACTTCTAACATACGATACGAATATAAATGCATAATCCCATGCAAGCTTTTAATTATTCCTAAGATAGATAGGGACGAACACTGCACTGCTGTATTGATACAACCAATGCAAATTGCATAAGAAAAAACAAAAACAAACCCAAAATAGAAACAAAAATCATTTTTTACAAAGTGATTTTTTTTAATATGCATGTTTGGAGATTAAGATAAAAGAGCTTTGCTGAGCCAAGTCAGCCAATGCACCCGTCACAACACTTTTCAGACCAGGTGAGTCGACTGGAGACTCAGCCCAGTTACTGACCTGGTCATTGGGTCGGAGAACCAGGGATGCACGGGACTCGGTCCTGGTTTTTAATTTCAAAGTATGACTCGGTTGATCCGGCTCAGTCAAAGTAAGACGGCCCAGTGAAACCAGTGACCGAACGAGTCCCGAGCAGACCACCACATACGCCAGCGTGGAAAACAGTTACAATATCCAAACCATCCATCACAAGGGTGTTGGTCCACCAGCCAGCTGGTCCACAATTTTTTTTTTTTTTTTTTTTTTTACACACACCAACATTGGGTTCTCGAACCCATTGATATCAGTGTTAAAACAGAGTCTGTCTACCAATGAGCCTGGAGCTGGACCCTGGTCTGTAATTGAGTGAACCAACGTACGCTTGTGAAAAAATCAGCCGAGATCATGGCCCACCTACCGAATGGACCACCTTTACCTTTGGGAATTAGTATCTATGCGGTGAGGTCCACCTGATGGATGGATTGGATACTTCAGCTGTGGGGCCACACAGGCATATGCAGTCGTCGCGTGTATTAGCTGAAATGCAGACGAGTGTGAGCTTAGCAAAACTCATTAGATAATCTACTACTGTAAAAAAGGCACCCGCCACGGTGATACCCCAGTGCAAAGACGTGGCCCAAGCTATGTGGAGCATACAGTGATGTATTTATTTTATCCACGCCGTCCATTCATTTTTTCAGCTCATTTTAGATCATGATCTTATAAATGATGCAGATCCAAAGCTAAAGTGAATTACACCACAGAAAAAAGCAGGGATTGAATGCCCGCCGTTGAAACTTCTTGCGGACAACAGAAGTTTTGGATCAAGCTTATATCTGTATTTTTCTCTCATCCAGGTCCCTGTGACCTTATGAACAGGTTGGATGGAAAAAAAAGAAAAACCACCTTGGGCCTAGGAAGTTTTCAATGGTGGCCGTTAAATCCTACTTTTTTCTTTGGTGTAGTCCACTTGAGCGTTGAAAATGCATCCTTTTTTATACCGTGCACAAGGAGGAGCTGGAAAAACAGATGAACGGCGTGGATAAACACAGGAACCACAGTAGGCAGCATAAAGCTTAGGCCATGTCGTGCACAGGGATATCCCTGTGGCAGTTGCTTCAGGAAATCGGATGCGGATTTCCTGCTAAAGCCATTTGCAGCAAGTTCATGTGCTGGGATGCTAGGTGGGGCTACTTAATGTTTCTGAAAAATCCACCCCGTTCATCCGTTTTTCTAGGTCATTATAGGAAATGAGACAAAAAATTCTGACGGATCCAAAACTCAATGCAGCCATACAAGAAGGAAAACGGGAGAAAGAGTTGCCTACCGTTGAAACCTACCTGGAATCGACCTTGATGTTTATATCAAACGGTTTATAAAGTCGTTCCCACTTGGTTGAAGTGAAAACACACAAAAAATTTAACCTGATACCAAACTTTTGTAGACATGAATATTTAAACGGTGGTACCCACTTAAGTTTTGGATCCACCTGATTTTTACATAATATTCTAAACTGATCTGAAAAAAATAGATGGACCGAATGAATTTTTCATAAACACCAAAGTGGCCCCAGTTACATCACAGGGCAAGGATGCTGGGTGGGGCCATGTTTGTGAGAAATCCCCCATCCATACGAATTGCGAGTTCGTTTTAGGACCTGCTACTAAAGAAGTGGTCCACATGGGAGGGAACTGGGGAAAGAAATTTCTACCGTTAAAGACTCCTTGCACGTCACTTTGATGTTTACATGTGCCATTTAAACCTTTTATAAGGTCATTACCACTAAGATGATGTGAAAACACACACACACACACACGAATAGTCACATACAAATCTTTTATGGTCATAATAAATGTTTAAAATATCATTATAGTGTTATTGGGAAATTAGTTAAATTTTTTAATGAAACTTCAGTAATTATCAGAAAAGACATCAATACATACTTTGAAATCAAAACCTTAATAAAAAAAAAAAAAAAATCACGTAATGGGGTTTCCTTTATATGGGGTCGTAATAAATCTGTTTTCAACTGAATTGAAGTATCCTCGATAAAGGGACAAGTGTATTTCTCCCAGAAAGCGCAGTGGGCCTACCCAGCATCCTTGCGCCCCAAAGGCTTTAGCAGTAAATCCACTTCTTATCTAAAGAGAAAGGCCATTCAAAAGAGCATATCGTTCCTTGGTACAAGTGTAGCTCCTATGCAATATCCTCGATACCCAATGAGCAAAACAGTCATCCCCACCAGGATTGGATTCTTTCTTTTCGTCGATTTGCCCAATAATTCTAAATTTTCCGAAAATGATTTGACCTTTTTTAATTCTAAAGAAGACTTCTTAGGAGATATGGGTAAAATTTACAACGCGTATTAGGTACTAGCCCCACAGTGACCTAGCTAGAGACGGACGGTCCGGCAAGGGATCTGTCATTTCGTTTTGACATATCATTTTAGAGCATGAACCTAAAAAAGAAGTAGATTGAAAGTTAAATTGGACCACACCTTATAAAACGGTGGGGATTGAACGCCTATCATTAAAAACATCTTATGGGCTACAAAAGTTTTAGATTAAGTTAATATTTATGTTTTTTCCTTTCATCCAAGTCTGTGTGACCTTATGAACAGGTTGGATGACAAATAAACATCACAGTGGACCCCAGGAAGGTTTCAATGGTGAGTGTCATTTTCACCATTGCTTCTTGTGGTGTGGTGTGGTCCACTCAAGCCTTCAATCTACCATATTTTAAGGATCGTGCCCTAAAATAATATGTTAAAATGGATGGACGGCTTGGATAAAACACATACATCATGGTGGGCTACATAGAGGCCCTGTCAGGACCATCCGTCTCCAGCTAGGTCCTGGTGGGATAGTACCCAATCCGCGCGTTTTTTTTTGGACAGGTCAGCTGTTGGACGCCGATTAGATACTGACAGGTTGAGTAGCGAATCGGCTACTGAAGTGACGTTATCAAGTTATGGAGACCACACTATGATGTATGTATTATATCTACACCGTCCATCCATTTTAAGATATTATTTTAGGACATGAATCAAAGATTTAGGCAGATAAAAAGATGTAGTGGATCCCACCATAGAAAACAATGGCGAGAGTGATTCGTACTGTTGAAACTATCCTAATGGCCACCATAATTTTTATTTGAAATCCAACCTGGTCACAAGTTAAAAAATACATGCAATAAGGTAAAACACAAATATTAGCTTGATGTAAAACTTTTGTGAACTTTAGAAGTTTTTAATGGTGGGCGTCACTGTCCCAATTATTTTCTATGGTGGGCTCCACTTGAAATTTGGATTTAACTCATTCTTTCGATATTGCCCTAAAATGATCTCTACAAATGGATGAAAGGTGTGGATACAAAACATACATTATAGTGGGCCCACGGAACTTAGTCACGTGACTTCCGTGGCGAGTCTCGCTACTCGACCTGTTAGTAGCTAATCCACGGAACTTGGATGTTATACAACTGAGTCCGGATCCTCTGTTTGACCGGACGCGGATTGCGTCCTACACCCGCCCGGACGGTTATCCGTCCGGGCAGGGCTCTGTAGGGCCTACCGTGATGTAAGTGTTTCTAATTGTTTTTTTTATATCATTTTAATATGTAAGACAAAATATAAGGCATGTAAAAGGCTTAAATGTATTACAAAGTAGGGATTTAACTTCCACCATTAAAAACTTCATGGAAGCTTGAGATGTTACGGATGAAGCTGATATTTGTGTTTTCACTTCATCCACGTCTACATAACCTTATTAATAGGTTGGATGATAAAAATAACATCACGATGGCCCTTAGAAAGGTTTCAACGGTGAGTGTCATCATCACTACAGCTTCCTTTTATGTGGTCAAGTGGAGTTGTGGATGTACTTCAATTTTTGTCTAATACATTAAAATGATCTAAGAAAAATAATTAATGGCGTGGATGAAATACTTACATTACAGTAGACTCCACACAGCCCTGCCCAGACGGATAACTGTTCAGGAGGGGGACGCAATCCGCGTCCCTGTTTCACCACGACTTTTTTCGTTTTTTTGGAG
This sequence comes from Magnolia officinalis, assembly GCA_021015155.1. Lineage (NCBI taxonomy): Eukaryota > Viridiplantae > Streptophyta > Magnoliopsida > Magnoliales > Magnoliaceae > Magnolia > Magnolia officinalis. The sequence goes on along the minus strand of JAJHSJ010000001.1, from coordinate 3,038,956 downwards.
CGCGGATTTCCTGCGAAAGGCTTTGGCAGGAAAGTTCCTGCGCAAGATCCTATGTGGGCCCGCTATGATGTTTGTGAGAAAGCCACTCCGTCATTCGTTTTTCGAGTTAATCTTAGTACATGTGACCAAAAGTGTAGAGAATCAAAAACTCAATTGGGCCACATAAGAGGAAACAGTGGAAATTTAGTGACAACCATTGAAACATTTATATGACTACAAAAGTTTTGTATTAGTTTAATTTTTAGCTTTTTCACTTTATCTCAGTGAAAATAACTTATAAATGGTTTGGATGGAATATAAACATCACGGTAGATCTTGGGAAGGTTTCAACAATAGTAATTCCTTTCCCCACTTTTTCATCTAAGTATGACCCACTTGAGTTTTGGATCCTAATTATTTTCAATTCATGTCCTAAAATGAGCTCAAAAAATAGATGGATGGGTTGGATTTCTAACAAACATCACAGTAGGCCCCATCCAAATTCCCGCGAGGAACTTCCTGCGAAAGCCTTTCGCAGGAAATCGGCGTCCGTTTTTTACTCCTTTGCTGTATAGTGATTCGTCCGTCTCAGTCAGCAACGCAAATTCAATGCATTTCATGATCATACGGCACAGTTAGATTGCAACAACTACAATTTTCGTGCCTGACGCAAACAGAGGATCCGTATTCTGTACAAATACCACATAGGCCCACGATGCTCGACTCCACCGCCTTCGTAAGGAAAAAATCATTTGGTCTTTTGAGGCTCGTTAAGTCGTATTTTAGAAGTCAAGTGTTAGATTGATAAAACCGAGTTCTTCAAGAACCCTGTTCTCCATTTCTTAGAACTTACCAGTCATGAGTTTGTACGCATGGAACCCATGATCTGGTGATCTAGACCGTTGATCCTGTGGCTCCCGTTGTGGATAAACCATGCCAAAATATTTCTGAATGTGACAACTCTGGCCTTTCCATTCCTGACATGAAAATACAAGGTTAACAAGAAATACACTATTCATTTTTTTTGTAGGCAAAGATTGATGGGCAAGATGTTCTGATTTGGAAGATTTTAGGGTAATGGTCCATCAATGATAAGAACCATCAGATCAACGGCTTGGGATAATTCAACCATTGGGCCACCAGTACGCATTTCTTGCACGTAAGAAAGTTTCCAATTAGTCATTAATAGAGACAACATCTTCTTTTTATGTGGGTTTTTGAAATTAATGATAAACCTGATTTTGGATACTAATCTAAAGGAATATGTAATCTATGGCCCACATCTTTGCATGCTCTACACTTCTACTCTGAGGGAGTACGGCCTGTGTCTCGCAATCCAGGCCGTTGGATGGTTGCTTCCCCATTGTGGATGGACCATGTCACAAATCTCCTTGGTTGGACAATCTCAGGACCTGGTTTTTGGCTTACAGATGTATGGTCAAGAAGAGAATGCATCAAGGGTTGGCATTCAACTGAGGAATATCCTAATATTAATGGCTTAGATCTTCCAATCTGGAAGAATGGTGAGGCATGGTATGGATGAACGAACCATGTGGCCCACTTTTGAGAATTGAAGACCCGTGCAAACCGACTAAAGATGCAGACCACGTGCAATGTAAATCCTCTCTAGTCCAAAAGAAGATACAGTGGTAGAATATATCTTCCGAGATTTAAGGTTAATTGAACCGTCTTAATCTCGGATTCGGAAGAATTTGTTGTTGAATGCTGACCGTCCTCTCTGCTTTTTTATTTAGACCTCCCTTTAGATATCTATTATTGAACCAGTCGGTAGATTAAATCAGTTTCATTTCCATCTAAGGTGGGACCCACGACTTGGACGGTTTAATTTAAGTTAAAAATATGCATCTTGTGAAATTTCTCGCTGCCTGCGCATCAACCGTTACACTCTACCAGAGTATCAATATGTTGTTCCTCTCTCAACTTTCTTAGAAAAAGCCTTATCCACTACTCTTCTCGTTGGCCAGCTGCGGTTTGGGTGCAGAATCAAACCCATGAAGGACAGGCCAACCATGACGTGGGCTACCATGTGAATTTGAAAGTTTTGGATAGATGTCCATTATTTTCTATGGTGGCCCACTAATGATTTTATGGTACTATTCCATACTTCCCATTATCATTTTGGGAATTCATCTTATGTGAGGGCCAGATGTCATGCACATATCAAGGTGAAGCCCACAGAGACAGATGAATAACATTAACACTCAGGTGAATAAGTTCCATGCAGGGGACCTTGCTCTTGCTCCAGTGGTAGACTCTTAGGAGTTTCAACACCTGGTAAAGGGTTCGAGCACCCATAGGTGGTGAAATCCCACTAATGTGTGATTGTAAAAAGTTCCATGCACCTTTTAACATAATGTGAATAAGGGCCAAGGGCTGTTTTGCAGGGGTGAATTGGTGTGTATTGCAAAAGGAAAAGTTGTTTTGTTTGTGTAAACTAATGTGAAATAGAATCAGTAATAAATAAAACGTTTTTTTTTTTAATGTGAAATAGAATCAGTAATAAATATTTCAAATTCTACAAATAGAATAATCCAAATTATCCAAACATGACTATATTTTAAAAAAAAACATTGCTGAGTCACATCACATTGTTTAACATCCTTGCATTTGTGGCTCTTTTGAAGTTTGTTATTTCCTCAGCCAAAGTATAATTATTCTATCAAATGTTACATATCTTGATCATTAATTCGAATGAAAATACGATGGAGTTTTAATGTGTTTCAATTACATGCTCTGAAATATAATTTTTATATTTTAATTTGAGACTATCAAACATATATAATTTTTAGATTTTAATTTGAGACTACCAAACATAATTCAAGATTCCAATTCAAACGAATTTCATACTAAACAGTTAAAGATTCTAATTAAAATTAATTCACACTTGCCAAACAGCCACTAAGGGCATCGGAGAAAGCTAGACGTACAAACAGGTTTGTCCTGCACGGGAATCTTGAAATGGCCGTTTTTCAGGAATTTTATTCAAAGCGTACTTGGATGGATGTGATTCTCGAAGAGTTGGAATCAAATGAATTATTTTTATAATGCAGGGAATAATCAGCGCCGTCCAGGGACCCACATCAGTCAAAAAATCGCAGAAAGATATGTAAGAGAAAAACTTTAATACTCTGGCAGAGTTTGATGCTCAGTACACACACGTAGCATACAGGTAACTCAAAATAGTCCGTGCCAAATTACGGCCGCACTGAAGATGGAACTCCACTACATCTATGATCCTATCTGGCCGGTTGGTGGACATGACATGAATGGTAAACAGAGGAAAAAATTCTAACGGTCCAGATTCAACGCATGAATCCCAATTAATCTGAGATCAGATTCTCTAATCGATGTGATCTCGGGCTCTACCTCATCTGTGTTGGTTCCACTGTTTGGACAGTTTAAGTTAAGGTATTCGCTCCAAGTGACACGCAAGCGCGTGGACCCCATACCGCCAGAGTATCGTACGGTGCCCCTTACCACCGTACGGTCGGGAGCCGGTTTCCACCCCGGAGGGACGCGGAATGCCCGGAAAGCCTTCTCAAGGAACTTCCTGCCACCTGAATCTAGGTGGGGCTATCTTGATGTTTATGAGAAATCCAACCCGTCTATCCCCTTTGCCGGATCATGTTAAGACATATGCCCAAAAATTAAGCCGATCTAAAACTCAAGTGGGCCACATGAGAGGAAAAAGTGAGTAGGGAAATGCCTACATTTGAAACCTCTCCGATCCACCGTGATGTTTATATGCCATCTATGTTGTTCATGTTTTTAATGGGATGAACTTGAAAACACAAATATTAGCCGGATTCAAAACTTCTATGGCTCAATAAATGTTTCAACGGTCCATGTTTAATTATCACTAGTTTTTTTGTTATGCAGCCCATTAAAATTTTTGATATGACTCATTTGTGGTCCATGTCCTAACATGATTAGGTAAAATAGATGAACATGGTGGATTTCTCGCAAACATCAAGGTGGGCCCCACTCCTATAATAAGAAGTTCCAGCTTTCTAAGGCAATCCACATCCATAGACTCCCAGGAGTTTCAACACCGGGTCAAGGGTTCGAGTACCCATCAGTGGTGAAATCCCACGGCGTGCATGTGTGGGGTGTGTGTGCATGTGTAAGCATGTGTGCGTGGGGTGTGTTTGTGTGTGTAAAAAAAAAAAAAAAAAAAAAAAAGGCAATCCACATCCACACATAATCATGCTTCACTTATGATTCGGACCTTTGAATCATGGATGGCCCATTAAATATTTATCTTCATGCACAATCACTCTTTCATGCCCCAAGGAGGATAGAATCCAGATCATGGACGATTCATATCATCATTTAAGATGCACTCCTGGTGGAAACCGGGAGTGGATTAGGTGTTAACCGGGTAACACCGACTTTGGTGTTACCCTTGACATGGGCCACTTGATGATTAGTCATATATTAATGCGTCCATTTGTTTTTCCTGCCCATTTTAGGACTTAAAAATTAAGTAGATCCAAATTCTAGGTGGGGCACACCACAGGAAATGACGGTTAAATAGCTAAGGTTTCTAATGGATTGTTCCAATTATATCAGCATGTCACAGAGCATACGCTCGCCAATTAGATGTGAGAAGATAAGGAAGTGCAATGCAATGATGATGTGTATGAAAAGAGAGAGGGTTAAGAAGGAAAATGAGTGAGTGTTGCACAATGTTAATGCTCTGATTTGATTAAACTGATTGAATTTTCAACGATTGGATGAATAGTAATATTGCACGGTTAAATTAAGTAGCTTGGATTATGACTTAAATAGCTCAAGAGACTCAAGTTCTAGCCAAGCAAGGCTAGACCAGGACTAGACTCTTTCTCACTCTTACTCTTCTTAGTGGATGGATGGCTAGATGGCTAAGGCTCTAAGGGACGAGGAAGGATACATGAATCCTCCCTGAATGCTTTGGATGTAGTGGGTGTTGGATGCTTGACATAAGAAGGGGAGGGGTTTATTTATAGCTTCTAAACCCAGTTTTCCTATGATTACTAGTGATCATAGGGGTAAAAGGTGGTTGAAGAGCTGTAATTGGAAATTACCATAAGGCATCATTTTATGGGTCAGATAAGGTGGTACAAGGATAATTCGGGTAGGAAGATGGGCATTGGAGTAAATACACCTCAACCACACACTTTGTGTCTAGAAAAAGGAGATCCTACACACTTAAGGGACGCCACCCCAAAGAGGTGGAGCATCACATGGCCGACAACAAGCTGGCTGCTGCCGGTCTCTACTTTACTCCATGCTTTGGCAAGCAGCCTCCTCTAAGCGTGTAAAGGCTCTGCTGTAAAGGACAATGTGTTGATGTTTCGCATGGTACTCTGATTGGGCTTGTATTAGAGCGGTTCGGGCTTGATTTTGGGCTTAACTAGGTGATCGGTTGACTGGGTTGTTACACTGGGTAGGCTGGTCGAGTGAGTTGACTCGTCGAGCTAACTAAAGGCTTTAGGGTTTTAGGTTTCTAGGGTTGAGGATTAGATTGATTGAGTTGACCAAGTTGACTGGGTTGACTTTAGAATTGGCAATTTATGATTAGGGTTTTCAAGGTTACAGTTTTGGTTGATTTTCCGTTGGTTCAAACTCAAATAGTTTATCAACCTAGGGTGGGGTGTTTACAATCACAAGCGTTAAATTAAATTAAATATGAGTACAACTCTAGCATACTCTCACTATCTTAACCATACACGTTTGACCGAATATGGGTCGTTTGCTAACACATGTGGTCTTGTATCTAATCGAACTACAACACAGATCACCGGATCATCATAACATCATGTGGACCGAGATATAGGCACGTGGTCTAGTGATTTTAGGGTGAGGATTGGGTACTACCCCCAATAGAACATAACTAGAGATGGATGATCCTATCAAGGGCTCTATGGGGCCCATTGTGATATATGTATTTTATCTAAGGTGTTCATCCATTTTGATAGATCATTTTAAGGCATGAGCCCAAAAAGACCTAGGATGCATATCAAAATCTCGAGTGGGCCACACCATGGGAAGCATTGGTGGCAATGACCCACTATTAAAACTTTGCTAGGGCTCATGGTAATGTTTATTTGCCATCTGACCTATTCATAAGGTTACATAGATGTTGATAAAGGGAAAAATAAATATTAACTTGATCTAAGCATTCAATCTCCATTGTTTCATGTGGTGTGGTTTACTTGAGTATTTGTTATGCCTAATTTTTGAACTCATCACCTGAAATGGATTGTCGAAATAGATGGAGAGCATTGATAAAGCACATATATTAAGGTGAGGACAGTACCCAATCCGCGCCCGTGATTTTGATAGGGAAAATGACTCCTTGAGAACTCCACAACAATTTGTTGTATTCAGTGTTCATCCATCATTATTAATCATTAGCACAAATTCCAGATCATGATGGGAAGGCCAATTAAAAATACTAACATAGACGAATCGACTATAGTAACCAGATCAACAGCTCTGGTCACTTTGGACGATTTCCACGTGTACGGTGGAGATGCTAGAATGAAAAACCGACCAGCTGACAAACTCCATTTAAATATGAAACCCACAACAAGGTAGAGGCTATAAGATAAACTACTATAGTGGGATTATTTGATACACTGGCGGAGTTTGATGATCCATGCGCATGCACTTTGATCAGATAATTCTAACCATCTCGTCTATGGTTAGTAAAAACATCACTCATGATATAATGACCAACACCCAAATAATTAAACCATCTGATTAATGTGAATTTTCATCACGGCCCGCCAAAGCTGAAAAAATGGACGATCCAAATTGATTATTGGGCCGTGCCATTTAAAAAGGAAGGAACAAAGGTGTATGGTTGTCGGATAGGCCGGCATTTTGCGTTGTGAAATTGTTTTCACATGAGGAAAGGTCAGTGGGCTATTGTAGCTTACGACAGAGATAGTTTTGGAGAGGCTACTAGAATACATCCCGATGTATTGTAATAGAATACATCCGGACTGTAGCTGTTGAATCTAGCCTATATTCTGGTGATCCAAACCGTTTATATGATGGGTTTTACTTTGTATGGTGGAATTCAATAAATAAAAGCTCCAAAGTTGATCATTTCAACCCTCTTATAGTTTAGCTCTTGAGATTGAATATGGACAGTCATCATAATTTTTGGTTTAATCAAAGGATTAAAATATTCAATGTGAGGGATCTTTTGTCGTATCCTCCATCCAAGGGAATTCCTATCAAAATAACGGTTTGAGGCAATGAAAAAAAATACAATCCAACGGCTGAATTTCGGACACGTCAGATTTTAATACGTGGGGCATGCATCGTAGCAAACCTCTATTTTATAATCCTCAACTCCACGAGTTCACGATGAAACGTCTCTTCGAGATTTGAAAGGTAAGACATTATCTACAATCCTACGTATTTTTCCAACGGCTGTCCGTTGTGTCCTCGACCCATACGGACGAAAAAGGTGGACATTGCACAATGCAAAATGTTCCCTTCATAGGCCCACTGCCCACTGTATCCAGGCCCACCAGCAAGAAGCCAGCTATTTCTTTTATTTTCTTTTTATTTTTCATTTTTGTGGTCCGGATCCATGGGAAGCATTGTAAGTAAAGGTGGACCTACCAATGCAATTTTTGGGGCCCACCATGAACTTTGATTGACTTCCAATGTGTCCATCGTGTGTGCCCTTCGTGTTTTCCAGCCAAAAATTTAGGACAACAAAAAATTAGAGCGGTGCGCAGTCTAAAATCATGCCCGAAAACTATAAAACCATGTGGTGTGGCCAATTGAAGTTTTTGAACAGCTGATAATTTTTTATTTTTCTGTTTGTTGTAGTGGGGCGGATCTTTTGAATGTATTGGATGGCATATACAAAACACGGCTGACCCTGCACACTACCTGAAAGGTTGGGCATCCCTTCCAATTGCTCCCTGCTTTGTGGCCCACTTGAGCTTTTGATCAGTCAGTTTTTTGTGCTCAAAGAGCCCATTTGAATACCAACAAATAAGTTATTTTTTCTACTTACAATTGGTTTATGACTAGTTATAAGTATTTAATCAATTGAGTTAATTATTATTTTTTTAGATTTCCTACTTTCCATAATTGTTGAAGAGAAGTATCAGGAGAGAGAAAGAGAGGAAAAGCCGATAAGTATGTTATTTGCCAAACATAGTTATCTTCTTAATAAGTAGAAATTAAGATAAGGTATTTGTTGATGCAAAAATCTGGTCCACCGTTTTTTGACCTTTGAGTACCTACATAGGAAGAAGACAAAGCAGACCTTGGATAAAGCAGGGGACCCTCCGATGCCAAAGTCAGACTAAGAATCTGGGTCTTGTAGTATTGAGAGATTTTGAGTGAGAGATTTTGCATACCTTTCACCATTAGAGATGCTCCTATTTATATAAGAGGGAAAATCACATTGTAAGTCCAATGGCCGAGTTATAACTGAGCTATGGCTAGGCAATAATCGATATGGAGTTGACCTGTGATCGATCTATAACCGACTTATGGTTGATCTATAGTCAAATGGGCTCGTAGCCGTGTTCTTTGAGTGCCCTTACAATTGTATCGACCTCCTTGGAAGTCGGCCTGTTTCTAGACGTAGACGTCTTATCAGGCTCGGGTTTCAATGGGCCCTTTAACCGGGTTATAGTTAGCCTGGGATTGACCTCTGATTGACCTATGGCCAACCTATGGGTTAGGTCGATATCTGGCCATTTGGGCAGACTTGTAGTCTCATTCTTTGAATGTCCTTGCATTTGTATCACCCTTCTTGAAGGTCAACTTGATTTTGGACGTAAAAGCCTTATCAGGCTCGGGTTTCACTAAGCCCGTGCTGGTTCAGTAGAGTTGGTCCATTCCATAAGTTGACTTATCGACTTGTCTTTTTTTTTCCCAACAGTATTTATGGTATAAATAACTTATTTTAAACAATTTAGTATTTTAACAGCTCTAAGAGAAACCTAAGGAAGTTGATTGGAAGCTTGTATTTAAAATGACTTGAAATTTAGATCAAAATTATTATGAAATCGACATGAATTAGAATTCTTGTCTTTGTTTAGTGGCTTGTAATTGGAATGCCCCAGAGTTGATGGATGCACCTATTTGGATTCCATTGGAATTCTTTAATATCCTCATTAGAACCTGAACTTGATTAACTATATAAATTTTAATATCCCAAAGAGGTATACATATTTGATATTTGACATAATAATTATAATAAACCCATTGAATTATATGCTTCAACCAAAAATGAAGAAATTGCCAACAAAAGGATCATAAAGAAGCGACTCACCGATATTTGGTAACAATTCATTAAATCACTAAAGTTTTAACCGTTCAAATCATTCTATTAGCATGATTTTAGTAATGTAGTTGATAATTAAATTGTTTTAGGGGTCGTTTGGCACGATGGATTGGAGGGAATTGGAGGGGGTTCCAAATCCCTTGGTTGTTTGGCAGCATAAAGTAACTGAGGTTTCAAATCCAGGGGTTTCCAATCCTGTTTTTGAGGGGTTTCGTAATCCACGGTGAGAGCTTGGATTACACCTAATATCATTTCAGTAGTTGTAGGTGTAACATGCGCGTCACTATACACTATCATTCTATTGGGCACATGGCCCACTAATGATGATCAGCACCATCCAAACATTGTCCATGTAAATCAGCACCGTCCAAACATTGTCCAGCACCATCCAAACATTGTACATATAAATCAACGATTAAAAATCATTGGTTAGTCACTCAGACATGATCTTGCGCCTGTGACCCATCCGAGACTTGGAATTTCATCATTTTCGGGCAAAGCATATATTTCAGTGGGCTTATCACAACCATTGTGTCAAAAATTACATATCTCACTAATTAGAGATATTAAAGTTGATTTAGTAATTAAATTCAAACCATGTAAATATATCATAAATAGGTACTTTTGGATTAAGGTTGATTCACACTCCAGGGTGCCAAACACAGTGGGAGGATTGTAAATCCAGGGGTTTCCAAATCCACGCTATCAAACAGGCCCTTAGATTATGATCAACATGCTGCGCGACTCTTTTGTTTTTAAAAATGAAGCCAAAAAAGGCATTTCTTGCAAATTATATTGAATTCGCATACAACAAAGAGATTTCAGAACTTTAAAAAATGTATTTTTTCATTTACCAGTAACTTAATTTATCTTCAATAAAATGAAAAAATATTTGCATTTATACCAATTATATCATAATAAACCCAAATATAAAATGCCAAACAATACTTAAAGGGTACACTGGATAGACAGATTGGATGTCATCCGCACATCACATTAGGCATAGCGTTGTAGCAAGGTAGGACAAGGAATACATGGAGTGTGTGTGCTGACATGGGTGTGTACTAACAAGCTAACCCAAAAAAAAAAAAAAAAAAAGTAGGACAAGGAATGTGTACTGAGTGAGCTCTATGACACCTACTGTGATAAATGTGTCCCATCCAATTTTTATAAGCTCCTTTGGAAGCATGAGCTCAAAATTGGAGCATATCCAGAGCTCAAGTGAACCACACTACGAAAACAATAGGGATAATGGCATCCATCATTGTAACCTTTTTAGGGCTCCCAGTAATGTTTACTTGTCATCCAACCTGTTCATAAGGTCACACCCACATGGATGAAAGCATAACACAAACATAAGCTTGATCCAAAACTTTTGTGACCAAATAAGTTTTCGACTGTAGGCATTCAATTCCCACTGTTTCTTTACAACCTGTTTGGCATTAGGGATTAGAGAGTTTATAAAATTCATAAAATTCACAATGTACAGGGAAACGGTTTATCCCAAACTTTTTTCCTTGTTGTGGCCCACATCAATAATGAATAGGCCTGATTTTTGGGACTCAGGTCTAAATACTTATATGTCATCTAAAGGTTGGAGTGGATATTATATAACCATCATAGTGGGCTTTCTAAAAATCAAGGGCATACTTTTCTCTCTCAATTGTTTCCTTTGGTGTGGCCCACCTGAATTACAAATCGATCTGAATTTGTGGCACTGGGCCTAGCGTTAGATTTACCTATCTGATGGTGGGAGTAGATTTCACGTACACATCACTGTGGCCCCAAACTTGGATGGGATACATCTAAACCTTCCAAAGGCCAGTCATGCATAACACGAATCCGATGGCCAGTTAATAAGATGATCATCTCCAACAATTACTTAGGACCTTATCATGCAAAATCCTAACCAGCTGAGTAGCACCTATTTCTTTAATCTTTGGATTATCTATTGGCCCTTCATGTCATGGCCCACCATAACTGTGAATTTTTTCAGATGACCAAACACCAGATATGATAGGACTAAATATCACCCATCCATGTGATGACCCATTAAATCTGTGGATTTAGTTAGAAAATCTAACAATCAAAGGCAATAACGGTACATATCATTAATCCATTTGATGGCCCACCAAAATTGTCAATTCTGTTAGCTAATAATCCTATTGATACATTTGTTTAAAATTGGTGGACCCAGGATTGTATCCTACTTTGAGATGTGAAATTATGATGTAGAGCAAATTGCAGACACTTTCATGTCCAAGATGGACTAAAGAAGACCGATTGGAGGTGGAAGTTATCAAGACCTTCGGAACCTTAAAATAGGTATAGGAGAATAATGTGGTTAAGCCACACATGACACTTAATATAAATAGTAAATTTATTATTTATAGTAAGTTACTAAGTCTAGTGAGTTTTAATGGTATTTTAATTCCTAAACTTCTCATATCCCTATTTAATAGGAATGTAGACTTATTTATTTTAATCAGTTAAATTATGAATTTTATAAAATTTATTTTCTATTTTTCATACTTTTTCCTTGTATACTAGAATGGTTATTTATAATGTCGCTTGTGTATACTACTTTAGAATAATGTAGATGGTTTGTTTAATTTTGGACTCATGCTTTAAAATGTGCTGGAAAAACAGATGGACGGGGTAGATACATACATCACGTCAGTATGAAATCCGTCCCCGTATCAATGTTATACTTAAATCTACAAAAGCATTTGCAGTAGACGCGTACTCTTCTTCAATTTTTAAATTTTTTTCATCAATGGCCCATCTATATTGCAACGTGCTCTATTGAAAGGTGCCACGTGGGTGGCATCCACGGCTGCATTTGGTAGGGCGACTGTCCACGTGACACATTCGTATTAATTATTCCCTCTCAGCCCTTTGTGGTTATTCCACAAGGAATGCTAACATGCACGTTGCTACAGGAAAGTTCCCTTCAGCACCTCGTTGCACACACGTGTCAAACATATCTGGTGATCTTGACCTTTGATCTGGTTTTCCAACGCACCTATGAGCCATAGGACAAAAAGCGCAGTGATTGGACGATCACATCCATCTATTGTGAGTTCTGCCACTCAATGGGCCACAAACCCAAATTCACAGTGATCAGACAATCACAACCATCTACCGTATAGCGAGCTTTGCTGATCGAATGTGAACAAATTAGCCTAACCGTTGCTTTTGGAAGGGCACTATTCAGATGCATGTCATTGTCCAACCCCTCACCTTTTGGTGTCCCACCAAACCAACGGTCTTGAGACACCAGACTCATTTGCCAGGTTTACCATGAGCATGGAAGTGCATCCAGCTTTCGTGCAGCATACAAGCCATGCTGGAACTCCACACATGAGACTTCTTTTGTCTTAAAAAGGTAGATTAGTGTCCCATTCAAGTGACAATTTGTGGTGTGGATATCGTATCCTCCTTTTTCAAATTCTACGGCCACTAAGACCCCATCTTTTGTCAAAAGCTTCTTGCCTTTGCCCACCTTCTTTCTTTTCTTTTTTTCATTTTCCCTTTTTTGTTGTGAGATATACACGTGTCGGCTGCACGTGCGTCCAAGTGTCCGAATTAGGAGCGAGATCGGTACATGGTCGACTAGTTATTCGGATGCGGCCGTCGGGTCTATTTGACATTGGACAAGGTCACTTGCAGACCCGTTCTTTAGAAGATTCCAGTGAGGATAGTTTAGTAATTTTCATATGTGTGCCTAATCTGGAATATAATTGGGCTTTTTCACAGCGAAATTACTCGGGAATCAACAATTTTCCAAATAATGCCCGACAATTAAAAATTATTGCGAGGAATTTTTTAGTAAAGAGATTACTAAAATACTTTCATTTGAGTGAGTTTTTCTTTAAAAATTAGTGAAAAACGAGATGTGTGGGGCTCACTTGGTATGCATATGAAATCCAAGCCATCCAACATATGAACCCTGTTATGTTGATTGTGCAAACAAAAAATCAGGTCAATCAAATAATTAGATGGGCTACACTTGAATTTAGACGTTTTGAGTGGTGTATTTTTATTTTCCATGGATTGGCCCACCTTTTGATTGGATCTCCAATATTTTTTGTTAACCTAGTAATCATGTTGGTATGCACATGTTGGATGGGTTGGATGCCAAACACCTACAACATAGCCCACCAATTTTAAATTATCCAATTGAAAGAAAAAGAAAAGAATATGGGCAATACTGTAATTTCTCCTCGCTCTATTTTTTGGCTCATGGAGTCCTTGTTTAGTTAAGTTACTTATGCCACAAATAACTTATCTTAGTTTCTACTAATTAAAAACATTAACATTAGAAAAAGTAATTTATTTAATAGTATCCAAATGGGCCTACGTGACCTTACCTGTCTCCTAGCAATGTCCGCATTTGACTACAATAACCATATTTGATGCATATGATAACCATATTTGATTTATAGACAGTAAAATTATAATGATAATACTTTTTCATCACTTTAATTAGCATTAAATCATCACCAAAACATATTAATTTTTGAAAATTTTCTGATAATATCATAAAAATGTGCACCACTAATACATGTGCAAGCCCTTAAATGATAAATGATTTAAAATAAGTGCACCTAAAAATTTCATTTTCCTCAACCTACAATGAGTCTGTCTTATAAATGGTTTGGACCATTAAAACATGACCTAATTAAATATTGTTAGGCCTGGCCAATAATCAATATTGGCCATAGCATGAGGCGGCCCCACCGGGCCTATATTTCAAGCCTAGGATGGATCTCTGGTCGAGATTGGTGCCTAGACGGCAAGGCCACCTAGGTAGGGTCAGGCAGCCTGGCCCATTGCCTCCCTACTTAAAGAGAAATTTAGTCAGATCACATACATTCAAGCTGTGTGGGGATCACCTTGATGTTTGTGGAATTTGAATCATGTGCCTAGTGCGCCTCTTTATATTTAGTGTACCTCCTAAGAATCATCGCCATTCAAAAAACCCAAGTGGAACACTAAACAGAGAAATGTACAATCACGCATAAGTCCTATATGTCTACCTTAGTTTTGAAATGGCTTGAATTTGGTTTCTCCCTTCAGCATGGTGGGGCTCACCTAATTACTGAGTTGCATTGACATAAAAACAATATGGTGGGCCTCACATTCCATCTGAAATTTTCTACAGTTGGTATCCTCCTCCCTAATATCTCCATTGTTCCCTTTGGTATGGTCTACTCCACTTAGGGATCATGCTGGATTTTGCATAATTCAAACCTTAAGAGAAGAAATAGTATGTAAATGGTGGGAAAAATGAGAAGTAGGACTATTATAAAAAGTAAGTTTCTTTTGATGAGCTATCATGATATAATTCACTACCATTTAAAATTTATGGTAATACTTCAACCTTGCACATGACCTAATGCTATGGCAATCCAAACCATCCAATATTTTGATGACCCAATTTTGGATGGACCACATATGAAATTTACTAGGGTTGTCAACAGGCTGGGCTTGGGCCAGTTCAGGGTCTGTCCTAGCCCGGCCAGCAAAGTAAAATCTAAGCCTGAACCCATACTCAGGTTGTGATAGGCCAAAACAAACAGGCCCGAGCCCAGCCTGTGATGATTATGCATGGCTTGATCGCTAGCCCAAACCCAAGCCTGGAAACCCATTTTTGTGCAATATCTTCGTTTGTGTATGCATAAGAAAAATGCCCTTGAAATCCTAAATGGGCCTGTCCAGGCCAGGCTGATGGGCTACTAAACAAAGCTGGAGCCCAGGCTGTTATTAAACGGGATTAAATTGTAGTTAGGCTTTGTATTCCAAACCAAACCATGACCAAAGTGGGCCAGCCTGGCCGATTGACAGTCCTAAAATCTACCGTCTAATCTTGCCTTTGGAATTTGGACCACTCACTATTTAGCTGTCAATTGGCTTGGTTAGAACTGTTTGATTTCTATGATTTTTGTGCAATTCTCCATCCACAATGTGACCAGAATTTGAGTGGTGTAGATACCCATTCATGAGCCTTGAATGTGAGGAGATGAATCACCAACATTTTGAAAATGACAGTGAGTTCTTCCAGGAGTCTAGCCTTACTTTTGTGGATTGTTAAATGATACTAAAAATAAGAATACATTGAGATAAGTTTCTTAATTTTAGCATGTTGAGAGTAGAGCATCTAGAACATCCATGGTTCGGATCATCAGATCATCTCAGTATCTGGGCCCCACCGGCATGACGCATGTGCGGCGTTCCTGAGTCGTAATATGGGCAAGTCAAACTCTTCCCTAACAATAAATTCACGTTCACAAGGCGATCCCAAAGACCAAAAAAAAAAAAAAAAAAACCAAGGTCAGTGAAAAATCAAGTACTCAAACAATGGGAATTTAATTGATTGATGTGCATTTTTCATGCTATCCATTAGATGGTTAGTATCTTCTGTTGTTCTGAATTTTGCACCACCTGACTAATTAATGTACAGTCATGATCAATAACTGGCCCTCTCACGTATTAATGAAATGCATGAAGGCGCAGACATTAGCATTCGCCAGTGAATAAGTACATAAGGGGCATTGGCCAGGTTGGCCTGTATAGCTTTACAGGACTAGGTTGTGACTTGTGTTGGGCGTGGGAGTGTTATCCAAACGTAACTTAGACATGAATCAAACAAGCGCAGAGATTAAAAAATTCAATTACGCACAGAGATCATCACGGATTTATGTTGAAAGCTCTTGCAGAAAAAATCACGCCCAAAATGATAAGCAATCCATTATGAAAGTGAAATTACAAGATATAAAATTAACTTACAAACAAACTTTAAAGTTGAAAACCCTAAATCCCTTGTCTCCAAACTCTAGCTCTCTTTAGAACAAGTTTTCAATTACCCTTATAATACATATTCTCGTATTACACCAATATATATAACCAGGATCCAAAACTAGGAAAAAAAAATGCACAATTATGCAAAATTGCACAAACTATTTCAATAAATCAATTCCAAACGAGGGCCATCAATTGAGTTGGCCACACTTTCAATCAAATTGAAAGTGCTCAAAATCATTCAGAGAGCGAACTTGTATTTTTAGAATGTCTTAATTGAATCGAGAGCCCCTTCATTCAAATTGAACATGATCAAAATAGTCTAGCAAGCAATTAAAAGAAACAAATAAAATTCTTTGATCTAATCAACCGGAGTACTGTTACTATCAAAAATTTATATTTTACATAGATTAAAAAGTACCCGATTTAAACTTGTGATAATCAATCCGCTCTAAACATGGCATACATGCAGTGGCAGTTTTAGACTGTCCAAATCGTGGGCCCTATGGTAGATGGATCACATATTTAAGAGAAATTAATAAAAAAATCTGGACCATCTGATTTTTCTATTAAATTTGAATTGTTAATTGTTCCATCCACCCAATGGCCACCCATTCTGGGGCCCACCACTAGCACAGAGGTTCAGATGACATGCATATATCCCATGGTACAGTGATTGCGTCTCTTAAGTTGGGCTAGCCTAATAAATAAGATGCACTCAATTAGGACTTTATTTTGTTTAAAAAACATGCATGAGTTTGGTTGAATACATCCCAAGTACGTCAATAGCTGTATATGAGACATTATTCTTTTATTTTCAATGATCCAAATTGCTTACTCCCCTTGGACTGGGGTTGCCTGAAAAACCCATTAGATTGAATATTTCTAACCCTTTGATTATATAAGTTTGTGATGACCTTTTATATTTAAAGCAAAAGAGGATTGAAATAATCCAATTGGGAGGTTTGGTTTGTTATCAATCCACCCTACAAAGCAAGCAATATCATATAAACAAACAGTTAAGATCATCTGAAAATGACCCAATCTAGTGGCTGAAGTCCCAATGTATAAATGTGATGGACCTTTACTATTAACGTGAAGATACTTTTGAGAGAAGATTAGGACCCAATGCTCTAATGCCACTTGTAGGCAATTGAAGGACTCTAACAAACTAATTCCAGTTATACCATAACAAGAAAATCTAGATTTTAATAGCTATCTTTAAATTTGATTTTTATTCTGAACCATTAATAACTATTAAGTTCTTGAGTTTTGTTACAGGCATGAACTTAAGAAAAAGGCTTGTCTTACATAGGGAAGTAATTTGTCAATAACTCATAAACAATCTCAATAAAAATTGAGAATGACATAAATTAAGCATTAATGACAGCATATTTCATATGTGATTTAGTCTAATGTTAATTTTAATGTTATCTTTCTGTTTCTAATATTATCACAAAATATTTTCCAATGCCAACATCACTAAAAACATTTCCCATCCATCCATTATATTGGCAACTTCCTCTTTAATTGGGCGTGGTCCACTTATATGTATGGGATCTGAACCGTTGATCTCTCAATGGCCACCATGATGGACCATACCCTGAAACTTACCGCAATTAAAGAGAAGCTAAAAATAGATGCCCCCCCCCCCCCCCCCCCTGGAATCTATTTAACGGCCGTTCCATCCCAACCCTTTATGGCTGTGGAAGCGGATTGGGTGGCCTGCCACACACACCGATGTCATGGTGCTGATGTAGCCAAGTTTTGTAGGCAATCGCCCAAACATAAGGCAACTCCAAAACTTAAATAGACCACATCATAGATAGCAATGGATATTGAATGCCTGCAGTTGATGTGTGAACATAAAAACATGATTGATGGCAAATAAACATCGTGGTGAACCTTAGGTTAGTTTTAACGCAGGTCATTATTGTCCCATCTCCTTTCTGTGGTCCATTGTATTATTTTTGTGTTCATGCCTTAAAATGATCCGGTCAAACGGATGTATTGTGTAGATATGAGACATACATCATGGTGGGGCCAAATCTTGTTCGACAAACCCCCACGCAACCCACTTCCATCACGTGGGGATACTCACAAGTGCTAAAATGTCACGCGCGTATATTATTATTTATTAACCTGTGCATGAGAAGGGAAATCGTCTCGCGCAGGCAGGGCCTACGTCGGCCACCGTCATGAATGATTTTCAATTTTTCATCCACCTCCTTATCCATGAGCTGGATCTAACGCTTAACCACCGTAGGATTGAACTCAGACAAATGAAAACTTCTTTAGAGTCATAAAAGTTTGAAATTTTGAATTTGTTTACCTTTTTCATCACTGTCTATGTCAATTCACGGTGGTGAAATGACAAATAAACATTACAATGTTGGGGGCCTTACACAAAACCTTAGGATCTAGCCCTCCAGAACAAACCAGAATTATGGATAATAAAGCAATGAAAATAATCAATGCATCAATCACACACCACACAAGAGAATTTTACGTGGAAAACCCTCAAAGAGGTAAAAACCATGGGACCTCGTCCAGATCAACAATCCACTATGAAGTAGAACGTTTACAACCTTCTTCACTCACGCAGGAGTGGATAAACAATAAGAGAAATAGAGAAAACGGAGAGATCTAACCGATTACGAGGACATAGAAGTGCTGAGATGTAGATTGCACAGTAGAGAACCTCCACGAGCAGAACCTCCCTTCTATAAGCTTCCTCTCTCTCTTTCTCCCTCTCTCTCACCTTTGATAGCCCTAAACCCTTTAACAAATCCCTTGCAAAGCTTTAGGAAACCCTCTTGCTGTTTTCTTCACACAACATACCTTAGAAAAATCCTAGGGACCCCTTTTTATAGTTTTAGGAAACTCCTTTGCGCATCCCAGTTGCGAAAGGACTTGCGCATCCTAGTTGCGAAAGGACTTGCGCATCCCAGTTGCGAAAGGACTTGCGCATCGACGGGTCAAAAAAAACCCATCAAATCTCCCCCTTTTTGACCCAGGAGGGATTCACCTTCTTTAAGCCAGCCAGGTTTCTACAAACCTCAACTTGCCCTTGAGCAAAGCCTTGGTCATCATATCTGACCCATTATCGTCCGTGTGGACCTTCTCAAGCGTGTAACATCTTCTGTTCCAAAGTAGTATCCTGATCCAGTGATACCGAACCTCTATGTGCTTCGACTTGGAATGCTGACTCGGATTCTTGCTCAAGTGTATAGCACTCTGACTATCGCAATAGACCACGTGCTCCTCCTGCTTTAGGCTAAGTTCCTGTAGGAACCTCTTCATCCAAAGCATCTCTTTACATGCCTCTATGACTGCAATGTACTCGGCCTCTGTCGTCGACAATGCTACGACCTTCTGTAGCTTGCTCTGCCAGGAGACCGCTCCCCTTGCAAACGTGAACATGAACCCCGATGTAGACTTCCTTGAGTCTATGTCACCTGCCATATCTGCATCTGTGTAGCCCTCTAACACAGGTTTACCGTCACCATAGCATAGGCTCAACCTGGATGAGCCTCTTAGATATCGCAGTATCCATTTCGCCGCTGCCCAATGCTCTTTGCCAGGATTGGCAAGATACCGGCTGACCACACCAACCGCATATGCTATGTCTGGGCGTGTACACACCATAGCATACATCAAACTTCCTACCGCTGACGCGTAGGGTATCTTCTGCATCTCTTCCACCTCTGCCTTCGTCTTGGGACACTGCCTGTCGCTCAATCTGAAGTGACCATCTAGTGGAGTACTGACCGGCTTCGCTGCATTCATATTGAACCGCTCTAGGACTTTCTCAATATACCGCTCTTGTGACAGCCAAAGCTTCCTGCTACTTCTGTCACGGGTTATCTCCATTCCTAGGATCTGTTTAGCTGGGCCCAAGTCTTTCATCGCAAACGACTTGCCCAACTCCTGTTTCAGCCTGTCGATCTTCTTGATGTCTTTTCCATGATGAGCATGTCATCAACGTATAAGAGCAGAATTAGAAATCACCATCTGAGAACTTTCGCGTGAACACACAGTGGTCCGACTCCGTTCTGTCATACCCATGTTTCAACATAAACGAGTCGAACTTCTTGTACCATTGCCGTGGAGCTTGTTTCAGCCCATACAGAGCTCTTCCTCAGCCTACACACCATATGCTCCTTGCCCTTGACTTCGAACCCCTCTGGTTGGTGCATGTAGATCTCTTCTTCCAGGTCACCATGAAGAAAGGCAGTTTTAACATCTAACTGCTCTATCTCCAGATCCATGCTAGCCGCCAACCCAAGCAACACTCATATGGATGTCATCTTCACCACTGGTGAGAATATTTCCTCGAAGTCTATACCTTTCCTCTGACCAAACCCTTTCACCACAAGTCTGGCCTTAAACCTCGTCTGTGAATTCTTCTGCTCAACCTTCTTTCTGAACACCCACTTGTTGCTCAAAGCTTTCTTGCCCTTAGGCAATTTCACCATGTCATAGGTGTGGTTCTTATGCAAGGATTCCATCTCCTCTTGCATAGCTTTCAACCACTCCTCCTTATGCTCGTCGGCTAGGGCCTAAGAATAATCTTCTGGCTCTCCCCCATCAGTCAGCATAATGTACTCATGCGGCGAGTACCTCTTGGACGGCTGTCTGTCCCTAGATGACCTCCTCACCTGTGGCTCAACAGGTGGATCAAGTGGGGCTGCTCCCCTGGTCCATCTTCTGAAGGAACTCCCTCGTCATCTGCACCTTGCTGTACTCCCCCGTCATCAGGCACCACGGGATGAGTAATCGGATCCATGTCTTCTAGCTCACCTGAACTAGGCTGATCTTCTCTGGCTTACCAATGTCTTCTATACACTGATCTTCAAAGAAAACCACATCTCTGCTCCTGACGAGCTTCTCTCGGTCGGATCCCACAATTATAACCGAACTTTTCATCACCGTACCCTAAGAACACACACTGCCTGATCTTCAGATCGAGTTTAGACCTCTCGTCCTTTGGTACGTGAACGGATGCCCTGCATCCAAACACCCTGAGATGACTGTACGATGGATCATGTCCAGTCCAAACCTTCTCAGGTACTTCTCCATTCAATGGGGCTGATGGAGACCTGTTTATCAAATACACCGCCGTGTGCATTGCTTCTCCCCAGAACGTCTTGGGTAATTTCGCATGGGATAACATGCATCTGATTCTCTCAACAATGGTGCGATTCATTCGCTCAGCTACACCATTATGCTGGGGGGTCTTGGGAACCGTCTGTTCATGCCGTATACCCTGGGACTTGCAGTACTCGTGAAAGTCGCCAATGTATTCACCACCATTGTCAGTGCGGATGCACTTCAATGGTCTACCTGTCTCTCTCTCGACCATAGCATGAAACAATTTAAACACACCAAAGACCTCGTCCTTGGATTTCAAAGCATAAACCCAAACCCTCCTAGATGCATCATCTATAAAAGTGACAAAATACAATGCCCCACCCAAGGTTTTTGTCCTCATAGGACCACAAACATCAGAATAAACCAACTCTAATGCATGCACTTTATTAACATGAGAAGCAGTTTTAATAAATGAAACTCTATGCTGTTTCCCTGATAAACAATCAAGACAGGTTTTGAGAGACATACCTGTCACGTCTGGAAGGAGCTGCTTTCTCGCTAGTAGCTGAAGCCCTTTTTCACTCATGTGGCCTAGACGCCTGTGCCACATGTCAATAGCCGAATCTTCCGCTGTGTTCAATCCACCCTTGCACATACTGACACTTGCCTTGTACAGGGTGCAACACTTCTTTCCTCTAGCCACGATCAATGAACCCTTGATGAGCTTCCATCGCCTACCAGCAAACCAGCTTTCATAGCCATCATCATCCAACCTTCCCGTCGACATCAAGTTGAGGCGAAGGTCTGGGATATGCCTCACATCCCTGAGAACCAATGTGCAGCCCACATCAGTTTTCATACAAATATCACCAACTCCCACGATCTCTGATGCGCCAGAATTTCCCATCTTCACAGTCCCATAGTCACCTGACTTGTAGCTTGTGAAGGAGTCCCTGTGTGGAGTCGCATGAAAAGAAGCTCCCGAGTCTATCACCCAGTCGGTGCCCTGACTCGTAGCCGTGAGACATACATCGTGATCTGTAGAAAGAATAACTACCATGTCGCCATCTGAAGCGACCGCAGTGGAATCTGATTCATCTTCCTTCCTTTTCCTTTCTTGTCGTTCTTACGACATTCATGCTTATAGTGACCCTTCTTGCCACAATTCCAGCATTCAACATCTTTTCTGTTGCTCGACTTGCCTCTTGATTTATCTCGGGCCTTCCCGCCCTTCCTGTTCTTTCCTCTACCCCGTTCCTGCGTCACAAGAGCCTCTTGCTGAGTAGACCCCTGAGACTTCCTCCTTGTCTCCTCATTGAAGAGACAACTGGTTACCTGTTCCATGGATATCTTTCCGTCTGGTGCGGAGTTACTTAGAGACACCACCAATGTCTCCCAACTGTCAGGCAATGAACTAAGCAATAGTAAAGCCTGCAATTCATCATCCAGGACCATCTTCATAGAGGTGAGTTGGTTCACTATATTACTGACCTCATTCATATGCTCGGCCACAGAACCACCATCCTTAACTTGAGATTCACAAGTCGCCTTATCAGAAATATCTTATTACCGGCTGTCTTCCTCTCATACAGCCCTTGTAATTTTAGCCATAGGCTAGCGGCTGAGGTTTCCGTAGACACATGGTGGAACACCGAATCATCCACCATTGTCTAATAAACCCCACCGCCTTTCGGTCCATCTTCTTCCAATCATCATCAGTCATATCCTTGGATTTTGCTGATATGCCTGAGATTGGAGAATATAGGTCCTTGCAATAAAGCAAGTCCTCCATCTTAGCCTTCCATATGGTCCAGTTAGAACCATTGAGGCTGATCATCCTTGAGCCACCTTCCATAATTCAAAACCGATCCTACCCGTTCAATGAACTTAGCTCTGATACCACTTTGTTGGGGGCCTTACACAAAACCTTAGGATCTAGCCCTCCAGAACAAACCAGAATTATGGATAATAAAGCAATGAAAATAATCAATGCATCAATCACACACCACACAAGAGAATTTTACGTGGAAAACCCTCAAAGAGGTAAAAACCACGGGACCTCGTCCAGATCAACAATCCACTATGAAGTAGAACGTTTACAACCTTCTTCACTCACGCAGGAGTGGATAAACAATAAGAGAAATAGAGAAAACGGAGAGATCTAAATGATTACGAGGACATAGAAGTGCTGAGATGTAGATTGCACAGTAGAGAACCTCCACGAGCAGAACCTCCCTTCTATAAGCTTCCTCTCTCTCTTTCTCCCTCTCTCTCACCTTTGATAGCCCTAAACCCTTTAGCAAATCCCTTGCAAAGCTTTAGGAAACCCTCTTGCTGTTTTCTTCACACAACATACCTTAGAAAAATCCTAGGGACCCCTTTTTATAGTTTTAGGAAACTCCTTTCCGCATCCTAGTTGCGAAAGGACTTTGCGCATCCCAGTTGCGAAAGGACTTGCGCATCCCAGTTGCGAAAGGACTTGCGCATCGACGGGTCAAAAAAAACCCATCATACAATGGGTACAAGAAAGTTTTCTAACGTTATATGTCATTATTCCGATTGTTTTATCTGGTGTTGTGATGTGGTCCACTTAGGGCCTGTTTGGGCGGTGGGATTAGAAGGGATTAGGTGGGATGAGATTCAAAAAGCATAATTATTACCCATGGCAGGGATTGTTCCCTGTTGCCATGGGATAAGATTAATGTCATGCTTTATTGATAATATGGTGGTACATTGAATGGATATACCACCATCATTTGAAATTATTGAGACTAAGACACGTGTTATATCTAATCCGTTCATTTGTTTTGTAACATCATTTTCTGGCATGGGCCTAAAAATGAGGTAGATCTAAAACTTATGTGGCCCCAAAGAAGTTTTCAACGGTAAGTATTCAATCTCCGTTGCTTTCTATGGTGGGGTCCACTTGAGCTTTAGATTTACTTGATTTTTTAGCCCATGCTCCAAAATAATCTAGATAAATGGGTGGACGGTGTGGATATAGCCCACACATCATGGTGGGACCTACACAACTTGTTAACATTGAGTGAAATTGGCACGGGACCAATGCAATTCCATTTAATGTAATTCCAAGCTTTTTCCATTCTTCCCAAACAGGGAGGGGAATTGGCACGTGTAACATCTCAGATTTTTGCCAACCTGGGATTAGACGTCCTTAGGCAATGGGTCGATCCTAACACCTTATTAACTTGTCAGAACTGAATCCCAAAGTCTAAAACCACTTTTGAACCCATTTCCTTCGCAAATCTCACCTTTCACCACCTTGTTCTTTAAATTTTCTAAGTACTTTCACATTAGATGCTATCTTAAAGTTTAGGTAATGAAGAACAATACTTAAACTAAACATTGCTACAAAGGATTAAGTACCACCTCAGACTGAAATCACCCAGGACTAATCCTTTAGAAATTAGGCGAGAATTAGCCAGTGTTAAAATAGAGTCCCTGTGAAATTATCACCAATCACTTTAAATACGATCTGCAAGACCCAAAATTTGTAGAATCATTGACGCTAGGTTACCCTAAAATATAGGATCAATCTCATTACCCGGCTGCTCTCGGGAGCATCTCGAAACTCCGTATCAGATTTGGACCGCACGTCGGAAGTCCGATTAACACAAAGTTAAGGAATTAGGACCGCCTTGCTGGGCATGACAACCATCTCGGAAATCAAATCTAGATAGTATTCCAGCACTATTCGCTTGAGTCCGGAGCGAGGAGTGTGAAAACACTTGAATTTCTTTACAAATAAATATCTCAAATAGTAATCCGGCACCTCTTGCTTGCGGATCAGTTTTAAGCAACCAGACCGTCAGAATCAGACCAAATTACACCCTCGGATAAGGAGAAATTTCATACATATATCCATGTACTCGGAATCTCTGATCGAGATCCGCTGACCGTTGAACTGATACTAGTCCGCCATTTGCGATCTAGAATCCCAACTGAAACGAAAACTTAACTAAACGTAGATCCGGTGTCGGTGAGCTTAAGTCCGACCTTTGGCTCAAGGAGGCCCGCCAGAAGTCCTCCGTTGAGCTGAAAAAGTGCCGCTTTGGTTATAACCTAAGTATACCTTGACCACAAGTCTGTTTTAGAGAGTTTTTAGGCTATATAAGGACCTTAAAACCCTCTCTCTCACAGCCATACGAATTTGAGAGAAACCCTAGAGAGAGAAGAGAGAAAAGAGAGAAAAAGAGTGAGAGAAGTGGGAGAATCTCCCAACTACTATTCTCTGCCACTACACAAGTTGCACCACCCCATTTTCATCGCTTTCCTGGCGATTCCGACTTCGTATCTAGGTAAGAAACCCTAACCCTAATCTGTTTTGGGGTTGTATAGGTTGTAGGTTATGAAATAGCTAACCTATTTCGATCTATAGGTGGTCAAACTGCCGTATACAGAAGCTTAGCAATTCTATCGACTCCGTTACGATTCTACGACAAAAGGTGCGAACTTTAGGTGTATAGGTTATGGTTTTCAACGCTTTCAATGTCAGATAATGATAGATTCATGATCTGTATGCAATTGCATATATACAAAGTGCTGTCTGTTTTCCATTTCGATTAAAGATGAAGAATATGGAATTTTACATATTCTAGGTATTTGTAGAAAGTACCGTATACATATAAATTTTAGAAATGTGTTTGCCATGATTATTTGCTGTATGAATATATTATATATGGATAAAATACTTGTTTGGCGAAAGGGCTCGCCCTAATACATGTTTTGTTAATATACACTATGTATGTTGAAATAGTGTATTCTAAGTGTTTGTGAAAATGACTGAATGAGTATAGAATTCTCATTCGTGCTCGCCATGACTAATTGTCATGGATATATGATCGTTGTATAGGCGATACCCCTTTGACGAAAGGATTTGCCCTGAATCACACCACGGCTACTATACGCTATATATGTTGAAATGGGTAGCCCAAGTGTTTGTGAAAATGTTCAAATGAATATGGAACTTGGATTCCTACTTTCCATGACTATCCGTCGTGGGTGTACGCGTGTTATGATTGGGGCAACTCCCTAATGAAAGGATTTGGCCTAATGCCTACGTGATCAACATATGTCATGTATGTTGATGTATGTATTTTAAAGTGTTTGTTGAAATGTCTGAATGAGTAGTAGTTAGTAAATTGTAATGTTTAAGGGTGTTGAGATATGATTCTCATCTTCTTTAACTATGTGTATGATTTTCTTAGATAGCTGTGTGATTAGGAATTTAATATGTACAAACTCATGCTTGTGTTGTGCTTCATAACATGCTCAAATGATTGTATGATTTTATCTATGTGAAGCATATGTTTAAATTCATGCTTACGTTGTATGATCCATCATGGGTGATGGGAGAGTGGAGCAACGAGTGCGTGCAACAGCCCTAGCAGCCCTCAACGGATAATATCAGTCTTTGATTGTATGATTTGAGTTTTAATCCATTACTGCTTTAAATATCTGAAATTGAATGTGATTGGGGCTATTGTATAGTCCAGGCAGTCGGTAACGGGATCGAATTCGTGGCTGAGTTTCATTTGCCACGTGAGATGTGTTCGACGAACCCGAGTCGTACCTCGGTTGGCGATAGTGGTTGGCCACACGAAGTGCTTATGCGCTTCATATCGTTCAACTTGTTGTGTGCTCGAGCTAGCCGAGCTCGTCAAGCAACCCGATCTGTCTTATGTATGTTCACCATGTTTGGACGCTACTGCTTGAACCTAAGGTACCAAACTTACCAGTGAAATCCCCTCTAACCATGGTACCTCGATCCGTTAAGACTCATGAGCCGGGCATGGTGGTGTGGGACACCTTGGTCGAGCTGTCGGCCTACGCTGGGGCCACGTGCCTCCCCGTGGTGACCAGTGAGTATTAAGACTCAAATATTGCATAATTTTCCCCATTTATATCTTGGTTTTATGAACATGAATCCGCTTAATATTCTATTTTACTCATGTATGTGTTGCAAAGTGAATTTAAGTGTTTTGATTGAAAAATGGTGTTAAAAGCATGATTTTGATGCTCAAGAATTACCAAAGCAAGGGATTGATCTTAGGAGACCAAGATTGAAGAATTCACATGCCAAAGATCTAAGAAAACCAAGTGAAGAATCGAAGATTTGAAGTGAAGAATCCTGAAATCGTCCTGAAAAAGTATATTATGAAGCTGTAAAGTTTATTTTGGGAAACTGCTTAGCAGGAAGTCTGTTTTAAACGAACTATGCAGCGAGAAGTCTATTTTAGGAAAATATGTATATTTAATGCGGTTTCTAGGGTTTTTCAAATTTGTACGAAAATTGGAGGTCCCTACTTATAAATAGGGCTTCCTAGGGCATTCTAAAACATTATTCAAGGCATTCAAGAGCAAAGTTTAATGTTTTTAAAGAGTTTTTAGTTTTATTAAAGCTTTATTATAAGTTATTTTTTTTAAGATCTTTTCTTTTTGCATTTTCTTTCTTTATATCTTGTTGCTTTTTTTTCTGCAATTTAATTATGTTTTTCTAAGTTCCTTCTATCCCAAGCTAGAAGGGAAGCACATGGGTTTAATGCTTCTTTAAGATTATGATGATTGATTGTTTTAATGATGAGAAAATGGTGTATGCATGTTATCTATTATTTAGGTTTTATTTTTTTATCCTCTTGTGAGATCCATATGTTTCCATCATATGAGATCCACATTGATGGATAGGCTTACCCTAGATCAATCAGATTTCCTAGATAGGAGAGGTTCTCAACCTGTTATATTTATTTGATATTCATTATCCTATAGATATTGAATACTTAAAATCACTGACGTTTGAGAATATATGTCAATGGTGCAAATCCATAATTTTCTAATATTTTATATCATTTATTAAAATACTTAAACTGTTTTATTTTCCGACTAGGCAGACCATAGTGCTCAGATCCTAGTTGTGTTATCCAAGTCATCATGATTTTGGAACATTAACGTGTGTGTGGAACTTTGAAGCTTGGGTATTATTTTATTCAATTGAATTACATCCATTCAAAAATCCCAAAATCAAATCATCAGATTAATTTTTATTACTTAATTTATTTTGCGTTTAATTTTTTTCTTCTCACAATTCATCTCCCTGTGGGATCGACCCCGTATTCACGGGATACTACTTACGAACCTCTGCACTTGGAGGCAAGCAAACAAGTTTTTGGTGCCGTTACCGGGGAGAGACTGAGAGAGATCAGATCTGTGCAATATAGCTAAGGTAAGTTTTTTTTTTCCTAAGGTAAGTTCTCTTCTAAACCCTCCAAATTTTCTATAGATTTTATTTTTATTTTTATTTTTTCTTTGAAAATAAATTCAGTTGGGTCTTTCAAGCACTAACTGTGACATAAGGTTGCCCTGCTTGGGATTTCATCACCCAAGTGCTATGGTTGTCCTACAGTTGCTGTTTGAACATAAAGATCATCCCCTGAATCTATTTTCCAGATTAGCATAGTTTAATTTCTGCATTAGTTTTACTTTTATTTTATGTATTTATTTATTTATTTATTTTTTGCTTTGTGGACTGAACCCTCATGGTCGGCCCTGCCGCCTGGGTTGTTGATTTTTTTTATTTTTTTATTTTTACTTTGTGGATTGAACCCTCATGGTCGGCCTTGCCGCCTGGGTTGTTTATTTATTTTTTTTACTTTGTGGATTGAACCCTCATGGTCGGCCTTGCCGCCTGGGTTATCGATTTAAGTTTTTATTTTTATTTTAAGTATCATACTTGCTAGTTTAATTAGTGGTATTTGTTGTGTGGTGTGGATGGTTTATGTCCCGTTGGAGTAGGGATCAAAACAATCGACTCTCCTCTGAAGGGGGACTAGTTCCAGGCCTTATTCATTCACTTAGAAGAGGCACTCAACATCACTTGGATTCCATGGCAGACCCAGTTGATAATCCAAATCTGCCAGATCCAACTATAAATCAAAATAGAGAAAATCAATTTAATCCTCCTCTTGAGGATGAAAATGAAGTTCATAGGAATGTGTTAAACCAACCACGGACTTTACGTGAACATTTACACCTTGAGAGATCAATTTTACCATCTTGCATAGTATTCCCTGCTTACATAGGGAACATTGATTTTAAACCAGGTGTGATTCAATTAATTCATAAATTTCATGGCTTGAATTCTGAAAGCCCCTACTTGCACCTCAAGGACTTTGAGGAAGTAATTGCAACGTTGCAAGTAAACAATGGCAATAGGGATGTACTTAAGCTTAGGCTATTCTCATTTTCTTTAAAGGATCGGGCCAAAGCATGGCTCAACTCTCTAAGACCTAATACCATCACTTCATGGCAAGCCTTAAGTAGAGAGTTTTTGAAAAAGTTCTTTCCCGAGCACAAAACAAATGCACTAAAACAAGAAATCATGTCATTCTCCCAAAAGGGGAATGAACTATTTTTTCAAG
Organism: Magnolia officinalis; assembly: GCA_021015155.1. Taxonomy (NCBI): domain Eukaryota; kingdom Viridiplantae; phylum Streptophyta; class Magnoliopsida; order Magnoliales; family Magnoliaceae; genus Magnolia; species Magnolia officinalis. Next base: position 3,009,313 of record JAJHSJ010000001.1, on the reverse strand, counting down.
CTTGGGAGCGCTTCAAAGACCTTCTAATTACTTGTCCACATCATGGTTATGAACCATGGCACGTGATTGATGCTTTTCGAAAGGGGCTCACCATGGATACCCGTCAGTTCATAGAGATGATGTGTGGTGGAACCTTTCTTGACAAAGATCATAATGAGGCTTGGGATTTTCTAGATATGTTAGCAGAGAATACACAGACATGGGATGTCTCTGCTAAATCAGACCAAACTATACCCGTTCTTAGAGAAAAAGCGGGAATGTATGTCCTAAGAGAGGAAGACGACCTTAATGCAAAATTCGCTGCATTGGCTAGAAAGGTCGAAGCCTTGGAAATTAGGAAGGTTGATATGGTTACGCAAACACTTCCTTAGGTAATTTTTGTAGCATTTGTGGTGGTACAGACCATGACACAAAAGATTGTTCATTAATCTCAGTTGTACAAAATATCACGCATGAGCATGATCAAGCAAATGCTATAAATAACTACCAAAGGTCAGTTATGCAACCAATGGGAAACACGTATAATCCAAATTGGCGTAACCATCCTAATCTTAGTTGGAGGAATGGACCACAAATTAATGCGCCCAATGCACCTCAAATGCCTCCATAAAATAACTTCTTTAGGGCACCTAACAATGCACCATATGTGCCCCCCCAGCCAAGCGATCATCTATGGAGGATGCATTGACCGCATTCATGAACTCTCAAGCTCAAATGAATCAGTCTCTAATCCAATCAATCAGGAATTAAAGACAGCTGTGGCTAGGATTGAGACTCAACTAAATGCTAGGGAAAAAGGCACCCTTCCTTCTCAACCTGTGTCAACCCTAGAAATACACATTTCATTGGAGACTCAAATCCAAATGAGTTACATCATGAACAAGCTAAGGCCATCATTACCTTGAGAAGTCGAAAAGAGATCGATAATAAGATAATGCAACCGGTAGAAATACCGAGGATGAGCCACTGTCTCAAGAAAATGATGAACAGGCTATAGTTCAAAAGCCGCAACAACAAAAGGATAAGAGACTAAGTCATATGAGCCTCCAGTTCCATTCCCATTTAGACTTCGAAATCCAACTGTCCCCATGAAATATCAAGAGGTGTTGGATGTGCTCCAAAAGGTTACTGTCAATATTCCTCTACTTGATGTCATTAGACAAATTCCATCATATGCTAAATATCTCAAGGACTTGTGCACTGTAAAGAGGAAATTAAATGTGCACAAAAAGGCCTTCCTTACTGAGAAAGTGAGGCCCACAGAGTGTTGAAATTTAGTGGTTTTTTGAAAAAATAAAAAGAAAATTCAAAATTTTCAATATTTCGGTATTTTGCCGCCAAAACGCTTTTTCCGAAAATTTCAAATCTAAAAGTGCGGTGTGTGCTTTGTCCCACATCGGAAATAGTTGAAATCATTTTGTGGTTTATATGAGATGTTGAGAAGAGTATTCTTACTTGGAGCTTTTTGGAGGAGATGAAATAAGGGTTGCGTGTTCCAGTGCACGCACGCACGCACGCGCGCGTGCGCTCGCGCTCGGGCTCGGGCACAGGCACGGGCGTGGGCAGTGAGGCAGTAGTGGCGCTAGATGACGCACTTTGCACAACGGTCCGAAAACGGACGGGCCAGGATGATCCAACGGTCAGATCTTCTGATCTAACGACCAGAAACGTCTGGGATTAATGGACAACGGCTAGAAACGTTTTTCAAACGTTCTGGACCATTGAATACCACACAGCAACGGGTCTAAACCAGAGGCCTATATAAACTGGACCATTCCAGTCCGATTTCATCATCTCAACACACCATATCTCTCATCAAATCAGAAACAGTCCTTAGCTCCATTGTTAGAATATTGTGATCATCTCTACAGTCTAAATCTGCCAGAAGAAATCTATTGTGTTAAAACTGTTCCTCAGTGGACCTATCGTGATTGCTGCACGCTGGATCCAGATAAGGCTTGTCTTATCCTGGAAGCAATTCGTCTGTAACCCACTAGCAGTGATAAGGGGACGAATCACGCTTTAAGGACAGCGTATTTTATACATGATTCAACCTAGTGAAATTGTTCTTTTTTCAATTATTATTTTTATATTTTCGGTGTATCCAATCAACTTTTCTAACAATCTTAAAGCGTGATTATGGACACCGAAAGTGTTGCATCAATCAAACTGATGAACTAAGATCTGATCCGATTGGACCGATTCGATGGTTCAAATTTCACTAGATGGCAGGACAAACTGAAATTCCTGCTGACCGCTCTGAAGATATTCTACATCCTGGATCCGACTCTCCAGCCTCTGCCTGAAGCAAAGGACACTGACACTCCAGAACAAGTGGCTGCTAGGATCAAGCGACAAGAAGATGAACTGTTGTGTCGTGGTCACATCCTCAACGCTCTCTCTGATCGGTTGTACGATTTGTACACGGGGACCACGTCAGCGAAAGAGATTTGGAGCGCGCTGGAATACAAATACAAGGCTGAAGAGGAAGGTACACACAGAATTTCTAATTGCCAGGTATTTCGACTTCACGATGGTAGACAATCTACCGCTGCTTGCCCAAATCCAAGAATTGCAGCTTATAGTAAATAAAATAAAAGCTATAAAAATAGATCTTCCTGAATCCTTTCAAGTTGGAGCTATAATCGCAAAATTACCTCCAAGCTGGAAAGACTACAGGAAGAAACTACTGCATAAATCCGAAGAGTTCACCCTAGAACAAATCCAGAAGTATCTTCGTATTGAAGAAGAATCTCGTAACCGAGACAAAAAGGATGACGCTAATGGTGCATCCTCATCCAAGGTGAATGCAGTAGAAAGGACATCCCAAAATAATTCAAATGAGAAAGCTGACTCCCTTAAACCTAACAAAGATCAAGGGAAATTCAAGAAAACCCAAAAGAAGAAAAACGGCAAACCTAAGGCAGCTTGCTATGTCTGCGGCAAGACCGGATATTTCGCCCGAGTCTGTAGAGACCGAAAAAAACCTAAGAAAGAGGCTAATGCAGTAGACGATGAAATCGTAGCCATGGTCACAGAAGTGAACCTAGTTCAAGAGAAAATTCCTGGTTGGTGGTATGATACAGGTGCCACAGTCCATGTATGCAATGATCGATCTGCCTTCAAAACCTATGAAGACGAGACCAATGGTCAAGAGGTTCAAATGGGAAATGAAGGACGATCGAAAGTTGTAGGCAAAGGAACCGCGGAATTATTCTTTACCTCTGGAAAGAAGGTAATTCTGACCAACGTACTGCATGTCCCAGACATAAGGAGGAATCTTGTCTCAGGGGATCTTTTAAGTAAACCTGGGATTAGGGTTGTGTTTGAATCAGGCAAGCTGATCTTGTCTAAGAATGGAAACTTTGTGGGTAAGGTTATGCTTGTAATGGGATGATCAAATTATCTCTGAATGAAAATAATTCTTCTGCTTACATGATTGAATCTATAAAACTATGGCATGGTAGACTAGCTCATATTGGCTACAGTACCCTAAAGCTCATGGTTAAGAACGGTCTAATATCATACAATGATAGTGACAAAGATAAATGTGAAGTATGCATACGGTCTAAAATAATCAAGAAACCTTTCCCTAGCGTTGAGAGATCATCTCAAATATTAGACCTAGTGCATACTGACATATGTGAACTAAATGGCGTTCTTACCCGTGGAGGGAAAAGGTACTTTATAACATTTATACATGATTGTTCAAGATATGTATATGTGTATCTGTTGAAATCAAAAGATGAAGCATATAATGCATTCAAGATCTATAAATCCGAAGTAGAAAATCAATTAGATAAAAATATTAAAATCCTTCGTAGTGATCGAGGTGGAGAATATTTCTCTAATGAATTTTTTAACTATTGTGAAGAACACGGCATAATACATCAGTGCACAACACCTTATACACCACAACAAAATGGTGTAGCAGAAAGGAAAAATAGGACAATAGTAGAAATGGTCAACTCAATGCTAATACAAGCACAATTGTCATTAAACCTATGGGGAGAAGCACTGTTAGCCGCTTGTCATGTTTTAAACCGAATTCCATTTAAGAAAACCAAGACCTCTCCATATGAAATATGGAAAGGGAGAAAACCAAACATTGGGTATCTTAGAGTGTGGGGGTGTCTTGCATACTATAGAACTCCAGAACCTAAAAGAACTAAGTTAGGACCAAGAGCTATCAAGTGCGTCCTTGTAGGATATGCACAACATAGTAAATCCTATAGACTTCTAGACTTAGACACCAATATAATCATAGAGTCTAGAGATGTAGTGTTCTTTGAGAATTCTGTATTCACGGAAAAAAAGAATGCTGAGATTCAATCTCCAAATGAAATTATAAAAGAAACACAAATAGAAGAGAAAGCTCCTAGTGAACCTCGTAGGAGTCAAAGAGCAAGAGTAGAAAAGAGTCTTGATCCTGATCAAATAGACTCTCAACGACTCTCTTTTCATCTAGTAGAGGGTGATAGAGAGAAGGTGATTAGGAAAATACCTATGTTTTAACCATAGAAGATGAACCTAAAACCTTTAGAGAAGCTATGACTTCTAGAGACTCCGTTTTTTGGAAATAAGCTATTAATGATGAAATGGATTCAATAATATCTAACCAAACATGGGAATTGGTAGATCTACCTCCAGGTTCTAAACCAATAGGTTGTAAGTGAGTATTTAAGAAAAAATATCACACAGATGGAACAATTCAAACCTTTAAGGCAAGATTAGTTGCTAAGGGTTTCCGACAGAAAGAAGGAATCGATTATTTTGACACTTATTCACCAGTAGCTCGAATAACATCGATTAGGATCTTATTTGCTCTTGCATCTATACATCATCTTCATATCCATCAAATGGACGTAAAGACAGCATTCCTGAATGGTGATCTTGATGAGGAGGTTTACATGGAGCAACCAGAAGGGTTTGTTCTACCAGGAAATGAAAGAAAAGTATGTAGACTAGTTAAGTCTTTGTATGGATTAAAGCAAGCACAAAACAGTGGCATGATAAATTTGATTCTAAAGTTCTGTCTTATGGTTTTGAACATAATATTGCTGATAAATGCATATATTCAAAAGTATGTAATGATTATATTGTAATCATATGCTTGTATGTAGATGATATGTTAATAATCAGTAATAAAATGGAAGGTGTAACTGAAACCAAAAAGTTTCTCTCTTCAGTTTTTAAAATGAAGGATCTTGGACAAGTGGATACCATATTAGGTATCAAAGTTAAAAAACATAGTGGGGGTTTTGCATTATGCCAGTCTCATTATATTGAGAAAATAATAAACAAGTTTAACCACTTGAAAATTAAAGAGGCAAAGACCCCGTTCGATCCAAGTATCAAGTTAAAAGAAAACAGTGGAAGAGCAGTTGCACAACTAGAGTATGCTAGTGCTATAGGCAGTCTTATGTATGCAATGTAATGCACAAGACCGGATATAGCATATGCTGTTAGTAAACTAAGTAGGTTTACGAGTAATTCGAGTGTTGAACACTGGAAAGCAATAAATAGAGTTCTAGGTTATCTTAAAGAAACCAAAGAACTAGGGCTATTTTATTCATAATTTCCAGCAGTATTAGAAGGATATACCGATGCAAGTTGGATATCGAGTGCAGGGGACAACAAGTCCACTACAGGGTGGATATTCACCTTAGGAGGTGCAGCTGTATCTTGGAGATCCAAGAAACAAACTTGCATAACGCACTCCACTATGGAATCTGAATTCATAGCTTTAGCTGCTACAGGCAAAGAGGCTGAGTGGTTAAGGGATCTTCTATTAGAAATCACATTCTATGCGAAGCCTATACCGGCTGTTTCACTTCATTGTGATAGTGAAGCCACTCTATCGAGAGCCTATAGCGGTACTTATAATGGAAAGTCCAGACACATAAGTTTGAGACATGACTATGTAAGGCAATTGCTTTAAGATGAAATCATTGCGATCTCATATGTAAAGTCAAGTAATAACTTGGCTGATCCTTTTACTAAACCTCTAACGAGAGAGGTAGTAAGGACAACATCTAGAGGGATGGGATTGAAACTCTTTACTCAAAGTTTCACCAGTGAAAGAAACCCAACCCTAAATTAGAAAATCTCTAATTTTAGGTTTAATGGGTAACAATAATTCACTGATAAGTGAAAAGTTTCAGCACTAAATAAATCAACAACCTCATCCAAGATGATAGTGCTGGCCGTTATAAAAGAGGGATGAGTATTAAACTCTTAATGAAGTCCAGTCAAACAGGACAAGTGTTTTTAACGGAAACACTGGAAGGATTTCACCTATGTGAACGTATAAGTGGTGCCGCTTCTCATGAGACTTAGAGTTATCTCGGGATCGTTCATGAAACAGGATAAGCACATGGCCATTAAAAGTGCTAAGCGAGATTATAAAAGAACACTTAACGCAGGAGCTATTATGTGTGTGGTATTTTTGGTTATATCATATAGGAATAACTGGTTCAATGCTGCGGCAACTAGGAATTTCGAAATAACTTTAAAGTACTTATACTAAGGAAAGATTAAAATCGCAAGATATCTTTCTTTATGCATAATAACTGTTATTATTCTGGCAGAGTTTTATTTTTTAAGAAAACCAGTGGGGGATTGTTGAAATTTAGTGGTTTTTTGAAAAAATAAAAAGAAAATTCAAAATTTTCAATATTTCGGGATTTTGCCGCCAAAACGCTTTTTCCGAAAATTTCAAATCTAAAAGTGCGGTGTGTGCTTTGTCCCACATCGGAAATAGTTGAAATCATTTTGTGGTTTATATGAGATGTTGAGAAGAGTATTCTTACTTGGAGCTTTTTGGAGGAGATGAAATAAGGGTTGCGTGTTCACGCACGCACGCACGCGCGCGTGCGCTCGCGCTCGGGCTCGGGCACGGGCGTGGGCAGTGAGGCAGTGAGGCAGTGTGGCTGTAGTGGCGCTAGATGGCGCACTTTGCACAACGGTCCGAAAACGGACGGGCCAGGATGATCCAACGGTCAGATCTTCTGATCTAACGACCAGAAACGTCTGGGATTAATGGACAACGGCCAGAAACGTTTTTCAAACGTTCTGGACCATTGAATACCACACAACAACGGGTCTAAACCAGAGGCCTATATAAACTGGACCATTCCAGTCCGATTTCATCATCTCAACACACCATATCTCTCATCAAATCAGAAACAGTCCTTAGCTCCATTGTTAGAATATTGTGATCATCTCTACAGTCTAAATCTGCCAGAAGAAATCTATTGCGTTAAAACTGTTCCTCAGTGGACCTATCGTGATTGCTGCACGCTGGATCCAGATAAGGCTTGTCTTATCCTGGAAGCAATTCGTCTGTAACCCACTAGCAGTGATAAGGGGACGAATCACGCTTTAAGGACAGCGTATTTTATACGTGATTCAACCTAGTGAAATTGTTCTTTTTTCAATTATTATTTTTATATTTTCGGTGTATCCAATCAACTTTTCTAACACAGAGCACCGACCATCAGCCATCGGCCTCCTAGCAGGGGAGTAGCCAATCCGTTTACCTTAGTGGGTGTTATCCTTACCGTGGTATATCTACGCGGGCTATCCTTTTTTTCATCTGATTTAAGTACGTCATCTTAAAAAATTTCAAGCAGATCCAAATATCCAGTGGACCTGACCATTGGAAAAAGTGTTCAATATCCATTGAAAACTTTTTATAACAGACAAAAGTATTAAAGTTAAGCTGATCATTGTATTTTCACTTCATCCAGGTCTGCTTGACCTTATGTGGAAAATAAACATTACAGATCTTATGGTGGACAGTGGAAAGTTTTTATTGGTGGGTGTTCAATCACCACTGTTTAATGTAGTGTGGTCCACCTGAGACTTGAATCTGCCTACTTTTTTTGGACCACGTCTTCAAATGGACTGTATAAACATATAAACAGCGTGGATATACAACACATCATGAAGGTGGCCCCACGGTAAGGGTAACACTTAGTGGTAGGGGTGCGGATTAGATACTGACAAGGTCAGTAGCCATTTGGCTACTGAAGTGACGTCACCAAGCTCTGTGGACCCACCATGATGCATGTGTAGTATCCGTACTGTCCATCCATTTGGAGAGATCATTTTATGGCATGAGAAAAATAATGAGATAGATCTAAAGTTCAAGTGGATCCAAACATAGAAAACAGTGGGGACAGTGACATCCACCGTTCAAAACTTCTTAGGAGCCACTGAAGTTTCCGATGAAGCCTATATTTTTTATTTCAGTTCATATATCTCTATTTTAAGTTATGAATAGGTTGGATCTAAAAAATACATCATGGTGGGCCTAAAAATGTTTCAACGGTGAGTGTGACTGATCCTAAGGTTTTCTATGGTGGGTCCACTTGAACTTTAGATCTATCTCATTCTTTTTATAATGACATAAAACGATCTCTACAAATGGTTGGACGGTATATATACAACACACGCATCATGGTGGGTCCACAGAGCTTGGTGACGTCACTTCCGTAGCGACTTGGCTACTGACTTGTCAGTATCTAATCCGCGCCCTTAGTGGTACCGGTTAACACGTAATCCGCAACCGGTCTCGTCCAAAGAGCGATACGGTTCTCTAAACAGGCCGATACAGATGGATACGCAGGCGTATCGTTGGGGAATGATAATGAGTTCACAAGTCTAAAAGGTTGTACCGCAAGTCACTGTCCGCCCTATAGACAACCTCCTAACTTTCAATGTGAGTGCGATATCCAACTCATCCAATATAGGTTAGGCTCACCTATGAAATGGTGCAAAAAATCAGCCACATTCACTCATTCAGTGGTCCACATTCGTAGTTTGATATTTATCAATGGCTAGATATTGTTTTCTAATTTGTGGCTCCCATGTTGGTGGATTTGTTATTTATTTTTATAATAAACAATCCTCATAATGGGGCCAAACTATTGGAAGGGTTGGATTTTTCTTGAAATTAATAGATTAGGAGATATCAAATAGGTGGACCGTAACCTGCGGTCTACCTGTTGCACTTTAGGCTTTAGGTCCGAAAACTTCCGGAAATGCGGCAAAAATGAGGGCAATTTTGTCAAAGAAAGTTGAATGGCAGTTTGGTAAATATCGTGAGGAAATCCAAAGAACCGCCTAAAAATATAAAAAAGCAGAGGGTGGTATTATAGGCCTGTGCCTACAAAGAGCAAAGGGAGAGATTGAGAGGCCTCCCTTTGAAAGCTCTCTCACCAAATCCGGAGATTCTTCCTCTCTCTCTCCTTTTTTTAGCGAAAGCTCTCCGTCTCTAAACGCTTCAAAAACACTGTTCTTCTTCCCCCAATCCTCCCTCCCTCTCTCTCTCTCTCTCTATCTCTCTCCATTTGTAATCTTTTTCTGGAAAAGAAGCGATGGCAGCCATGGCGTTTTCGGCATCGGCGTCCGAGATTCGGACGCCGTTTCTCGGCAGGAGCTTGGAGATGGCGAGCTTCCAAACCCTAGGCTGCAGAAATGCTCGCTTCGTGGAAACGGTGAGTTTTCTTGTTTATTTTGTCATTTTTTTTTTTTCGAGTTATACGTTGAAATTTGGGATTTTGTTTAATTTTTTTGTTCGTATAGTTGGCGCTTCTGTAATTTTGGGGATTCTGGAATGCCTGCATGGAAATTCTGATTGTTGCATGGTGAATTGAATATATCGTCAAGATGCTTTTCTTTTTAAAGGATTTTGGAGTTGAAAGTTGGGCATAGATAAGGTGAAGAATATGCTTCTGGCGATGTTAGGAGATAGGCAGAAAATGGTGACGGTTTTGGAATTGTTGGAAGGAGTAATGAGATCAATGCCGTCTTGTAGTTGTCTTTCTTGATTTCTATCCCATACACATGAAATTGGATTTTTCGGAGAATTTGCATTCATGTGAAGATATTTAAGTGCCAGAGTTGCCTGTGTGAGTCATGGAATGGTTGATGGTGGTATGTGAGTTTTATTTGTGATATTTGATGTGGTAGTTATAATTCTGTTGGCTCATAAACTTGGTGGAAAGTTCTGCCCATGAAAGGAGGAAAATGAAAATCTCTGCCAATTGAATTGGCACTCCACTTCTTTATGTTTAGTGCCTAGTGCATACATGAAATAGTATTTTTTGATGTAATTGTTTAATATTGATGCTGCTTTTATTAAGATAGGCATGGAAATGCAGAGGCCATTGAATGAGACGCTGGTGCCGAACAAATTTGTTTCATGGGGTAGCTGTTGTTGGATATTTGCCCCTAGTGCCTAATTTTGTTATAGTTCTTACAAGATATTAGAGAAAAAACAAGAAAGAAGCAACATTTAGCGGGTGAATGAGTGCGAGGACTTCCATCCTAGTTTGTCTTTGCATCAGAATATGATGACGATAATGAAATTCTTTCTACCGGTAACAATGGTAATGACATTAGAAGTTTGCTGGTCAAGAAGAAGGAAAAAAAAGAAGAAAAGGATAGAAGAAGTACTTATGCAAAGGGAGGTAAGGCTAATGATGCAGGACAATTAACCACTTGCTCCAAAAGCTTGAACTGATAGAGCATGGCAAATTAATCCCTTTATCTCATAGCCCAGGTCCCAATCTATAGGTTAGGTCCTCAGCCGAACCCTCCTCGTGAGCCCCAAATCCATGAGTTCCGTTCTCTCGTGGGCCCCAAATCCATGAGTTTTGCCTCACCTGTCTCACATGGTCCCCAAATCCATGGGTTCTGCGGGCTGCCCACCTCGAGTGTGCCCTTGCATCCTAGGGGCCACTTCACTTGAGCCTAGTGTGAAAATGCCCTCGCATTAATCACCTCCAGTGAGGAGTTTCGAACACGAGACCTCCCTCTCTGATATTAATTTGATGCAGGACAATTAACCACTTGTTCTAAAAGTTCGAACTGATAGAGCATGACAAATTAATCCCTTTATCTCATACCCCAGCCCCAAATCCATGGGTTAGGTCCTCGGCCGAACCCTCCTCGTGGGCCCCAAATCCATGAGTTCCGCTTCACACGAGCCATGTGCTTCGAACGACCCCCAAATCTATGGGGTCTGCGGGCCATCCACCCTGAGTGTGCATCCCACAGGCCACCCCACTTGAGCCCGGTGTGAAAATGCCCCTCGCCTTAGCTAAGGAGGACCCGATGAATGATAAGGAGACAATGATGTTGCGAATAAGCTAGGAATTATTATTATTATTATTATTTTGCCTGAGCTATTTGTATAGTCTTCAGAAAAGTTTAGTTTTCCAATGAGATTATTGGCCATGGGTGAGGGACTGAGGGTGGAGTATGACCTTCATCTGTAAGGTGAGCTGCCTTCCAAAAATAAATAAATAAATCTGTCAGGTGAGCTATAACAATTAATTCTTTATCAATTGAGGTTATGGAATGGGATTGGAGGTGTGATTTCACCACTTAATTAATATTTTTCTTATACTTCAATTTTTGTTTTTTCTTGTAATTGGGTATTCAAATCTGAGGATTCGGCTTAGGTCTTGTTTGGATAGTGGGAAAAGAAAAGAAAAGAGAATGAAATTGTAATGATTATCCAATGATGATTTCTTAAGATTTCTATGAGTAATGAGCACTATTGAGTCATGGATTCCCATGGATTCTATTTTTCGAGGTCTTGTTTGGTAACAAATGAACATCTCATGAAGTTCTCACTATAGTCCCTTGTATCTCTCCCATGAGAATTTGAAGATGGTGCTTGGGTAACCATTGCATTTTGAAATCCAATATATTCTTGTTAACCAAACGTAGTGAAATGACCCATCATAGGAAAGGTAATCCACTTTCTTCTCTTCTTTGCTTTTCTTTTCCCGCTATCCAAACATGCTCGTAGGGTTAAGGAAAATAGATCATATTTGAGAGGGGTCAGGTTTGCATTATAGAATTGTATTTACACTGAATGTGAGGTTCATTTGTGGAAAGACAAGTGAGATTCCAATTACCATTGGCGTATTGACACCAAGGTTGGCATAGAAGCCATATTATTTGTATTGGTTATGGTCGAGTTAATGAGGCATTTATAGGAAGAGATCTTGTGGTGTACACTGCTTGCAAAATTTTTTTTTTTTTTTTTTGAAAGATGAAACGATATCATTAAAGGGAAAGAAAAGAAAAGACAAAAGAGGGGGCTGTTGAGGAAGCAAACCACAATTACACTCCTAAGAAGAAAAAGTCGTGCCCAAAAAGATCCTTGACATTGGAGGACCACTCAATCATAAGGCGCTTGGCCCTAGTAGCAACAATCCCAGCCAAATAAGAAGAATTCCTGAAGCATCTGTTATTCCTTTCTCCCCAAACTGACCACCAGACTGCAAGGACTGACATCCCCCAAATGATTGTCTTCACCTTTCCTAGATGTACCCCGAGCCATGCTTGAAGGAACTACTTAACTTCGCCTGGGAAACACCAAGAGAGGTTAAAACTGAGCATGATCTCAGCCCAAATAGATTGGGCGAGCCAACAATGAAACATTAGATGGTCGACAGTCTCTTCTGACTGCATGCAACATAAACAAATATTGGGAAGGATCATCCCTTTCTTTCTCAGGTTGTCTACTGTTAGAATTTTCTTTTTCCCTACTAGCCATCCGAACGCAATTATTTTCGGGGGGGGGGGGGGGGGGGGGGGGCAGCATATTTCCACAGGAATGAGAGATTAGGCTTAGGATCAGGCTGCTGTATGTGAATCTGGTTGTAGAGGGATCAAACAGAGAAGAGGGACGATTTGTCAGGTTTCCAGAAAATATTATCTTTTGGCGAGAGAGAGGGGGCTGCTGTGTAGAGACTTTGAAGAAGGTCTGTAAAATCTGGGATCTCCCAATCTTGGAGAGCTCTTCTTCAAATCACATTCTAGACAAATTTTCCACCAACTTTAGAATAGTGATCAGCAACGTAGGAATTTTTGGAAGAAGCGATGCAATAAGAGGTGGGGAATCTATTTTTAAGCGTCTGATCTCCAATCCAGATATCTTCCCAGAAATGAATTTTGGTGCCATTTTCAAGCACAACATTAGGAAGGACTTCCCGTTTCATTTTCATAATTTCTTTCCAGATATAAGAAACTTTATGAGAAGGCAAATCTTTTACCCACCAGCCACCAGAGGATGTACCATACTTGCCTTTGATGATGGAACTCCAGAGACTTTATTGATCAGCCCCAAGCCGCCAAATCCACTTTCCAAGGAGAGCTTGATTCATAACTTTCAAATCTTTAACTCCCGCTCCCCCGTCTGGCAAATGAAGACAAACCTCAGACCATTTTAAAAGATGAAACTTCTTCCCTACTTCCTTGCCTTGCCATAAAAAATCCCGCCTCGCTTTATCGATGGACTCTCTGACTGAGGTCGGACATTTGAGGAGAGACATGAAATAAATCGGAAGATTTGAGAGAACGGATTTTATTAGCGTGAGACGGCCACCTAACGAGAGATATCAGCTCTTCCATCTTGACAGATACGACTGAACTCTGAAAATCACTTTGTCCCACAAAAGAAGACGGCAACGAGTTAACGGAGCAGCCAAGCTAGTACACTGCTTGCAATTAATGGATGCATAACTTTGGTTGTCAAGAAGAGGGAGGGAGTCAATGCAAAGCTAATTCTCAAGAAGGGTGCTTTAGAATCTAAAGGTTTTAAAATCAGTCGGACTAAATTAGAGTAAATGAAATGTAATTTTAGTAATAATAGGAGTGGAAATGAGGAATTAGGTTACAGTGTTGACCACAAAGTACCCTAAAATGACTAATTTTAAAATCTTGGGTAGATGATTCATGATAACGGAGAGATTGAGAATGATGTTGCTCATAGAATTAGAGCTCACTGGATGATGCGGAGATGTGCCTTTGGAGTTTTATGTGATCATTGTATACTAATCAAACATGAAGGGGAAATGTTTTTGGATAGTTATAAGAGTGGCCATGTGTTATGGGATAGATTGTTGGGCAGTTAAGGAACATGTTCATGGGATTGGTGTAGCTGAAATGTAGATGTTGAGATGGATGAGTGGCAAGACGAGGAATGACAAAATTGGAAATGAGTGCGGTTTGAAAACTTAGGAGTAGCGCCAATGGGTAAAAGACGACTTAGATGGTTTGTCTTGGTGCATTAAAGACCTCACATGTTGGGAGTGAGTTGGTTCAAGTTGAATGCTCTAGAAGGGCAAGGGAGATGCCAAAAGGACGTGGGTGGAGGTACTAAGGAAAGTTTTGATGACCTTTGGTTTCACCGAGGATATGGTCATCGATAGAGTGAAATGGCATAATAAGATTGTGTAGCTAACCCTAATCAGTTAAGATAAGGCTTACATGATGATGATCATTTGGGATTTATAGTGAAGATGGGGACATGAGTTCATGACACTTACACCTCAACTTTTTTCGTTGTGAAAAAAGTAGTAAGGTTTGATAAAAGTAAGAAATAGCAAGAGTGTAAGGCAAAAAAAGGGTTATGGACATTTGAGTTCTTTGGATTGACTCTTTCGTTTATCTTTTCGTAGAAGTTACCCATATAAGAAAAGGTTGTGTCCTTTTGTATTCCAAGAATCAACTCTCTATAACAAAAAAAGAAGAAAGAAAAGAAAAAAGGGAAAAAACAGAATAGAAAAAAGAGAGAAAAAGAATAAACTCTAGCTCTTCTAGGTGTGTTGTGCCAAAACTGCTTGGCTGCTTCATGATTTTTTCTCTACGCCTTCACAATAGAGCTACTGTAATGATTAATGTATTCCGTAATGGTAACGATGGCTGTAACGACCACCACCGTTACCTTTACGATATGTGGTGTAACGGCTTTTTTGGGGGTTGTAACGGCTGTTACAGTCTTTTTTTTTTTTTATTGAAAAAACTTGAAAAACCTATATTGGCCCTGTAATGGACTGTTATGGGGCCGTTACGGCCTTTATACGGGGGGAGGGTAAGGGGCAGAGAGAGAGAGAGAGAGAGAGAGAGAGAGAGAGAGAGAGAGAGAGAGAGGGTGCTGACTGGGTCAACTCGTTATAGGAGTTGAGCAGCAGTGGAGACCGGAGGAGTTGAGCATCAACGTTTTTTGCATTTTGTTTTTTTCCGCTTGATTTTCAATTCGTCCTTCACAGGATGGGATGCACAAAGAAAGAGGGGAGGGGAGGGGAGGGGAGGGGAGGGAGTTTTATATTAAAAAAATTGCATTCCCTAATCGTCCGGGCCGGGCTTTCGAACATCTACACCCAAGCCCGGCCTGGTTTTGAAATGGGCTTGATTGTTGAGCCCAACCAAGCCCAGTCCTCAGGCTTAATTCTCCAACCCAAGCTCGGCCCGAAAACCCAATGGGCCTACTCGGCCCATTGACACCCCTAGTTGTAATGGCCTTTATAGCTTATTTTTTCCGTAACGGCCTTTACGACCCTGTAACGTGTAATGGTTGCCACAATTACCTTTACGTAATGGTCTTTTGCCCTTTACGGCCTCGTAACGGCCTTTACGACACGCCATGGTAATGATTTATTTATTTTTATGATTGCTGAGATTTTATAAAAAGAAGGGGGAAAAAGATATAACAGTGACTTCTAGGCTGGAATAATACAATCCACTAAAAAACGATGACCCTAAGTCTTAGACTTCTACATTCCCTAGTGCTTATCGCCTTATCCACAATTGTTAACTCCACCTCATGCACACCTTCTTTTACTAGCTTGTCTGCCCTTGAGTTTGCGTCCGGTGCATGTGAGAGACACAAAGATGGGCACACATGAGCCTGAAGCTCCTTCGGTAATGTTAGCAATACTCCACTAGTAGCAGTCATACATTTGATTGCGTTACTAGAATCCCCTTCTAGTATTATCGGGCTGAAATTGCATTTAGTTGCAAGCTTAATACCTTGAAGGAGGGTTTCGGCTTTGGCATAGTTGGAGTCATGAACACCCAAAGAGCCTAAGGACTGACATAATGATAGGGACATCACGCGCACACGCGCACGCACGCCGTACCTACGCACGTACGCAAGGAGAGGGAGAGTCCCACCGTCCATCTGGCTCGATGACGACGTCCAGGGAGGGCCTCCTAGTTAGAAGAAGAAGTTTTGATTCAAAGAGTGGGCCCGATAGTCACGAAAAGCCTATCATGGGATCTCATGATCGTGGCCCACTAGTTGGATTAAGTTCATACTTTAGTTTTTGCTTATTTATATTATTTAGAACATCATGAATACTTTAGATTTTTTTGATTGGTTTTTATTTTAGTTTACTTCATCGTCAAGTAATACGTTGCGCACATGGTGCGAGTTTTGGGGTATATGGTTTTCTTATAAATAGACACCCCTTGTAGTTCTTTTGATTCAATGAAGATGAATAAAAATTGCTGCGTTTTCCTGCTCCTTTCCGAGTTATGAAAGCCTAATTGGGTGCGAAGCCCTCCCTTTTTTGAAGGGCTAACTATCGTGGTGCGAAACCACATCTATCCCGATTCGCCCCCACTTTCTTCCATCAATATTTCTCTTCTCGTACAAGCATTCCATCTGCAAATCCATTAATAGTTGCAGCCATTTTTCTCTCTACAACAGATTTCCAAAATCTGGCCCTGCAGGAGGGCTGAAACTTCGGCGGAGCACCACGCACAAACCGTGCATCGGCTCGAGGTGAGATTTGGGGGTTTTGGAGTCCATCCCTGGCCGACCAGGGACAAGGTGACATTTTTCTGAATAGTGGGCCCCACACACGTGTGACCATGATCACACACACGTGCGTCTGGGCCATTGTTGTTGTCCGCGCACAGGAACCGTCTTTCGGTTTAGGTCTTCTTCTTATTTTACCATCTCATACTAGTTTTTCATAAACCATAGATTGCATTATCCTTAATTCGTTTGCCCCTTTTCTCACCCTAGGGTTCCTTGAATTGAAATTGGTGAATCCTTTGGATTAGGGATTGATTGCTGTGCATGTGTGGATGATTACTACTTATCTTTGAGCATCATTTGGTTTAAAATTTTAACAGATCCAGCCCTAACATGTGTAGGCCCGGACCCGTACAGATTCCCCTTTACTTGAATGTCTGAGCTTTTGTGTAGGATGTGGAATTAATATGGATTGTGTTGAATTAGTATGATCTAAAGCCTGAGATCTTGTATATCATATTTAATTTTCCATGTCCTGCATCACATAACATAGCTTTAATTGCTCTTGACCAGACTGCCGAAACGAGCTGGGTCTCTGCGTGTGTGTGTGTGTGTGGGTGGGTGTTTGGGGGTACAAATTCAGGCCCCAGAAAATCAACTTATCCCACTTAAACGAAGTTGATGAACTGGATACCCTTTTGGAAGCTATCTTGCTTACCTATTCCACAATAAGGATGAAAGTTTTCTTTGCAATTGTGTCCTCTGAATTACTTTCAAGCCCCAGAAAATCAACTCATACCACTTAAACGAAGTTGATGAACTGGATACCCTTTTGGAAGCTATCTTGCTTACCTATTCCACAATAACGCTGAAAATTTTCTTTGCAATTGTGTCCTTTGAATTACTTTTGCCTTTAGATTTGCTTCTATCTTTTTCCAGCCAAAGGCACCAAAAGGAAGCCGTGGTTGCAAATTTCCACTGCAGTCTCCTGATATGGTCTCAAGCAATAAACCATCAACCAGCAGAAAGACCACATACCAACTCTGGAATGATCCAGTGAATTCCGAACTTCGCAAAGAAAGACAACCAGATATGCTTGCAAGAGAGCAGTGAAAGAATAGGTGCGGTGTATATATATATATATAGAAGCAACGGTGAAGGAAAATATACAAACAAGAAGAAAAAAACAGGACTGCTGAGATAGCAGAACTAAAAAGGAAAAAAAACTAGCAGCCTAGAAAGCAAAGATCATATCCTTTCACATCTTTTACATTAGCAGCCCATTCAATCAACAGTCTTTTAGCTTTGACACCAATCACAGAGGCAGAAGACGATCTATCATTAAAGCATCTGTCGTTTCTTTCAAGCCAGACCGACCACCATATAGCCAGGATGGCCATTCTCCAAATGATTCTTCTGGGCTTAGGCTTACCGAGGTTGCAGCCATGCCAAGAGGATAGAAAATTATGGGCCGAGTTAGGGGTACACCAGGAAAGGTTGAAACGGAGGCTAAAATCAATCCAAATTTGATGGATGAAGGGGCAGTGCACCAGAAGATGGTCCACCGATTCCGCATCATTCATACAACATAGACAGATATTCACCAGCTGCATACCTCTTTTCCGGAGGTTGTCAATAGTTAGGATCCTATTACGGTCCACCAACCAAGCAAAGCAAATGTATTTAGGGGGGACCGGATATCTCCAGATGAAAGGAGAGGCAGGGATTGGGGAGGATGAGGGAAGGGCTAAGGAAGAATATAGGGATCTGACCGTGAAGCGACCTGTCTTATCAATCCTCCATATGGGCTTGTGAGACTCGGAGATTAGCGGTATGGACTTTGAGATGCAGTCAAGTAAGTCCACATACTCATCGATCTCACTATCTGTGAGATTTCTAATGCTTCTGATATCCCAAATAATTTTTGCATTCGAGAGAATAACAATCTGAAATGAAGATGTCCTTGATAGGAGCCAAGCGGAAAATGTTTGGGAACCGATCCTTCAACTTGAAATCACCCACCCATATGTCTTCCCAAAAGCGAATAGCCGCCCCACTTCCCAGCTCGAAACTTATGATATTGATAACTGCCTGTTTGACCTTTAGAATCCCTTTCCAAATGTGGGATGCCCGATAGGCCGATGAGTCCTTAGTCCACCAACCCCCCAACGAAGAACCGTATTTCCTTTTGATGATGGAAGACCATAGGGCCTCAGGTTCCATGGCAAGCCTCCAAGTCCACTTTCCTAACAATGCTGCATTCATTCTTCGCAGATCTTTGACGTTAGCCCCACCTTTACGGAAGATTTTGCAAACGTCCTTCCACTCGAGGAGATGAATATTGCTCTGATTCTCTTTCCCGAACCAGAGGAAGTCTCTTCTGATGGTATCGATGGTTTTTAGGACGTGTCGGACACCTAAAAAGCGACATGGTAGGTGCGGTATATTTTGTTCTGCATTGAAACACAGAACATCTATTACGCAGAGAACCTATGATTTCTTAATGAGCAGAGCTAGAGATAATTGACTCTAGCTCTCCTGGCATGCCATCATCTTTTGATCTGGAATTCCTTTGACTTGTGAGTATGCTTCTGTGACTAAACCGTTTGAACCAAGTATCAGGCACATTTTTTCTGCCCACTTACTGTATTTAATTGTTTGTTCTTGACTAATTATGAATGCAGACATAGAACTTATGCTGACATTATACCACTATTTAAAGATGTCCAACCATTCAAAGGTTTCCTTTTTGCGCTGTTTAAACTTTTCATTGAATCTCTTCCATTTCTTGCTTTTTGCAGAAGTGCAGTTTGGTTAGGCCATTACAATTCTCTAATGGAAGATTGACCCCACCGATGTTTAAAGAACACAGTATACCTGACTCCTCAGTTCAACGACATCATCAAGAAATGGTTTCAAAACCTGATACAAGACTGCGTATATTCTCTGGCACAGCAAATCCTTTACTTTCACAGGTTTTAATACTGATCCATTTCAGCCTGAAGATGCATTCCTATCAGAATAACAATGTGTTCTTAGGCAGTCTGTTTACATGGGCCTATTTTATTATGGTTAAGTTCATGTTTTAAAATTACAGTTTCTTGTTCAGGTCCAAAACTGGGTTATACCTTCTAAACTGGTATGACTCGTCTGGAACTGAATGAGTTGAGAATATTGGAAAATATTAAAATAAAAAAACAGAAAATATAAAACTAGACAAAAATGCACAAATTTGAACCCATATTCACAAATTAGGGACCGTTTCAGAAAAAATAAATAAATCACAAATTAGGGCAGGTGGCGAGTTGACTCGCGAGGGACTTGCTTGAGTCGAACTACTTCTATGCCCCATTGGGTGAAAAAATGGTGCAGAATTGGAGTGAGAATATGGCATGAATCAGGCAAGTTTTCCTGAGACTCGCTGATGTTGGCGAGTCGTGTACCCTTCCTCATTTGCTTTCAATTCTTATTGCTGCAACAGTTTTTTTTCTTTTCTTTTCTTTTTGATACTAGTTGATCTCAAAGTTGTAACTAATCCACATTCAAACTCCCAACTTGTGGTCCCTCTCCTTTAATGCCTTCACAAGATGGGTAAACTCAATATTGGAGTTTCACATTTTGCTTCCACCTCAAGCTTTGGAATGTCTGCTGTAATCCTGGCAATTTCTGCTCCACGCTTCATAGTTCTTCTGCCTTCTTCACACGAGTTGCTGCAACGTTCCATTTCCTTTCACATGATCCACAATTCCTGCTGCAAGGTTTGTTTTGCTTGCCACAAGTTCAGCAATTCCTGCTGCAAGCTTCAGAACTGCTACAAATTTGTGTTCTTTCCCCAATTGCCTGAAGCACCTTCGAAACCTTTTGCTCAGATATTTCCTTGTCATTTGCAGTATTTAGCTTTAGCTGGAACTCTTTTACACGTGAAGACAATTCGTTAACCCCAAAATCTTTCTGATCAGCATCAAGTCTCAGGATCTCAGCTAGCACAGCTCTTTTGTAGGAGGGTATCCAGAGCTCTTCACGATTGCTTGATTTCTGCTACTGCCATTTTCTCTTTACCAAAAAATGAGAAGGAAAAAAAATAATCTAAGATCTCTTGAAATAAATGGGGTATTCGTGGATGGGCCACCAAGATGAGGCCATCATATCATTGTTATGGATCACTAGACAATGGAATCATTGACAGTGGAAACATTCTCCACATTCTACAAAATATGACTTGCTTGAGTGTACTGCTTTGCATAATGGGACCCGTGCACCGACCTTGTCACCATCAATTGTTTGTGGTTGAGACCTTTTTTTTTTTTTTTTAAAGGAAACTGGACCCTTCTCCAGGTGGCTCCCATCCTTCTTTTGTGGGTATATCTTCCATGTCCACATCGATGGCTCTAAGAAACTTAGGTTGGGCACTAGGATCTTTTTAGATGTGACGTTCACCTATGGACGACCATCTTCAAATATAAAGTCTAAATTAATTGATGAAATAACTTTGTTCTTTGTTTATTCTCATATGGTTTCTCATTGCAATCTCTTGTTTTAGTGTTTGTAGACCAATTTCTCCATCTTTGCAGATGTCAACTGATCCCTTGTCTTAGTATGTATGAGAGAATATGCTCCAATTTCTCACACAACCATGAGGAGGAGATAATTTGACTAAGGATCCTCATGGTGAGCTTTTTCAAACTGGAGCCTTTTTTCCAAGCTGAAATTTGAAATAGAAAAATTGGTTATCTCAGAAACCATCTATATTATACTACTATTTAATACTTAATTTGAACTATGTAATTGCTATTACGTGGGTAAGTTATTCTGCTAATCATCCTCAACTCTATTCCATAAGTTTGCCATTAAAATTTTTAACACAATGTTGTCTAATTAGAAATTAAGACCAACAGAATGTTGTGTAAGCAACTAAGCATATATGTGTGTTATTGTTTTACATAAACTTGTTAATGGCCGAACTTTCACATCAGGCCTTTGCTCCATTCTCCAAATTAGATAGGAGACCAAGCTTTGCTAAATACAATCACAAGTTGTGGAAAAAAAAGCTTGACTATCATCACCAGTACTACCGTAGTACAAGCTGATCTGGACTTGTTGATCTGGTGGGCTGCCATGGATGGGTGTCGCCCAAAATGTTAGAGATTAGAAGTTCCTAGCCATCCACCTCTTCGGCCTTTTTACAGGACGCCGTTGTGTTTGTTTCTTGATTGTCCGTTCGTAGTTCTGTAGGCCATTGATCCAAAGTTAGAATCATCCAGTCTGGAAGATCATTGGATCATCTCCATCCACCATGGGGCCCATTACATCAACATTCCAGATCACCGACCATGGACCTTCACCCTTTACCTTGTCAGAGCAGGCACATATTCCTGTCTTAATATGCACCCATAAATCCTCTCAGAATCCTAGGATTCATTTGCCTATTGGTATGGGCACTCAAAATCTTAGTGCATGTTTGGCTTTGCTGAAAAAGTGTTTTTTTTTTTTTTTTTTCTGCGTGTATTTATGTGTGTGATTTTGATTCTGAAATCACTTTTTAGCCTTTTAAGTGTGTTTGGTTAGCCACTTAGTTAGTCAATTTTAGAAAAACGAATTTCCAAAATTTGCGCTTTTATCCGCAATGCCTAGCCCCTATTTCCTACTGTCATTTACACTCCTACGAACTTACGAAAAACACTCATAAAAGTGAAGATCTCTCTCTCTCTCTCTCTCTCTCTCTCTCTCTCTCTCTCTCTCTCTCTCTCGTTGGAAGGTTTGTTAATTGCACACGAGTGTAGAGCCGTACACCTCCACAAATGTGCCATCTTGGTATGTCGGTCCGAGATCGAATCCATCCACTGTCTGACCTTGTTTCCGTAAAATTGATCTTGTCCACTCAGAAGGTGGAACCCAATATTGGAAACATGTGGATGGGTTAGAAAACCTCAGCTGAGTGTTTTAGATCCATTCATTTGTATTGCAAACTGTGGCCCACCTGATCAGTGGATCAACATTATTCTTGGACTAGGGCATAAATATAGTGGTGCCTTTCTAATGGATGGATTGGATCTTGGACCTATGTGCCATGATGGCAAACATGTGGCGTGTACATGAGTTGTATTGCAGTGCTGTGTGGGCCACTGTGATGACCATGTGACATCCACTCCGTCCATCCCGTTTTGCCATATCATGTTAGGGTATGACTCCAAAAGTGAGGTAGATCCAAGACTTGAGTGTGCCACGCCACAAGAAACACTTGAAGATTCAACACTCACCATTGAAATCTTTGTGGGGAAATTGTTTTTCTTATGCATATTTACGAAACATATGCACTTTTTCACATGAGCAATTCTCAAGAAACAATCCAGAGAATTGTTTCCTGAGAATGAAGCAACACCAAACATGTCCTTGTTGTTTGTGTTGGCCGATTTATTTTTGTTGTTTCTGTCTGCTTCTAGGAAGTTGCTTCTTACATGGGTCTAGACCTGGGGAAAATCAAGATAAAACGGTTTGCTGATGGTGAAATTTACATTCAGTTGCAAGAGAGTGTAAGGGGATGTGATGTATTCCTGGTGCAACCAACATGTCCACCGGCAAATGAGAATCTTATGGAGCTTTTAATAATGATAGACGCATGCAGAAGGGCATCTGCCCGAACTATTACAGCTGTCATTCCATATTTTGGATATGCTAGAGCAGATCGAAAGGTATATCTCCCCGCTGCTAATTCATAAAGTTCTGAAATGGCTCCTTTATATCAGAGTGAAGTTCTAGAAATGCTCCCATCAACAACGTTTGAAAATATTCATTGTTGTTTTGTGGAGCTTCAGTTTTCTGTATATCCCCTAAATCACTGGACCTTATGCTTCCCTGCTATTTTATCAATCAAGGTCATGGGCAACATATCCTAGATGCCATTAATCATCCGGTTTAACACTTGCATCTACTCTTGTGTTTTACTTGTTCTCCAATCTCCGAGTCATTTGCATTTTCAGACTCAAGGGCGCGAGTCCATTGCAGCCAAACTTGTTGCAAACTTGATCACAGAAGCAGGTGCTAACCGTGTCCTCGCTTGTGATCTTCATTCTGGGCAATCGATGGGATACTTTGATATTCCTGTAGACCATGTCTATGGAGAGGTAATTCTCTAGCAGTTTTTTACTTTTTTGGTTTTTTAATAATTTTATTACTTGTGTACTGTTGTTGGTCTTAAGCTTTATATAGGGCTGCCATTGGGCTGGCTCCATTGCCCACAAATCAAGACTTCAAATGGGCCCACACTGACAGGCACCGTGCGGCCAGTTCAAAATCTGGGGCAAAACTAACACCTGGCCCAGCCTGTTGGCAGCCCTAGACTTATGCAAGAGACATGTATTTCGATCATGAATAGAGTAAAATATTTGTTAAGAAAGTTATTCATCAACTCACTGAATTTCTGCTAATCTTTTTCATGGCTGTAGCCTGTAATTCTGGATTACTTGGCCAGTAAGATGATCTCTTCAAATGATTTAGTAGTTGTCTCTCCTGATGTGGGTGGTGTTGCTCGAGCACGTGCTTTTGCCAAAAAGCTCTCTGATGCACCTTTAGCAATAGTGGATAAAAGGCGTCCAGGACATAATGTTTCTGAGGTACATCCACTGTTTTCAGTGATTGTAAGGTACCTCTCATTTGAATAAATCTTTTATAGATGCAAACAAATTTACTAGTCCTGAATGTTGTGGTACCTCACCGTCTTGTTCTAAATGATATGTTGTGGTACCTTCCTGTCTCGTTCTTGCTTCAGCTTTTTGTATCTGTTTCCTGCCATATCT
Organism: Magnolia officinalis; assembly: GCA_021015155.1. Taxonomy (NCBI): domain Eukaryota; kingdom Viridiplantae; phylum Streptophyta; class Magnoliopsida; order Magnoliales; family Magnoliaceae; genus Magnolia; species Magnolia officinalis. The sequence goes on along the minus strand of JAJHSJ010000001.1, from coordinate 2,984,950 downwards.
ATACTAGTTTGATGAGATTGTGTTAGGTTCACTAAAGGGACATTGTTCCTTTGATGTCACATATGTTTCTGATTTGACAACTTATTGTTTTATGCAGGTGATGAATTTGATTGGTGATGTCAAAGGAAAGGTTGCTGTCATGGTGGATGACATGATTGACACTGCTGGTGAGCTGTTGTCATTGTTGTACTCTTATGCTTGCAAGTTGATTCCACATATGTTCGTGTAGTCTGGGTTCTTGTTCACTTCACTCAGAATTTTGCCAACAATGTGGTAAATTCAGGGACCATTGCTAGTGCTGCATCTTTGTTACACCAAGAGGGGGCAAGGGCAGTTTATGCATGCTGCACACATGCTGTTTTCAGGTATTTATCTCTTCTAAATTTTTATTCACGCTGTTTTCAGGTATTTATCTCTTCTAAATTTTTATTCACGCTGTTTTCAGGTATTTATCTCTTCTAAATTTTTATTCATGGGCTTTCACTCATGGCTAGGGAACTATGATTTTTTTGGTTCGTCATGGATTTTTCAAAATGCCCCAGTTCTAAGAATTAGAAACTTGATAAAATGCTCCCAAATGTTGAATCATCATCATTTAAGCCTTACCCCAACTAATTGGGGTTGCCTACATCAATCCCTTACCACCATTCCACTCTATCAAGGGCCATAACTTCGGTTAGACCATAGGTCGTCAAGTATTTCCTTACACATCCACCCACATTCTTTTGATTTTAGTGCAATCTTATTACCTATTGGTGCTACTCCTAAATTCTTTTGAATGTATTGATTCCTAATTCTGTCCTTCCATGTCTTGCCACTCATCCATATCAACACGCTCATTTCAGCCATACATCCTACAAACATGTTGTTCCTTAACTGCCTAACATTCTGTCCCATAAAGCATGATTGGTCTTATAGCCATGCTATAAAATTTCTCTTTCGGTTTAAGTGGTATATGACGATCACATAAAACTCTGGAGGCACATCTTCATTTCTTCCCCGAGCTTGAATTCTATCAGCAACACCCTTCAGAATCTCTCCACTCATGAATTATTGGCCCAAGGTATTGAAAGTGGTCGTTTTGGGGAACTTCTTGGCCAGTTGTCTTAACGAATTCGTCATTCCTACTATTGTTACTAAAATTCCACTCAATATACTCTGTTTTAGTCTGACAAATTTTAAATCCTTAAGAATTTTAAGCATCCCTCCATAAATCTAGCTTTGTGTTTATGTCCTCCCTTGTATTGTCAATGAATGGATCTCTTCCTAAAAATGTCTTGTAACTTGTCCATAACCAATGCGAAGAGTTAAGGGCTTAATGCCAACTCCTGGTGCGAGCATACAGTAATTGGAAACTCACCTGTCTCTCCACTAGTGGTCCTCACATTTGTTACCGCTCCCTCATAAATATCCTTAATCATGTCAATATATCCTCTTGAATAATGTTTGTAATGCCACTGTTTTTGCCAGTATTTTTTACTCCCTCTCAGTTTTCACATAAAACCTCTGAACCTTTATAATAACTGCGACCAGATTTATGCCTTATAGCAATCACAGCCAGATCTATGAATGTGGTGTTCACATATATGTTTGCCGATAGCAGTTCATTTGCTACTGCTGGTAAGAAAATTGTCACCACCCCTTGTGGTTAGCATTTGTAACCTGGTACATGGTATGACAAGTAATTTTGAAGTGTAGTTTACATGTGCATACAAGTAATTCAAATTGAACTCGCCAAATTATGGGCTGCATTTTAGATTTATCGTAGCCAATTACAGTTTTTGTATGATTATCATATAGTTGGACATTTATTGGATTGGTTAGATGAAAAAATGTCAACTGTATTTCAGAAAACAAATGTCCATGAGTCAAAGGTTAGGATTGTTCAACCATGCTGGTTTTGGGATTGCGACTTAAGAGTGGGTTCCACAATTTAGACAGTTTAATTTGAGTTCCGTGTACAATTTCTTAGTTGCTGCGTATCAAGGATAATACACTGCCAGAGTATGAAAGAACTCCCCTAATTTTAAAACACTGCAGTAGTTAACCTAGAACTTTGAGAGTCGCCAACATTACGGTTCATGTGAAAATGAAATATCTTTTCTAGTTCCCTCTCTTGCTGAAGCTTTTTTTCCTCCCCTCTCAATCAACTGTTTAATATGGTTTTCTTGTAGTCCTCCTGCGATCGAGAGGCTTTCTGGAGGCCTGTTTCAGGAAGTTATCATCACAAACACAATCCCCGTAGCAGAGAAAAATTATTTTCCTCAACTGACTGTACTATCAGTCGCCAACCTCCTTGGCGAAACGATTTGGCGGGTTCATGATGATGGCTCTGTGAGTAGCATTTTTCAGTGATGTGTCACTTTCTCATATTTTATTTTTTGAGGTTTGGTTCTGGTTCCCCATTGGTTTTGGTTATAGCATAGGGTAGTATTGGCATGACACCCATTTCAATTTTCCAATACCCTTTTGGGGTGCCTTCCCCAATGTTTTTTCATATTTACCATAAAACAGCATGTGAAAGTTGGGAAAATGTATGACAGAACTCATATACAGTAAGAGTTCAGGCTAGGCAGGCTGATGTTTTGTGGGTTCCAACCAATTGAGAAATTTCAGTTGCTTCTTCCGAGGGTTCTAGTTCTGCATCAGACTTCATAGTGCACCTGAATTAAATTGGTAATGTTTGGGAGATGCCGACACCACAGTAAAGATTGGACGTGTCTTTGTTTGTTTTTTTCTTTTCTCGTCTTCTTGTTGTGATCTTCTTATGTGGGCAAACAAAGGAATTGCTGATATGCGGGGACTTAATGGCAAGTTAGAACCTTGTTTTTCATTTAAATTTATGCAGTTAAAGCAATTTGGACTTGAGTCTTGTAAAACCATGGTAGTGGGAATGTAGGCGCTGAATGTGCTTTCCCCAACATGCTTTTGTTATTTCTGTAAAATACTTGTTGACAGTAGTCCTAATGGTTCGTCTATGTATAGTTCATTTGGATCATGATCGATTCCAAGCTATGTCATAATGCTGTTGGAACATTTCCATGCTGAATAAAGTGCCAAGTGGCTGTTTGGATGGTGGGACCCAGTTCTAGGGCACTTACGAATCCTGTGAGCAGTCAAATCTTGGATTGGCATTCTTCTTCTTTGGCTGATATCCTGGACGGGGAGTTGCAAATCTGAGATTTGTAATTTTTTGTTTGGATGAGATATTCCCAAGCAAAGCGGAATACTCAAGTAGGTTCAAAATAAACAACAGAATGGAAAAAAGTGGCCTGCATTTGGTGATTTGGTGTGGGTGGTGGACCTATCAATCCTATACCCGACAGGCCCAATGAAGGAATTGAAGCAAATGCCCCATTCTTATTTAGAACTGGCAACTGAAAAATCGTAGAAACTCCTACTTATCCTTCAAATTGAAGGAGGGAGGTTGGTTGGTAGAAACTCTACCCTTCAAAATTAAAGAGGGAGGAGGGCCTTACCAATTGCAATGAAATATGGAATGGAGCCAGCTCTATAGGCTAAAATGCCCTGTTGCCCATTGTGAAAGAGCAACCGAAATATCTTGTAGCCTTGAGGCATGAAAATGAGCTTTAGAAACACATGCCTCTGCTGGGTGGTAAACCTAACTTACCAGCTACCCTGAGCTTCATTTTCACCGTGCATTCACTGTATTCGATGTACTCTCAAGATGAGGAAGATAGTGGCTTATCAACAGAGCATGTCAGCAAAGGTAGCCATGTCATGCCGCTCATTGACTTGTTCTCAGCGAGATACTCTATGATTACTGGCAGCTTCTACCCAAAAAAATAAAATAATAATTAAAATCATGAAACACTGGTTAGTTTAAAACATTTTCAAGTTCTTGAGCCTTGTGTTGAAGCTTGAAACCCACTAGTAGAATTGCAGACGAGTGTGGGATGTAGCTGTTTGTCTGTAATTTTCTAAGATGCGACTGTCATTCAAATCACAAGATAGCCTTCAATAATGGGTAATAGGCGACGCAACATCAGCGCCATAGATTGTAACTATTAGACATCTTCAACTAACATAAATGGTCTTATTAAGTGCTTGATGACCCAGATGCACTAGGCTGCAAATGAGCCCAAACTTGATTATACTGACTATGCTGACGTTGATTTGCAAAGGGCCTTGATACGTAGCAAGTACTTGATATGCACATGTTTCAAGAGCACCTACCATCCGCATTGGAGGAAGGTGCGTTTTCAAGCTAGTGAACTGATAAAGGAGAAGGGGTCGGGTGGAACAGCGACTTCCACGGCTCCTTCTAGCATCTGCGTGACCTTCTTCATTGAAGGCCTCAGGGATGGATCCTCCTGAATGCACCAAATTGCTACCATCACCATCCTCTCAAGCTTCCTTGGATCGTTCAATGCCTCTTCATCATTCTCAACTACCTTATCTATTCTCCCCACTTTATAGCAATCACAAACCCAATCTGTCAATATCGCATCATCTCCGTCCTCAATATCATGGAGGACGTTCGACCTGCAGCAGATGATCTCCAGCAACATAACACCGAAACTATGCACATCCACCTTTGCAGTGACTGCCATGTTCTTGAACCATTCGGGTGCGACGTATCCTCTAGTTCCTCTGATGCATGTGGTAGTTCGAGTCTGGTTAGTCATGAGAAGCTTTGCTAGCCCGAAGTCAGAAATCCTAGCTGTGAAGTTGTCATCTAATAATATGTTTTGGGGCTTTATGTCACAATGGATGATCTGGTTCCCGCACTCCTCGTGCAAGTATGTGAGCCCTCTTGCGATCCCAAATGCAATCTGTGTTCTTCGGTTCCAGCTAGGCCTTGGACTGCCGAAGAGGAAGCTTGCCAAAGAGCCATTGCTCATATACTCATACACCAGCAGCCGGTGGGACCCCTCGTCGCAAAATCCTAACAGTTGGACTAGATTCTTATGATGAATCCGGCCGATTGCATTCACTTCGGTCTTGAATTCCTTCTCGGCTTCTTTCACCACCTTATCTAACCTCTTAACCGCCACAAAATTTGCACGATCTGACGCTACCAGGCCTTTATAAACAGTGCCACAGGAACCCTTCCCGAGTTCTTCCTTGAACCCATCCGTGACTTTCTCCAGCTCCATGTATGTAAAAGAGCGGAGATTTACTCCGATCACGCTGGAATCTGGCTGGAGTTTCACCAATTTTTTATGGTTTGTGAAGAAAATAAACCACAAAATCAATGACAGAAGGAAGAAGTTGAGAAACGCAGAGCTGCCCAAAATTGCTGATATGATCGGTACCATGGTCTTTTCATCTTTCTTCCCTTTGCTGGTGCCTGGCGGAGGAAGAGGTAGCGATGTGGAATTGCCTCTTGCCACTTTGATGAGTGCCTTTGAGCCGTCGTTAGGGTCCATCCTCCCATTTGAGAGCGGTAGTTTCTTCTTCCAGCACTCTCCTCCTCTGAAGATGGCGACCGCACAGAAACAATCGACCAAGCAAGCGTCTCGGCACTGGTCCTCGTTAATGGGATTATAGTGTTCGAAGTCGGACAGCGGCCAATCCGTGTTCATCACCTGTATCATTTCATACCGAGGCTCTGCTCTTAATCCATCCATCTCGCAGCTTTGCGAAATGAAATCTTGTTTGCATCCTTTGAATGTGTTATTCTGATCCAAGAAAGTGTACCCTGGCGGGCACTGACAACTAGGCCTCTGCCGCTCGCCTTCCAGCATACAATAGCTGTTGAACCCACAAGCTCCATCACCTACGCCGCCTCTAATAGCCGTGCAAATATTGGATGGTACAAACTGCACGATACTCCACGACTGCTCCCAGCTTCCATCGGTCCGGCGTGTTTTCGGGTAGATGTATTGCCTGAAAACTCCATCGAAATCCAGGGTCGCCCTGTGATAGAAACCTCCGTTGGGGACGGAAATCATGCTGTTTGTGAGGTTGAATACACTTCCGTTCGTTAGTGAGAGGTAGATATAGCCGGTCTGGTTGAAGACCAGCTGAGAACCGTTTCCAACAGTCTCGCTATCCCAGTAAGCAGAATAAGCGAGTCTGGTGAGGCGCTCCACGATGTAGAGCACAAGATTGCCGTCATCCTGCATACGTAGTTCGAACCTCCCACTGGAGTGGTTGGTCTCTGTTTCATGAGAAGCGAGTCTGCCCGACTCATCCAATACCTGCTCAGGCAAGAGCGTATCGGTTGGGTTGTTGAAGCTCTGCCATACGACTGTGGAATCGGTTCTCGTAAGCACAAAGTTTCCATTGTTGAGCATAGCAGCACGAGCGGCGGTGCCGTTGATGCCTTCAGCCCTCCATATTTCTTGGTCTTGTTGGTTGGTGAGCACGAGCTGGCCGTCGGTCCTTAGCTCGACCTTTGATCCTCTCGGAACTGGTGTATCTCCCTTTGCAGACCAGACTATGGTCTTCTCAGGGATCTTGTCGAACCAGATGGCAAGCAAGAAGAGGTCTTCGTCTTGGAGGCGATAGAATCCAAAGGCAAAATCGCCAGACGGTGAAACCCAAGAAGTTCCATCGGTTGAGAGAGAGTCGCCCAAGTTTATGCTGCTGCCGGAAGTTTGGGCAACGGTGGAAAGTGGGAGAAGAGCAAGGAAGAGGAGGAGAAGGTGAGAAAGAGCACAAGTAACCATTGATGGAACGACTGGATTTTTGGTAGAATTTCAAAGGTTATAACAAGTGAAGGAAACAGAGATGGTGTAATGAATATTCATATAGCCAGAAAGAAATTGCAGCTCTGATTGCCTTTTGAGAAAGAAAGAAGAGAGATATCGATGTAGTCTTACATCTCCTTTGGGTTTGTTGATAGATATATGATGGAGAGTATATTTTGGTGCACGGTTGCATTTTCTTTCATCTTTCGATATTTTTCTTATTTTGGGCTTGTTTGGTTGAAATTTTGCATCCGGTTATACAACATATCATGAGATTTTGTGATATTTTGTGAAACCAAACGCACCCTTTTAGCCTTTTTCTTTTGTTTTCCTGATAATTTTCTCCATCTTGTTGACGTGAGGGTCTTCATCCCTCAAGTCTCCGCGTGAGGGTCCTGTCAAGGGTCCCGGGACGACTTTTCCACGCGAGTGTGTGACGGAGGACCAGAGTCGATTGCGTGGTGTGTCAGACACCACCGACCTTGACGGTGTGTGTACGTGGCGCATAAGATGAGTCCGTCAGTTCCTAGAGCCCGTAAATGTACAAATGATTGAAGTGAGATCAAAGTTCCACGACCCCTCACGATGATGTATTTATTATATTTACATTGTCCAGATCATTTTTAAAGCATGACCTTAAAATGAGTCATATACAAAGCACAAGTCCTCCACGCTATAAATAATAGTAGGGACTATAATATTTATTTTCCATCCAATCTGTTCATAAGTTTACACAGACCTAAATTAAGGGACAAATAAATAAATATCGGATTGATCGAAAACTTAAGTGACCTTAAATAAGGTTTCAATGGTAGACATTCAATCCCTCCACTTGTTCCCGCGGAGTTGTCCACTTTAGCTTTGTATCTATCTTATATTTTGGACTCATGCCTTACAACAGTCTCATCGAATGGATGGACAGTTTGGATATAATACATACCTCATGGTAGGCCACAGAGAACTTAGTGACATCAACACGCAAACCTGCCAATCCGCTTCCAGTTCTTTGGGTGCCATCATGTTTTATATGTGAAATCTGCTCCGTCTATCAAGTGTAGTCAGATTACAAACTCATGTGAGCCACACCACAGTTATCAGCAGGGATGCGACTCCAACTGCCGGTTTTTGTGTTGGTCCATGTTAGTGTGTATCCATCATCAAACCAGGTGTGACTCACTAGGGTGAAGCGAAGATACACTTATCAGCCTCATCCAAAACTTTGTGCAGGGAGAATTTTACATTGCCACCAATGGTGTAGCCCATCTGATGTTTTTTTTTTTTTTTTTTTTTTTTTTTTTTTTTTTTTACGTTTTTCTTTTTATTATTGTTTATGTACAGTTGAAGTAATTGTTATCACATGACGAATGAAAGTTACATGTCATATATATATATATAGAGGCCTAAAGTGTTTGGGTATTTTATGCGCTGGTACTGTACATTGTTGAAGAAGAAAAGAAGAAGAAATTTTTTAAACTTGGAGTATTGCAAGTAGAATGCTTTTTTATATTTTGAATTAAAATAGATATTACAATGCTTTGAATTGTTGGAAAGGAAGATTTTGTTTTTATTGTTACCTCGGTGTACATCAAGTCTCTTTTTATAGACCGAGGAAGGATATACACACGAGCAAATGTATAAGGACTTTCTACAATATAATATTAATTACCTAGAAAATTCAAAAGACACTCTTTAAAGTAGTCTAGGAACACTTTGTAGACACTTTACATGCGCTTCTTATGTACATTCTAGATATTTTTCAAATATTTTTATTTTCAAATTATATTTTCAACATAGACATCATCCTCTGAACCGAAGGTTGGGATTGTTTAGCCAATCTAATTTTGAGACCTTATCTCAGTGACAATGGTTCCTAGTCCTTAGTTCATGTGCATCAAGGCTTCACAACATGGTGAGATTTAGTAGTATAATGTTCCACTGAGAATAATATATATATATATATATATATATATATATATATATATATATATATATATATATATATATACACACCACAATGTACTTATCTATTTCTCTACTGTGCAAGTGAACCTTCTATTTCCAACAGGAGCAAACAAATAAAAATAAAAATGAAAATAAAAATTATGTTCAATGTGCATAGCTGATTGGTGGTCCGCATATCTCCCACCATCCAACAAGTTCAGGTTTCAAAACGCGCTTTAGAAAAGTCAGATTTTGATACGTTCATGGATTCCTTCAACTGAAATTACGTTGAAATTACAAAACGGATTGCGTCCTGGACACGCCTGAACGGAATCAGTCCAGTCAGGGCTCTCCGTGGGCCCCACCGTGATGTATAAGTTTTATGCACACCGTTCATACATTTTAATGTATGAGCTAAAAAATGAAGCAGATCCAAGGATCAAGTGGACCCCACAGTGGAGATTGTAACACCCACCATTAAAAACTTGTTGAGGGCCATCGATGTTTTGGATCAAATCCAAATTTATGTTTAGCCTTCATCCAAGTCTATACGACTTGATGAACACGTTGAATGGAAAATAAACATCGGCTTTAGGAAGATTTCAACGGTGATTGTCACGGTTGGCTCTAGGAAGATTTCAACGGTGAGTGTCATTATCACTGCTGATTCCTTTGGTGTGGTTTTCTTAGCCCTTGGATTGGCCTCATTTTTGGGCTCGTGTACTACAATGATTTGGAAACATGCATGAACGGCCTGGATAAAACCATACATTACAGTGGGCCCCACAGAACCCCTGCCTGTTTAGCTGTCAATGGTCCGGGCTTGGGGTAGATCTCGGCCCGATTTTGAACTGTTTCGGGGCGGCTCTAGTCAAAATTCTGTTTTCAGCCCCAAGCCCGTCACATTGACAGCCCTACCTGTCTGGACCGATTTCCGTCCAGGCAGGGGCAGGGCGCAATCCTTCCGGAAGTTACGCGAGCGTGACCGGGATGCAGATTGGGTACTTCCTTGACTGTCCCGAGCTCAGAATTAGCAAGGGCTCGAGGGGCCACAGTGATGTATAGGTTTTATCCACACCGTCCATTTTTTATTATTATTATTTTTTTTCATATCAGTTGTTTTGGATCAAGCCAAAAAAAAAACAGTAGTTTTGGATAAGCTAACATTTGTGTTTTTGCTTCATCCAGGTCTATAAGACTTTATGAACAGGTTGAATAGAAAACAAATATTACGGTGGGCCTTAGCAAGGTTTCACCGGTGGGCGTCATTATCACCGCTGTTTTCTGTGGTGTGGTCCACTGGAACCTTCAATCTACCTCTTGGGCTCATTTTCTAAAATGATATGGCAAAATGGATAAATGGTGTAAATAAAACTCATGCATAATGCTGGACTCTTTAGAGCCCAACATGTACGAAGCTCTCTCGACACACAGGCAGGGCTAGTACCTAATCCAGGTCCTTGTGACAAACCACCCCAGCAAAGGAGATGTTTTTGCAATATTGACATGGTCCATCTATTTTACAGCTCATGTAAGGTTGTAAGTGTTGAATGGATGTCTTCCATCTACGTTGAATCATGGGACTTTGATCGCTTGTGTGCCATGCTCGATTGATCAAACCTATTTAGAATTAGACAGATTGTTTGGACAGTTTTGGATCATGCTCGATCACTCGAACTCCTGGTTGATCAATTGAGCACATTTAGAATATTCTTGTTAACTCTTTGGACAATTTTTGGCTAGTTCGGTCGCTCAAGCAATCGAAGGGTACTCGATTAATGTCAATCGCTCGACAATGATCGACGATGCGTGCAGAATGTGCACGATTTGTTTCTTATTCCGATTGTGATAGTATATATATTGGTTGTAATCAGAATTAGGAGAAGTTAAGGGCTTTTTAAGACGTTCCTAAGGGTTTCAAGGTAATAGCTAAGGTTCAAAGGAGATTTGAGGTATTATTCGAATCGGTAAGATCGACTATCTTTTGTAATATCGCTTTCATAGTGCATTACTTATCGCTTGTGCCGTGGTTTTTTCCCGCAATGGTTTTTCCATGTAAAAATTGGATTATTCTTATTTGAATTTGTTTGTGGGATTGTGATTATTTTGCTTGATTCTGCTCTATGTGCTTCCACGAATCCTAACAAGTGGTATCATAGATAACGTTGGGAAGTAGATTGAATCTGAAAGCAAAGTATCAATGACATCTAACATGAAGTTTAATATAGAAAAGTATTTCGGTAAAAATAATTTTAAAGCAACCAGAAGGTTTTGAAATAAAAGGGATAAAGAACAAGTTTTGCAGGTTAAAGATGTCATTGTATAGCCTGAAACAGTCACCTATGCAATGGTATAAGAAATTTAATTTTTTCATGGTAAGTCAGAAATCTATCGGAAGTGAGTATGATCATTGTGTCTACTTCAAGACACTGAGTGATGACAAGTTCATTATCGTGGTATTGTATATTGATGACATGCTTATCGTCAGTCATAGTATGTCTGAGATCGACATACTAATGACTCAATTATCAGGAACATTCGAGATGAAAGATTTGACAGCTGCAAAGAGTGTTCTCGGTATTGACATAGACAGAGACAAAAAGATGAGCAAGCTATAGTTATCTCAGGTAGAATACCTTGAGAATGTATTGGTGAAGAATGAGATGGACAAGACAAAACTGGTCAACGTTTCTCACGCAACTTATTTTAGGTTTTCTTCTTAACAGTGTTCTGAAATAGTTGAAGAAAAACATGTTATGTCTCATGTGTCTTATTTGAGCGCGGTTTGTAGCTTAATGTATGTCATGGTTTGTATAAGACTGAATATTTTATATTCGGTGGGTGTTGTTAGCAGATACATGTCTAACATCGGTAGGCAACACTGAGAGGTAGTGAAATGACTACTTTGATACGTTCAAGGTACGTAATACTACATCTTAACATTTTAAAAATCAATGGACAAGTTAGTAAGATATGTAGATTTAAATTACGCAGGTAGTGTGGATAATAGAAGGTCGACTTTTGGTTACACATTTGTGTTAGCAAGTGGAGCGATCAGTTAGATGTCGAAGCTTCAATTTGTGATGACTCTTTTCACAGCTGAAACTAAGTATATAGCAGTAATGGAGGCATTCGAAGATTGTGTTTGGTTAAGATGAATAATAAATCATCTCGGGCTTAAGCAGAAGGTCGTGCCGGTTAATTGTAACATCGAAAGCGTAGCCAATTTGGCAAAAAATTCTGTTTATTACTTTCGTACTAAACATTTTGATGTTCATCATCATTTTATCTGACATGTGCTTGAGGAAGGCGGTGTGACTCAAGAGAAAATCTACCCAAGAGTGAATCCAGATGACATCTTACTAAATTGGTATCTACAAAGAAGTTCAAATTCTACGCGACTTCTCCGAGCTTAGTGAAGGCTTAATGAAGACAGAGTTTGCAAAAAGCGATAATGAAGTTATGATGGAAGACAATTAGAGATGGTGATGGCAGCGAAGCAATGGAGCATGTAGATTAAATCTATGATGGAGATTGTTGAATGGATGTCTTCAATCTATGCTAAATCATGAGATCGCTCGAGTGCCATGCTCGATCAATCGAGCATCTCCGAAATTAGATAGATTGCTTGCTGATCAGTTTTGGACCATGCTTGATCTCTCGAACCTCTCGGTCAATTGATTGAGCATATTTGGAATATTCTTGTTAACTCTCTTGATAGTTTTTGGCTAGTTCAGTTACTCGAGCTTTGGTTTGCTCGAGTGATCAAAGGGTGCTCGATTAGTGCCGATTGCTCAAAATGGATGGACCCTGCGGATGTAAGGCAAGTACATCATAGTGGGCCTCATAGTTAGGGATGCACCGATCTTAGTAGATCGGGTGATCTACTTAAACTGGGGGTGGGATCCATGGGGCTCATCGTAATGTATTTTCCTTATATCCATGTTGTCCATCTGGTTTGAAAACTCATTTTAGGGCGTGATCCAAAATGAAGGAGATCCAAATCTCAGGTGGACCATAATACAGAAAATAATGGTAACCAATAATCAATAAAAATTGACCTCATCAACTACAAAAGTTTTAGCTCAAGCTAATATTTGTGCAGTCTCTTCATTCAGGTCGTTGCAATATCACCAACAAGTTGGATGGAAAATGGACGGACAACGTGGATGTAAGGCACATACATCACAGTAGGCCCCATGGATAGGGATCCACCAATCCATTCAAAACCTCGTCCTCTAAAAAAAAAAAGGCCTGCACTCATCTCTGAAAGCACGGCTTCGGTGGGTGGGATCCCTGACCGTGGGGCCCACCACACCGTGATATATCTACTTTATATCCACGCCGTGCATTCTATTTGAAAACTCATTTTAGGGCATGCATATTCTGGCGTAAGTTAATCCAAGCCTCGGGTAAACGTCAGCCAAGTTTTTCAACCTTGCATTTCCAACCTGATCCATAGCTCAAGTGGTAGACTGAGTGAAAGATGGTTTCAACATAGAGGTCTTGGTATCGATTCCCTAGCTAGTGGGGGTGGCTAACAGCGATGTGTGAACTGACTGTGGGGTGTACTAACAAGCTAACGAAAAAAAAAAAAAACTTGCATTCCAACCCAAACCCAACCTGTATTTTTCAGTACTCAACCCAACCCAACACAGCCTGACCTGACCCAAATACGTGATTATTTTGGACCTGACATAACCTGACTTGAATTTTCTTAACTCAAACCCAACCTGATTACAATTTGGTTTCTGTCTTTTTAATCCAAACCCGAGCCAAAGGACCTGACAACCCGATTAGATCCGGAATTGGAGCTTGGTCAACCCTTGCAGCCCTAGTCTGGATTGTCTTATAAACTGTGGAATATGTCCTCTCCCCCACTTTTAAATAGACTATCATCCAAGCGGATTGCATATGAACACTGCCAATAGCCACGTGGCCGTTGGATGGTGCTCTGTGAGCCCCACAATAATGTATATGTTTTATTTGTGCTGTCTATCTATTTTGGATAATTATTTTAAAGCATGTAATAAAAAATTGAGACAGAAAAAATTTCAAGTTGTACGAACATAAGAAAACAGTGGTGATTGAATGTACACCATCCAAAACTTCCTAGCACTCACTGTAATGTATTTTTATTTTTTATTTTTGGTTTTCCATCCAACCCGTTGATTAGGCCACGAAGGCTTGGATGAAAGGAAAACACAATTATAAACTGGATCCAAAACTTATGTGCTCCTAATTTTTTTCTGTAATGGTGGATGTTCAATCACCACTGATTCCCATGGTGTGGTCAACCAAAGACTTTTATCTAACTCATTTTAGGGCTCATGAATAAAACATATACATCATGGTGGGCCCACATAGCACTGTCCTCTACCGGCCATGTCAGTAGGCAATCTCCCTCCACCATTATAGAGTCCAAACCCCAGTCTAGAAGTATCTGCGCAGCACAGATGTTCACTCTGGCATAGTATTGAACAAGCCTCCTCTTTGGTAACCCTCGATAAGTAGCTGTAACAATCACTTACGTGAAAGGAAGAAGAGAAACAAGGAGAAGAAACAAATTGCCAGGATTTAGAGACTCGTCAGAGTCACCTGGTTATGGGAAAACTTCCTAAAACTCACCCATTTGAAGTATTTTCACTCCAACGAGTCTGCACCAATTAGAATGGGTCAACTCGGGTGAGTCTTGAGTCATCTTGTTAAGTCAAACCTTATTATGGACTGGCAATTGAGTGAGTTCATAAACTCAACTCATTGTCACAGTAGGAACTTTCGGAAGTGACCCACTCCATAAATGACTGAAGCATCATGTATGTTGGCTTACATGGGTGATGATTTATGCTTTAATCAGGGGCTCAAGTTCCATGGCTCAGTGGTAGACACGCTACGTATGATTCAACATTGAGATCATGGGTTCTAGTGCTCATGTGATGTGGGTAGGTGTGTGAGTGTTTGTATTTAAAAAAATAAATATTTAAACTTTAATCATTCATGTAAATTCTAAAAATAAATAATGAGTTTCATATTTTTTAATGTTCATACGTATTTTTATAATTAATTAGGAAAACATGATTTGCTCAAGTCCTAAGTATAAGACTTGTATTAAGTGAACCCCACATGATCATTGTATTAGATTGGTGATACCGGTGGACCCCACAGTAATTGTAATCATTGCATATAAGTTTAGAGTGGTAAGTTTAGTTTGTGCTGGGCTCAATAAATACTATATGCCTTTTTCTATAAATACCTAATCTTAGTCCACCTACACTTAGGGTGCAAAGATCAAAGACCTTTCCCAGATAGCATTGCTTCTTGATCAGGTGCAGTTAAAATTAAAGTTCAATGGTTTGATTTCCATAACTGATACACAGGTACCAAGTTGAGTGAGTATGAGTCTTGAATTTAATTACTAATCAAGTGGGTCCTGATGTGGTGATCCAAACCATTGATACTATGAATCCTAGTGTGGTTTTGGCCCCCACATCAAATGTGTGGCTAACAATTGGTGGCCGGAAAATAGACTGTTCAGAAAGAAAAATCCCAATGTTCCAAATTCAGCCAAAGATTCAATGGCTATGATATTCCAGACTCAGAGATTTTTAATGTTTGAACTTTGAACCGTACAATGTGTCCCATAATATTCATGCATTGGATCATTGTATTACGTGTCCCATTTCTGGCAGCTAAAAAATTGAGATATTCATTGTTGGTGCTTTCTATAATTCGTGTTCTCCTAACATGCTATATGATCATTTGGAATGCATCCGCTCTTAACAATGAGCAACGGGGAAAGGGGCCGTTTGGACAGGGTTTGGACCTTATAGCTTGGACAGTAGGCTGGGCTGAAAGCCTCAAAGTCATTTTAGCTGCAATTTGAATAGTACTCAGGATCTTATATTTCAGATTATCTAATAAATCATTTAATGAAAGTAGATCATTTTTCCATTCATTTCACAACTTCACTTCCATCATCTCTTTCTCAAACAGCCCCATGCTGAGCAGCTGTAGGATACCAATCAATCGGCCTTGGGATACCAATCAATCTCTGTTTATTTTCCCCTTTTCTATCAGCAGTGAGTGATCCTTCAAGGATGAACTAGTAAGGTAGAACAAGCTAGTCACCTCTGGAGTGAAACCATTGAATCCCATGCTCAAATGGGCGCCTGACCTAACTTTATAGGTACATGTGTTATATGTCACAAATACGTTATGCAATGTAGGTTAGGAAACTCATCCATCCTGAATGTAGACTCTGTTTCATTCATCTAAAATATTTACTTATTTATGCATGTGTGGTCCACTTGTTCAATGGATAGATTAAAACTTTAAGTGAAAAATAAGGTTTTGATCAATTTTTGGATCTAGGCAGGACTTGATAGGATGGGACCATGCCCAACAGTTTTTTTTTTGGACTCAGGCATTGGGTCATAAATGTCGGCTAGGCCCCACCCGGCCTTAGCTTGGCTAGGCTGAAACCTGACCCATTGCCACCCCTAATCCCAAGTCAGGGGTGAGTCATGGTGTCAAACTGTATCAGTTCTAACTAAACCTGAGTCGACTGGGAAGAGTCGCACCCCACCCAACTCGAGTCCCATCCCACCTGATGTGACCGAGTCATCAATCCATGGTTACCAATGGATTGAATATGTTTTGGTTGATTAACACACTGGATTAGAAGTCACAAATCTTGAAATTTGCAACTCTGATGTTTAGTTGTCTAATTGTAAAGAGGAATACTAAAATGGGCTGAAGATGAACAATGAAGAAAACCCGAAATCATCAAATACTGATAGTTATTTTATTTTTAAGCATCGTTTCAGGCACAAGTAAACCTTCGTTTCAAATTCATGGGAATGAAATTGCCCTTCAAACAGAAGTGTGAGATGAAGCTCTAAGATAGAACTGTCATTCAAATAACAAAACAGCCGCAATAAATTATCAATCCAATACACAAACATCTTGAACATGAATGATGGTCTTATACAGTACTTGGAAATTCAATTGCCTGTGGTGAGCTTGATTTCAAAACAGAGCAAATAACTGATAGAATGTAATGGAAATCCCTGAAAAAAAGGCAGGAGTGGTTTCAAGCTAGTGAACTGATATACGAGAAGGGGTCGGGTGGAACGGCGACTTCCACGGCTCCTTCTAGCATCTGTGTGACCTTCTTCATTGAAGGCCTCAGGGATGGATCCTCCTGAATGCACCAAATTGCCACCATCACCATCCTCTCAAGCTTCCTTGGATCGTTCAATGCCTCTTCATCATTCTCAACTAGCTTATCTATTCTCCCCTCTTTATAGCAATCACAAACCCAATCTGTCAATATCGCATCATCTCTATCCTCAAGATCACGAAGGACGCTCGACCTGCAGCAGATAATCTCCAGCAACATAACACCGAAACTATGCACATCCACCTTTGCAGTGACTGCCATGTTCTTGAACCATTCAGGTGCGACGTATCCTCTGGTCCCTCTGATGTATGTGGTAGTTTGAGTCTGGTTAGTCCTGAGAAGCTTTGCTAGCCCAAAGTCAGAAATCCTAGCTGTGAAGTTGTCATCTAATAATACATTTTGGGGCTTTATGTCGCAATGGATGATCTGGTTCCCGCACTCCTCGTGCAAGTATGTGAGCCCTCTTGCAATCCCAAATGCAATCTGTGTTCTTTGGTTCCAGCTAGGCCTTGAACTGCCAAAGAGGAAGCTTGCCAAAGAGCCATTGCTCATATATTCATACACCAGCAGCCGGTGGGGCCCCTCATCGCAAAATCCTAACAATTGGACTAGATTCTTATGATGAATTCGGCTGATTGCACTCACTTCGGTCTTGAATTCCTTCTCGGCTTCTTTCACCACTTTATCTAACCTCTTCACTGCCACAAAATTTGCACGATCCGACTCTAGCAGGCCTTTATAAACAGTGCCACAGGAACCCCTCCCGAGTTCTTCCTTGAACCCATCTGTGACTTTCTCCAGCTCCATGTATGTAAAAGAGCGGAGATTTACTCCAATCAAGCTGGAATCTAGCTGGATTTTCGCTAATTTTTTACGGTTTGTGAAGAAAATAATCCACAAAATCAATGACAGGAGGAAGAAATTGAGAAATGCGGAGCTGCCCAAAATCGCTGATATGATGACTATTGGGGTCCGATTATCTTTCTTTCCTTACCCGAGCCCGGTGAAGGAAGAGGTGGAGATGTGGAACTACCTCTTGCCATTTTGATCAGTGCCTTTCCACCAACACTAGGATTCATCCTCCCGTTCGAGAGGGGGAGTTTCTTCTTCCAGCACTCTCCTCCTCTGAAGATAGCGACCGCACAGAAACAGTCGACAAAACAAGCGTCTCGGCACTGGTTCTCGTTTATGGACTTATAGTGTTCGAAGTCGGACTTCGGCCAATCCGTATTAATCATTTCGATCATGTCGTACTTAGGCTCTGTTCTTGATCCATCCATCTCGCAGCTTTGCGAAACGAAATCTTGTTTGCATCCTTTAAATGTGTTATTCTGATCCAAGTAAGAGTACCCTGGCGGGCATTTGCAACTAGTCATCTGAAAATCTCCTTCCAGCACACAATAGCTGTTGAACCCGCAAGCTCCGTCACCTACATCTCCCGTAATAGCCGTGCAAATATTGGATGGCACAAACTGCACTATGCTCCATGACTGCTCCCACCTTCCATCGCTCCGGCTTGTCTTCGGGTGGATGTATTGCCTGAAAACTCCATCAAAATCCAGGGTTGCCTTGTGATAGAAAGCTCCCGTCGGAACGGAAACTGTGTTGTCGGCTGTGAGGTTGAATACAGTTCCGTTAGTCAGTGAGAGGTAGATATAGCCCGACTGGTTGAAAACCAGCTGAGAACTTGTTCCATCAGTCTTGCTATCCCAGTAAGCATTATAAGTTTGTCTGCCGAGGCGATCGACGGTACAGAGCACGAGATTTCCATCATTCTGCATACGGAATTCGAATCTCCCTTCGGAGTAGTTGGTCTTTGTTTCGCGAGAAGTGAGCGTGCCGGAACGACCCAGTACCTGCACAGGCAAGAGCGTATCGGTTGGGTGGTCGAAGCTCTCCCATCTGACTGCCGAATCCGTGCTTGTAAGCACAAAGTTTCCAGTATCGCGCATGGAAGCGTAAGCGACGGTGCCGTTGATGTTTTCAGCCCTCCATATTAGTTGGTTTTGATGGTTGGTGAGCACGAGCTGGCCGTCGGTCGTCAGCTCGACCTTTGATCCTCTTGGAACTGGTGTATTTCCATTTGCAGACCAGACTATAGTCTTGTCGGGGATCTTGTCAAACCACACGGCAAGCAAGAAGAGGTCTTGGTCTTGGAGGCTTTGGAATCCAAAGGCGAAATCGCCAGATGGTGAAACCCAAGAAGTGTTTCCATCGGTTGAGAGAGAAGCGCCCAAGCTTATTCTGCTGCCGGGAGTTTGGGCGAAGGTGGAAAGTGGGAGAAGGGCAAGGAAGAGGAGGAGAATGTGAGAAAGAGCAGAAGCAGGCATTGGAACGAGTAAATTTTTGGTAGAATTTCAGAGGTTGTAACAAGTGAAGATGACAGAGATGGTGCGGTGAATATTCACAGAGACAGAGAAATTGCAGCTCTGATTGGGTTTTGAGAAATAAAGAAGAGGGGAATTCATGTACTCATACCTCTCATTTGGGTTTGTTGATAGATATGACGGAGAGTGTTTCGGTGCTCCGTTGCAATTTTCTTTTGTCTCTTGATATTTTTCTTATTATTGGGCGTGTTTGACATTATCCTACCTTTTTTGATTATCCTGAAAAGTAAATAAATAAACAAGCCCACCTTCAGACTTGTTCTAAATACCTACCTATCATTTTAGAATAAGGTACCTTGTTGTCTGAACTTTGACTAACATCTTGCTAACTTGTGTAGCATTTATCTTTACAAAAGATGATTTTACCCGCCCTTTTAAATTAATTCAACTTACACATCGTGTATCTTCAGCATGACATGGATTTAGGCTGGCATGCTAGGTCGGGCCCACCATGCTGTTTCGGAAATATTCACCCTGGTCATCCATTTTTCAGATCATTTTAAGACGAGTCAAAAATTTAGGTGTATCCAAAACTTAAGACTGGCATTCGATAGAGAAAATGAGAGAGTTTTCCACTGTTGAAACCTTCGAGCTCTACTTTGATGTTTATATGCCATCCAATCCCTTTTTGGTCTCATCTTTAAATGACCTGAAAAAATGATGGAGGGGTGGATTTTTTAGAATTATCATGGTGAGCCCCACCTAAGCATCCCAGCGCAGGCCTTTTGTAGGAAATCCGTGTCCTCTTTAGCAGGGGATCGGATAAGCTGTTAACCGGGTAACACCTTAGTGGGTGACGTTAAGCATGAGAGGCCAACGTTGATGATTTTTTTTATATATCTATACTGTCACTTTGTTTTTCCATTTCATTTTAAGACGTAATCCTAAACCTTGGAGTGTGGATTTGGAATCCCCTGGATTGGCAATCCTCCTGGTGTGTTTGGCACCTTGGACTGTGAATCAACTTTAATTCAAGAATACCTATACATGGTATATTTACAGGGGTTTGAATTTAATTACTAAATCAACTTTAATATCTCCAATTGGTGAAATATATAATTTTTGACATTATGGTTGTGATAAGCCTGCTAAAATATATGTTTTGCCTGAAAATGATGAAATTAATTCCAAGTCTCGAATGGACCGCAAGCATAAGATCATGTCTGAGTGACTAACCAACAATTTTTAATCGTTGATTAATATGAACAATGTTTGGACGGTGCTGGACAATGTTTAGACGGTGCTGATCTACATGAACAATGTTTGGACGGTGCTGATCATCGTTATTGGGCCATGTGTTAAGAAGTGGCGCCACATTTGGGGCCGCCCACGACCAGTCGAGGTTGTGCGGATTTCGTGTCGCAAGTCCTTTCGTAACTGGGATGTGAAAGAAGTTTTGCGGATTTCGTAGCGCAAGTCCTTTCGCAACTGGGATACGAAAGGGAAGTTGCTAAAACTATAAATTGGGTTATTCTAGGGTTAAGGTGAATATTGAGAAATATTTCTAAGGTGTGGGCAAGAGATTTTCTCTGTACTTCCAAGGGAGAGGTTAGTATATTGCCTTGTAATTTTCGTTTCTCTTCATAATGGAATTTTGCATCCGTGGTTTTTTTTATTCTAGTTTGGAGTTTTTCCACGTATATTTTGTCTTGTGGTTTGTTTGAATGCTTTTATTTCTTTCTAGTTTATATTTCTTCCTGTTTATCGTTTGTGGGTGAGGCCTGAGATTGGATCTAGACTCACTGCGTTGTTGGCGTGCTGCGCAACACCATGTGCCCAATAGAATGATAGTGTACAGTGACATACATTTACACCCGCAACTATTGAAATGATTTTAGGTGTAATCCAAGCTCTCATCGTGGATTACAAACCCCCTGGATTGGCAATCCCCAGTTGCTTTTTGCTGCCAAACAACGAAGGGGATTTGAAACCCCCTCTAATCCCCTCCAATCCCTTCCAATCCACGGTGCCAAATGGCCCTTAAGAAGATCCAAATCTCAGGTGGACCATACCACTAGAAACAGTGATCAATGAACATTAAAAATGTTTTGTGGGGCACAAAAGTTTTGAATCAAGCTGATCTTTGTAATTTTATCTTTATCCAGGCATTCTTGACTTACCATAATTTTCCCTTCATCTAGGTCTTCTTGACTTATTGACCGGTTGGAAGACAAATAAACATTACGACGGGCCCTTTGGAATTTTTAATGGTGAGGCACTCAATCACTATTATTTCCTGTGGTACAATTGACTTGAGATTTGGATCTACTTAATTTTTTGGATCACGTCATAAACAAATGGATGACACGGATATACAATACATCATCAAGGTGGGCCCCATGGTAAGTGTAAGACCTACTTAGGTGGTACCTGGTAGGGGTGTACATTGAGTCGGCTGGCCTCATCTCGACTCAGCTTGGCCACTAGCTGACCTTAGCTCGAACTCGGCTCGGCTCGGTCCTCGAGCCTGACTGGCCAGTTCAGCTCGGTTCGGTGAGCAGATCCGGCCAGTTCGAGATGAGTTCACCTGTGTAACATTTTCACAAACACCTGGATTGCACCTTCAAAATCCCATTGTATGTAAAACAACAACAATGATTTTACAAATATTTTATCAAACACCTTCTAAGCAACATAAAAATCAAGAAAAAAAGGGTATTTGTTTCATATACATACCTTCCTTGCCCCAGCTACACTTCATTGAGTCATTTCATCAAACACTTGGTGAGCAACATCAATATCAAAGTAATCGAGTCACCGAACTGGTTTGATCCAAGTTGAGTAAAGCTGGGGCTAGCTCAAACTCATTTTCAAGCTAAAAAAATTAGCTCGACTCGGCTCGAACTTAGCTTCGAACCGAGTCGAATCGAGCTTTTTCGAGTCGAGTTGAGCGAGCTAACCGAGCTAGCTCGGTTTGTGTACACCCCTAGTACCCCGGGTAACAACTAATCCACTCTCCATAGGTAGTACGAGATGCCAATCCACAGTGTGGGATTTATAATAATCTCTTTGTTTAATTCAAGTCGTTCATCTTTTTGGATAATCATTTTAAGAAATGAGTTTTTTTTTTTTTTAAAAAATGGCATAGATCCAAATATTAGGTGGACCCTACAATAGAAATATATTGATTTATTGAATGTTTACCATCAGAAACTACATGGGGCCTACTATGATGTTTACTTGCCATCCAACCTGTTGATTAGGTCACATAGAGTTAGAAGATTGAGAAAACACAAATATAAGCTTAATCCAAAATCATGTGATGCATATAATAAGTATATAGGGAGCTTTAGAAAAATTTTAATGATACATTTTCAATCACTAATGTTTGTTGTGATGTGTTCCATGTGAGATTTGGATCTACCTCATGTTTGAGGTCATGCCTTAAAATAATGATCCAAAAGTTATGGATGACATGGATAAAACACATACATTATGATGGAGCTCACAGATCACAACAACATAGGATTGGTAATCACTTTTCTTGCCATCAAAATTTGAATTGGCCCACCTTGATATATGTGTGATTGTAGTGGACCATAGGTTTTAAAAGAGTGTTGGGCGCGTTATACCCTTGCGAGCTTGCTTTGCCTCCATTGTGACTTAAGGTCCAATTTGCGTTGCTACCTACTGAGGCCCATGTTCTGATGTGGAAGGATGATTTGAATTGCCGAGATTATGAAGCATAAAAATAGAAAAAAGAAAAAGTATCCACAGAGAAATCTTCCACAATGGAACTCATCTTTAAAGCTATTCCTGATTCGAATCATATACTGAATTCACCGGAATTGTAATTTGTAAAAAACGCAAAATTGCCGGATGAAAATTTCCAAAGCATTTATCTCTGACACCTGAGAAGAACAGTTTTTAATTCTTACACTGTCTACTCTTAGTAGAATTGCCAAGAAGCCATGAAATGCTACAAATGTGGATAAAGAACTCCCCTGTTGTTGATGTCTCAAATATGTAAATAGTAGGGTTTTTCAATGCCATCGACATACCACTCGATGCCATCGAGCAGATGTTACCACCAAATGATGTTCAATGTCATCGAAAAAATTTGAAAATTTATATTTTATTGCTAGAATGTTTTGATATTTTCTCAATGCTATCGAAGGTATTTGATGCCATCGATAGATCGTCGATGCCATCAAGTTCCATTGAAGGTGTCATTGAGTGCACGTGAAAAATTGCGTAAGTGCAGAATTTATTTCTTATTTCAATTGTGATATTATAGTACATATATATATATATATATATATATATATATATATATATATATATATTATATATATATATATATATATATATATATATATATAAAAGGTGTAATTGAGATTTGGGTATCAAAAGAAGTGTTTCAGGTTTTCCAAATTAGTTCTTAAGGATTTCAAGGGCATAACTTGGCTATCAAGGAAGATTCGATGTTTGTTCGAATCGGTAATGTAATTTTCTACTTTCATAGTGTGCTACTATCACTTTGTGTTGTGGTTTTTTTTTTCACATGAGTTTTTTTAATTAAAATTCAATTTGTTTGTGTTTGAGCTTAGTTGTGCGATTGAAGTACTTTGCTTGATTCATCTTTGTGTGCTTTTGCGGTTCCCAACACTTCCTTCCCAATTCAAATCATATACCGCATTTTTGAGAATTGTAATTGATAAAAAAAAAAAAATCAAAACATCTATATATATATATTCCAAAACCCAAATAAGAGAGAATTGTGGTTGTTTTCGATAGTTCAAAGCATCAGGAAGAAGAGAGAGAACTCTTCCAAAACAGATTTATTCTTTGTGACTTTTCCTAATTCAAATCATACACCACATTCATCATAATTGCAATTGGCCAAATAAAATAAAAAAAACCCCAGAACCCCACAATTTGAAATCTCCAGGCTGCTTCTGGCCCGGACCCCTGTGTTTGGTAGGAACGGCAAGGGAGAGGATTTTGGTTCCCTCTTTAATAGGAGGGTCAGGCGTGCAATTGTAGGGTTAGTAAAAAGTAATATGATATTTTTGTCATTTTTAAAAATACATTATAATATACATATATGACAGTAGGTATCTACTTAAAGTGATTGGCTTGTATTTAAATAAAGTTTAAATCAAGCCTGTTTTTTAATTAATAATAGCTAAAAAATGAAAAAGGCTACTGATAACTCTCTTTTTTTTTTTTTTCCATTTATTATTGACACGAGGTCTTCATCACTCCGTCTCCGCCTTTCCTGTCATGGATCCCGGGACGACTTTTCTACGTTAGGAAAAGTAGGACCAGAGTTCCCTGCAACACCATTTTATGCAAGCTTTCGGAGCCACCATGTTTTATATATCCGCATCATCCAGATTGGAAACTCACGTGGGACACACACACCACACTGAACAATGGGGATGCGACTCCAACTGTAGGCTTGTGTGTGGGTCCATAATAGCCTGTATCTTTAATCGAACCTATTCATCATGTGGTGTGACCCATCTGACTTTTCCTTTTTATTATTATTATTATGTACAGTTGAAGTATCACGTGATGAATGGACCGAGTGGACTTTACATGTCGGATACAGTGGCACAAAGATCTTGGGTATTTTATGTGCTGGTGTTGTAGACGTCATCCTGAGAAACAAAGGTTGGGATTGTTCAACTAATCTTATTTTGGGACCTTGGCTCAGTGACAGTAGGTCCTACTAATTATCAGGACAGTTTAATTTCCTTTGGTGCATTCTACATGCACAAGTTCTTAGTTCATGTTCAACTTGGTTGGCTTTAGCAGTTCGATTGTATATTGTTACACTGAGAGTATATATATATATATATATATATATATATATATATATATATATATATATATATATATAACGCTTATTTATCACCTTTTGTGCAAGTGACCGTTCTATTTCCAACACGAGGGAAAAATAAAAATAAAAAAAATTGTGCGTTCAATGTCAATACACGCTTTAGAAAATTCAGATTTTGAGATTCGTTCAGCTGAAATTACGTCCGAGTTACGGAAGCGGGTTGTGTCTTGCCCCAGCCTAAACGGAATCGGTCCAGTCAAGGTTCATGGGGCCTACCGTGATGTATGAGTTTTCTCCACATTGTGGGCTTATTTCCTAAAATGATGACAAAATGAGTGAATGGTGTGGATAAAACACATGCATCACGGTGATCCCCCTTCCCCTCGTAACCTAGGATGTACTAGCTCAGGACACGAAGGCATGCGGGGCTATTACCCAATCCAGGTCCTTGTGACAAAGTTTCCTAAGACCCTACTAAAGAAAATTCCCATGGTAGGAATCGAGGTGGGCCATTGAGATGTTTATGACAAATTCACACGGTCCATTCATTACACACAATCACAAAAAATACAAAGAATGAGGAAAATTCAAAACTATAGTGAGCCACGGCATAAGAGGTGGGGAGGAAAATAGCTATATATAGTTGAAACCATCACGGTCCAACTTGATGCTTATGTGCCATCAAACCGTTAGAAGGTCATTACACCGGGATTAACTGAAAACACAAACATTATCTGATTCAAAACTTGTAGCCCCACAAATGTTCAATGGTTGACGATCCACATAAAAGTTGGCCCCACATATGAATGGTCCACATCGAAGGTGGCCATAATGATCAAAAGCTCACATCCAAATCGGGGGGATGATGTGGACAACTCACTTTAAAGGTGGGGCCTACATAATAGACGGTCCACATCAAAGGTGGGATCTACATGATGGGAATGCAATGGGACATTAAAGTTGGGCCCCACATGATGGATGACCGATATTGAGGTGGCCCCACAGGATGGATGATCCACGTAAAAAATCACCCCTAATGATGAATGATCCACATTCAAGGTGAGCCCTGCATGATGGGCAACCCACATTGAAGGTGAGGCCCACATGACAGATAGTCCACATCAAAGGTGGGCTACACATAATGAGTAGTTAATAATGATGGGCCCCACATGATGAACGGTCCACATCAAGTTAGGCCTCACATAATGGATGATCCACATCAAAGGTCGGATCTATTATGAGTTACCCATATACAAGGTGGGCCCTGTGTGATGGACGGCCCACATCAGAGACAGGGCCCACATGATGGACTATCCACATCAACACATCAAAGTTGGGGCCCATGTGATGGATGATCCACATCAATGGTGGGCTCCACATGATGGGGGGTGGATATTGAAAGTGGGCCCCACATGATGAACAATAATATTGATGGTGGCTCCACTTGACGGATGACCAACATTAAAGGTGGGCCCTACCTAATGAATGATGCACATTGGATCCTTACTCCTGATCCGGTGGTAGACTCTTAGGAGTTTCAATACCCGGTCAAGGGTTCGAGTATCCATAGGTGATGAAATCCCACTGAGGCGTGAGTGTGTGGGTTGTGTGTGCGTGTGTAAGAAAAAAAAATAAAATAAAAATGGCGCACATTAAAGGTCTGGCCATAATGATGAATGGCCCACATCCAAGTTGGGCCTTATATGATGGACAACTCACATCAAAGGTGAGACCCACACGATCAATGGTCTACATCAAATATTGGCCTCACATGATGGATGGTGGATGTGAGGGGGACCAAATAGATCAGGGATAATTTATTATTGTGTTGAAAATCAAACATAATTTCCTACTTTTTAGTTGATAAGTATGTTGGTTACCAAGCTACTCATCGGTTCAATAGGTACAAACTATGATAAGCCACTACTGCATAAGTAGCTTATCCAAAGTAACTTAAGATTCAAATGCACCCTAAATTAATGATTGATCGCTCAATGAAAACTAGGTATTCATGCCCGCACCACCCTCTGCTGCAGTGTGGTGATCTGGCGGGGGTGTATGCTGCCGGAGATGGCCAAGTACATACTTGGCAGATAACCTTGAAAAAGGGTGTCTCCATTCTTTTTGAAAACTCAATTTAGAGCATAATCCTAAAAATGAAGCAGATCAACGGATAAGATCTCATGCTAACCTGTGTGGCATGTACATTAGCTGCCTTATACGGGCGTGTGGACTCAACAAAGCCATGAATAGATATTGAATTGCATTGATTATGCCTTCTCAATCAGATGTTGTTTGGGTCAGAATACGTACGTAAACAAAACAAGGGTAGAAAAGATGAGCTTTAATGCATAGCTCTACGGATGTTCTATTTTGATTCAACACGTTATGATATTTTGAACGTTGATCCATGATGAAAATTTCAATTTGGAGATCCGGACTAGAAGTATTCCTGGGTCCACCTTGACCTCCAGAAGGCTAACCCAAAGCCTGTAATGACCTGAATTCCAATCAGAGATACCTAATCCAACCCAACTGGTACTCTTAGTACTTGACCCGACCGAACGCAGCCTGACCTGACCCACAGACATGTGATTATTTTTAACCTAATTTAACCTGACTTGATTTTTCTTAACCCAAACCTAACCTGATTTCAATTGGGTTGCTGTTTTCAACCCAAACCGAGCCAAAAGACCTGAAAACCTGATCCAACTCACCCGTAATTCAAGTTGGGTCAACGCGAACAAGTCTGGATTGCCTTATAAGCTACGCAATATGTAATCTTCCCCCGCTACCCCCGCCAGACTCTAGCCCTAGTTATGTGGGCGGGCTCACTGTGATGTATCTATTTATCCACGCGGTCCATTCCTTCTCTCAGATCATCTTAAGGTATGTGCACAAAAATGTGGCAGATCCAACGCTCAGGTGAACCACACCAAATAATAAGCTTGGGTTGCATTAAATGATCTGAGAAAAATAATAAGCTTAGGTTGCATTAAAGCATTTGGCGTGGTCCACTTGAGCTTTGGATCTGCCTTATTTTTGTGTTAATACCTTAAAATGATCTGAGAAAAAGAATGTACGGAATGGATAAATAGATACATCACGGTGGGCCCACCCACAAAACTGCCCGTTCAGGATTAGAGACGGGCGGGTAGGACGCAATCCGCGTCCCTGTGGGTCCTACAATGATGTATTTGTTTTATTATTTGATGGCATGAGTCCGAAATTGAGGCAGATAAAAATCTAAGCGAAGAAACCACAGGAGAACAGTGCTGCCCATCCATTGTGGTATTGAACAAGACTCTTCTTTTAGTTGGATGGGTAGAAAGTAGCTGCAGCAATCACGGACTAGGAAGGAAAGAGGAAAAACAAGTAGAAAAAACAAATTGCCAGAACTTAAGAGACTAGTCCAAAAGTCACATGGTTATGAGAAAACTTTGAAACTTACCTATGTGAAGTATTTTCACTCCAACTATTATGCACCACTTTAATTCGGTGGGCATCAAAACTCAGTCAACTCATTGAGTCAAACCTTGCTATAGACTGGCATCTAAGCGAGGCCATAAACTCAACTCATTTTTACAGTAGAAACTTCCCGAAGTGACCCACTTGATAAATGACCAAACCATCATGTTCATTACCTTACATGGGTGGTGATTTATGCTTTGATCATGGGTTCGAGCTCCATGGAACTGTGGTAGACAAGCTGCATTTCAACATATTGAGATCATGGGTTTGAATGCTCATATTGTTGGAGTACATGCAGTCCATTGATATACATTGATACACCACACTCTAACAGCTTAAACTTTTGGAGTAAATAGTTGTTTGACATGGTATCGTAGAGGAAGGTCCTATGTTCGAATCTCGAAAGCAATAAATATGCCTTGCTAATATATTATTCTTCCATTATTCTCTCACGAGGGGTTAGGAAAAAATCAGATACAACCCAAGGATCGAAAAATCAAGCCCGGCCTATTTATGGTATGAGTGTCCGAAGAAAACATGACTTGAACCCATGGTGGTTGTGATCATTACGGATACATAGTAAGTTTGGTTTGTGCTGGGCTGAACTACTATGTGCCTTTTTCTATAAATACTTGGTCTTACTACCTCACCTACACTTCAGGTGCAAAGATCAAAGACCTTTCCCAAGATAATATTGCTTCCCAATCAGGTGCAGTTAAAATTAAAGTTAGTGTTTGATCTCTATGACTGATGCACAGGGATCAAGTTGATTGAGTGTAAGTCTTGAGTTTACCAATCAAGTGGCTCCTGATGCGGTGATCCAAACCATTGATGCTATGAGTTATAGTATGGTTTTGGCCCACACTGCAAATCTTGTGTGGCTCACTTGGTGGGCAGCAAATAGCCTGTTCACAAAGAAAAATCCCATCGTTCCAAATTCAGCCAAAGATTCAGCCATGCCCATTGCCACCCTTAATCGCAAGTCAGGGGTGAGTCAGGGTGTTAAACTGTATCAGTTCTAACTGAACCTGAATCAACTTGAAGGAGTTGCATCCCACCCGACCCGACCGAGCCATCAATCCATGGTTATCAATCTTGGGAGTGGTCTATCTTGGATTGGATAGGTTTTGGTTGATTAACATATAAGATTAGGAGTCACAAATCTTGAAATTTGCAACTCTAATGTTTAGTTGTCAAATAGTAGAGAGGACTACTAAAATGGACGGAAGATGAACAATGAACAAAACCCGGAAATCCTCAAGTACTGATTGTTATTTTATTTTTAAGCACAGTTTTCAAGCTCAAGTAAACCTTCCTTCGAAATTCAAGAGAATGAAATTGCCTCTTCAAACAGAAGTGTGAGATGTAGCTCTAAGATAGAACTGTCATTTAAATAACAAAACAACTGCAATACAATATCAACCCCATAAATAAACATCTTCAACATGAATGATGGTCTTATACAGTGCTTTATGACCCAAACTTAGTTTAATTACTGACTATGGTGAGCTTGATTTCAAACAGAGCAAATAACTAATAGAATGTAATGGAAATTCCTCCCCCCCCCCCCCCCAAAAAAAAAAAAAAAAAAAAAAGGCGATGGGGTGCGGCTTCAAGCGAGTGAACTAATGAAGGAGGAGGGGTTGGGTGGGACAGCAACTTCGACAGCTCCTTCTAGCATCTGTGTCACCTTCTTCATTGATGGCCTCAGCGATGGATCCTCCTGAATACACCAAATCGCCACCATCACCATCCTCTCTAGCTTCCTAGTGTCGCTCAATGCCTCCTCATCGTCCTCCACTAGCCTATCTATTCTCCCCTCTTTGTAGCAATCACAAACCCAATCCGTCAGTATAACATCCTCTCCGTCCTCGAGCTCCGGCAGGACGTTCGCTCTGCAACAGATAATCTCCAACAAGACGACACCGAAGCTATACACATCAACCTTTGCAGTGATCGTCATGTTCTTGAACCATTCAGGCGCGATGTACCCTCTCGTCCCTCTGATGGATGTAGTAGTTCGAGTCTGGTTCGTCTTCAGAAACTTTGCTAGGCCGAAGTCAGAAATCCTCGCCGTGAAACTGTCATCTAGTAGTATGTTTTGAGGTCTTATGTCGCAATGAATGATCTGATCGCCACACTCCTCGTGCAAGTATGTAAGCCCTCTCGCGATCCCAAATGCGATCTGGGTTCTTTGATTCCAGCTACACCTCAGATCCCTTCTAAAGAGGAATCTTGCTAGAGAGCCATTACTCATGTATTCGTACACCAGAAGCCGGTGAGATCCCTCATCGCAGAATCCAAGCAGTCGGACTAGATTCTTATGATGGGTCCGGCCTATTGCGCTCACTTCGGCTCTGAATTCCTCCTCGGCTTCATTTTCCACATTGTGTAGCTTCTTCACTGCGACGGATTTTACACGATCCAACACTACCGCCCCTTTATAAACCGTGCCACAGGAACCCCTGCCCAGTTCTTCCTTGAACCCGTCTGTGATTTTTTCGAGCTCGCTGTAAGTAAAGGACTGCAGATTTACGCCAATCATGCTCGAATTTGAGTGGAGTTCCACTGTTTTTTTCCGGTAAGAGAAGAAAATCGCTGATAAGACTAATGACAGGAGGAGGAAATTGAGGAATGAGGAGCCACCTAGAAGCGATGATATGATGATGATCAAAGTACGTTCATCTTTCTTCCCTCTGCCTGAGCTTGGAGGAAGAATCGTTCCTGAAGTTGAATTGCCTCTCGGCACTTTAATAAGGGCCTTACCACCGACTTCTGGGTTCATCTTCCCGTTCGACAGTGGTAGACTCTTCTTCCAGCAGGTTCCGTTTTTGAAGATGGCGACCGCGCAGAAACAGTCCGCCAAACAAGCTTCGCGGCACTGGAGTTCGTCCACACCATCATATTGTTCGTAGTCAGAGGATTCCGGCCAATCTGTGTTAATGATATCGACCATCTGGAACTGAGTCTCTTCTCTAGGTCCGTCTGTTACACAGATCTGTGGAACGAAATCTTGCTTGCATCCTCCGAAAGGGTTTTTTGGGTCCATGTAAGAATACCCCTGCGGGCACTTGCAAGCTGCCCTCTGCAGCTCATCCATTATACAATAGCTGTTGAATCCGCAAGCTCCGCTCCCCAGCTTCCCATTCATCACCATGCAAATGTCGGATGGCAAGAACAGGGAAGTAGACCATGACTGGTTCCAGCTCCCATCGGTCTGGGACTTCTTCGGGTGGATGTATTGCCTGAAAACTCCATCGTAATCGAGGGTCGCCCTCTGATAGAAATCTCTTGCTGGGAGGGGAACCATGTTTCTCGATGAGAGATTGAATGCGCTTCCATTCCTCATCGTTAAGTAGATAATGCCTGTCGTTTGGTTGAAGACCAACCGAGAACCATTTCCGCCGGTCTTGCTTTCCCAATACGGATAGTAAGCAAGTCTGGTGAGGCGATCTACGGTGTAAAGAACGAGATTGCTGTTGTTCTCCAGACGGAGTTCGAACCTTCCCCTGGAGAAGTCCGTCTCCGTCTCGCGAGAAGCGAGCGTGCTCGACGGATTCATTACCTGCGAAGGGAAGATGGTGTCGGTCGGATTGTCGAAGCTCTGCCATTTAATCGCAGAGTCCGTGCTTGTGAGCACAAAGTTCCCAGTGTCGAGCATGGTGGCAGAAGAGACAGAGCCGTTGTTTGGTCTGGCCTTCCATATTTCTTGGCCTCGATGATCGGTGAGCACGAGCTCGCTGTCGTTCGTCAGCTCAACTTCTTCGCCCCTCTTTGAACTGGGTTGTTTCCATTCGCGGACCAAACTATAGTCTTGTCTGGGATCTTGTCGAACCAGACGGCGAGCAAGAAGAGATCTCTACCTACAAGCGGACGGAATCCGAAAGCGAAATCACCAGAAGGCGAGACCCAAGAAGAGTTTCCATCCGTCGAGAGGGAAGAACCCAAGCTCCCGTTGCGGGGAGCTTGGGCGACGGCGGAAAGCGGGAGAAACGTGAGGAAGAGGAGTAGAAGATGCGGAAGAGCGGTAGCAGCCATTGATGGAATGAGAGTATTTTTGGTAGAATTTCAAAGCTTAGATCAAGTGAACAAAACAGAAATGGTGGTTTGAGAGAGGCATTGAGGAACACATGCAGTTACCTCACATCCGTTTGCTATGTTTCTACTTTCTAGAGGTCAGGCTTCTTCCTCAGAGCTGGAGTCAATTGCATGGGAAAGACGTTTCCACAGCTGACGTCATCAGATTCAACCTGACTCTATTTTCAGCCAAGTTGGGTTGACCTAGACTTAGACTAGATATTTAGTAATTAAATTAATTACTATGTGGGAATGCTATAGTGTTCTGAGAGCACTATAAGTTATAGTGCTCCTCATTGCATTTGGGTGTGTTTGGTCAAACTTAAATTTTAGACTTACCAGTGAAAAATTACTATTTTTCAGTGATTTTGGTGTTTCAGACCGTTTTGGTAATTTACTCAAAAATATTGAAGTATTTAATTGTACCTATAACTTAAAATTCGAGGATTGTTTTCAATCACCGCAACATTACTTAAAACTTATGGTTAATGCGGTATTTCTTGTTAACTTTTTAAAATAATTCTTTCTAACTTTTTAAAATAACAAAAGTATCCTTTAAAAATTTCCAAAACTTTATATAACACCCTCGTTTAGTGGTGGTGTCCTATCACCACTTTTTCTTACCGTGTGTTCCACCCGAGATGTGGGTCTACTTGACTTTTAGGTTCATGCCTTAAAATAATCTGAAAAATTGAGTAGGAGAGTGGATCAAACACATACATTATGGTGGGGGTACACAGAGCACTATTCAAGCAATCTACTTACGCTTTCTTGGGCATATTTTGCATTTACACATGAGATGAATAGTGTGGATATAATTATACATACACTGATAGCTCATTTCCATCTTTTACGCCAAATAATGTTAACATTTGCGTAAAAATATGAGCTTTTTCTTATTAATACTTTTAAATTTGACTAGTAAAGCCTATTCGATAATCAAATTGATTTGAAAGTTACGGCCTTGTATATTTTGACCTTAAAGATCGTATGATCCGTATAAATCTAATCTATTCGATCATATGCCCATAAGTAAATATCCGCAATAAATTTTTTTACATGGAATCTTAGCTTTACATCGTCTTTACGTTGTATCTATCCATAGATCAATGAAATGAACGTAAGTCAATACATATTGTTTACATATATTAAGTTAAATTATATTAAATGTATGAAAAAAATAATGAAATTATGATAATAAATTTATCGGATTTAAGCTCTCTAAAATTATTTCTCTCACTTTCTCAAACGTACGTAGGTGACTTGTAAAACTCCTTTTATGATACGATTCTTAAAATAAATTTTGATGGGAGAGCTTGAGAGATAGAGTTAGTATAGAGCTAGATGAGATATAAAATCTATCCCAAATTCTTTTTTCTTTTTTTCCACATGCATTACAACAAAAGTCTTGGATCAAGCTTATATTTGTTTTTTTATTTTTTATATTTTTAAAACTTTAATCAACTGGTTGGATTGTAAATAAACATTACAATTAGCCTTAAGATGTTTTTAATTGTGGGCATTCAATCACTGCTATTTTCCTATGGTGTGGTCCACTGAGATTTAGATATAACTTATGATGGGATAAACACATACAACATGCTTTGTCTCACAAAGCAATGACCACTATGTAGGTAGCTAGTAGCAGCGTCACTAGCCAAGGATCTAAGGACAATCACACCTGAAGCATATATATATTCATGTGGTGTAGCCTACCTGAGTTTTGAGTACTCACGTTGGTTCTCACCTGATGAATATGCTCCGGATGATATATACAAAAGATGGTGTACACTTTGTTCAATCTGAAAGTTTTTAGGTAGGTGTGGCCCACCTGAATTATAGATGGTTCTGAATTTTGGAATCTAGGCCTAACGTATGTGGGGAGCACCATATATACGTTTGGATTCCAAATACACATTATGCTAGGCCCCAATAGCTCGAATGAACTGTGGCTTAATGAAAGTTTGAACGCATGTGAACACAAGACGCACTTCCCATCAACTCGATAATGCTGTTTTTCCAGTGATTTGGGTTATTCTGGAAGGGCCCACCAGCGGATATTTTTGAACCAACTCCAATGTATGGCCGAGGCCGATTTTGGTTGCTTGACACCTTCATCTCAAGACCTACTCACAACGAAGTGGTGCCTGCTTTGATTAATCAGAGAGCCTCGGTGAGGTCTAAAAGGGACCATA
This sequence comes from Magnolia officinalis, assembly GCA_021015155.1. Taxonomy (NCBI): domain Eukaryota; kingdom Viridiplantae; phylum Streptophyta; class Magnoliopsida; order Magnoliales; family Magnoliaceae; genus Magnolia; species Magnolia officinalis. Next base: position 2,950,250 of record JAJHSJ010000001.1, on the reverse strand, counting down.
GTTCCTGCAAAACAAAGCTATGTGGGACCCACTGCTATTTCTGTGTAAAATCCACTCCGTCCATCGGTTTAACCACCCTCAGTGAAGGGTGTTTTCTGTGTGTAAAAAGGATGGACGGAATGGATTTTACCCCCTTTATATATGATCCGCGACCTACATGCCATCCTGCAGGCTGAGGATCACTAGACCGTCCATCATAAAATCCACTCTGTCCATCGGTGTAAAATCCACTCCAACCGATCGGTTTACGCAGAAAACGCCCGGATTATATGAACTACGGTCCATTGTAAACCGATGGACCGTAGTTCCTGCAAACAAAGGTATGTGGGACCCACTGCTTAGATGGCATATGAACAATTACTAAACCTGGTGGGACCCACTGCTATTTCTGTGTAAACGGCCTTCATGTAGGGAATTCGGACGGTGAGGATCACTAAACCGTATCCCCCGTAAGGTTAAGGACCCTTCAATCTTTTTTCATCTGTCTCGGTCTTTTCAAATGCATCATGAGTCAATTTCCGTTTGCCTGGAACGGTTCAGTCAATTTCCGTTACCCGTGACTGGAACGGTTCCTTGAAGTCATCTATGGAGGTCTCAACCGTGGTCTAAAGCACGTCTTTCCTCCAAAGTATATGTCCAATAAAAGAGAAATTATATATAAGTGGACCACACACGAAAATATTGGTGATTGAATGCCGGCTACTAAATGTTGTTTATTTGCCATCCAACTATTGATAACATAACAAAGACATGGATGAAGGAACTACGCAAATATTAGTTTGATCACAAGAAGTTTCATGTGGTATGGTTCACTTGAGATTTGGATCTGCTAATTTTTTGGTATCATGCCTGAAATGAGCTTTCAAAAAGGATGTATGGCGTTGATATAAGACACATACATCACAGTGAGCCCATAGTTAGGGATCTACCCACTTCGGTGGATATCCAGGGATCTACTCAAGCGGTGCCCTCAATCAAGCTAATATATGTATCACGGTGAGCTTAGGAAGGTTTTAACTGTGGTTGTTAGTGTGACGCTCCGTCACTGTGGTCACATGTGGGCGGGCACACGTGTGCGGACACACATGTGGGCCGGCCCCAAGATGGCTGACAGGCTACTGTGCTGGCAGGCTACTGTGCACACAGTGAAAGGTGAAGCTTTATCTCACATCGGAAGTGTCGTCTGAAGTTGTGGTGGTATACAGAGTTGTCACCTATACTGTATGAGGCCTTTTGGGGGAGTTCCTCGAGACAAAACTGTGGGTTGTGCCTAGAGCGGACATATCATATAGTGGGCGTGGGTTGTTACAAATGGTATCAGAGCCGAGGACGGCTCTGCCCTCGGTGGGGGATATTGTTATGCCCCGTCACTGTGGTCACATGTGGGCGGGCCCCAAGATGGCTGGCAGGCTACTGTGTGGTGGCAGGCTACTGTGCACACAGTAAAATGTGAAGCTTTATCCCACATCGGAAGTGTCGTCTGAAGTTGTGGTGATTATATGTAGAGTTGCCACCCTATACTGTATGAGGCCTTTTGAGGGAGTTCCCCGAGAACAAAACCGTGCGGGCTGTGCCCAGAGCGGACAATATCATACAGTATGGGCGTGGGCTGTTACAGTTAGTGGGCATCATTATCACGGCTGCTTCCTGGGGTGTGGTCCACTTGAACATTGGATTTAAGTTAATTTGGGCTCATACCCTAAAGTGATCTCTAAAATTAGACAGATGACCGATACATTATGGTGGGCCACAGAGCCCCCTGCCTGAAGCCAGTCCATCACGCAGTTTGGCTAGACGACACTGGTACTAGTGGTGCTCTGTGGGCCCACCTTGACGTATGTGTTTATCCATGCCGTCCATCCATTTTACCAGAATTTTCATTTCAATAATTTAAAAAAAAAAAGGAATATATAAATCTCAGGCGGACCACACCACAGGAAAATAGTATTGATTGATTGTCTACCATTAGAAAACTCCTGAAGTCCACTGTAATGTTAAATTGACATCCAACTTTTGATTAGGTCATAGAGACTGGAATGAACGGAAAAATCGACATGATCCTAAACTTTTGTGGCCGAAGAAGATTTTAACCATATGCATTCATTCAACATTGTTTGATGTGATGTGTTCCGTCGGAAAAAATGTATTGGAAATACCGAAAAATGAAAAGTAAAATGAAATAAAGTTCGATTATTTCGTTTCGTTAGGCTGAATCACGTAAAATATACAACATCCTTAAAGTGTGATTCGCCCCCTTATTAATTGCTAACGGGTTACAGGCAAATTGTTTCCTAGATAAGATAAGCCTGTCTGGATCCAGCATGCAGTAATCACGATAGGTCCACTTATTAACAATTCAACGCAGCAGATCTTCTGACAGAGGGATGGTCCAGTTTATATAGGCACCAGGGAGTGGACCGTTGCTTGGTGGCCATCAATGGTTCAGAATGTTTGAAAAACGTTTCTAACCGTTGATCATTAATTTCAGCAGTTTCTGGTTGTCGGATTGGAAGATCTGACCGTTGGATCATCATGACTCGTTCGTTTTCGGACTGTTGTGGCTTTTAAGGCACATAGGCACTTTTAGAAATGACTGACCGTTTCAGATTAACAATCCGACCATTCTCAGTCACTTATAAAGCCCTGACTCATTTTAGATCCATCTCACCTAGGCTCCTACTAAACCACTCGCACCGCAGATGATGCGCACGTGCGAAGTGCAAAGTGAGCCACTATAGCTACACTGCCCACGCCCGTGCCCGAGCACGTGCAACCTAAGCATTTTAATCCAAAGCTCCAAGTAAGAATACTACACACACATCTACATGTAAATCCTAAATCTTGTCCTATCGTTTCCTAGGACAAAAGCACACACCGCACTTTTCGTTTTGAAATTTTCAAAAATTGTTTTGGCGATAAAATCTTGAAATTTTAATATATATATGGGAAAAGGTACTATGCGCTCGAGCTCACGATAAGCTTATCGTGAGGTCGAGCTGTGTGGGCCCCACCGTGATGCGTGTCGACCATCAACACAGTGCATTTGATGGGTAACCTTTAAATTATGGGATATCCCAAAAATCAGCTGTATATGGAACTCGGATGGGCCATACCATCTAAAATATGTGAAGACACTGTTAAAACATATAAAAGCACTTGGTGGGGCCCACCCGAGTTTTGCATGCGCCTGAAACTTGGTCTGAACCCTCATTCAAGTGGGACACACATAATGGATGGGCTGGATTTGCAAACCACAACTCGGTGTGCCCTCAAAAATGGTTATGAATGTTTTAATGGTGTACGGCCCCTCTCCACACTTCTGTATGTGGTGTGGCCCACACAAGTCACGGATTGACTTGATTTTTGGGACCTAGGCCCACGATGGAATGGTGCATGAGACTGATGGGGTAGATGTTCAAAACGCATCACGGTGGGGCCCACATAGCTCGACCTCATGGGACGGACCTTGAGCTCGAGCGCATTGTACCTTTTCCATATATATATTATATATATATATATATATATATATATATATATAATATTATATATATATATTATATATATCACAAATCAAAACATGTTCCACTTGAAATTTAGATCTACTCCATTTTTTATCTTTTACCGTTAAATGATGGAAAAATAGATGTGGGTCGCGAATTAGCTACTCACCCTTCACCTTAGTAATGGCGTGGTTGGTGCTCCGTGGGCCCCAATGTGGTTCATGTGTTTATTTATATGATACATTCATTTTTTCAAATAATTTTATTGTATTAATATAAAACTGAGGTAGATCAAAATCTCTATTGGGCCGTAGTGTTGATTGAACTCTCATCATTGAAAACTTTACGGGGTTACAAAAGTTTTGGATCCAGCTGATATGGTTTTTTTTTGTCTTCATCCAGGTCCGTATGACCTAATGTACCCGTTGGATGTTAAATAAACATTACTGTGTGACCCAGGAGGACGTTTAATCACTCCTGTTTTCCCATGGCGCGGTCCACCAGAGATTTTGATATGCTCATATATAAGATACGTTATTAAAATTACGTGTAAAAATGGATGGACGGTGTGGATAAAACACTTAGATCATGGTGGGCCCATGTAGCACCGACAACTAGCCAGCAGCGTCGCTAGCCAAACCGCGTCCGCGGACTGATGGAGCAAATACAATCATTGTGGTGCTGGCTACTGGCAGCCGCAGCATGACGCAATTCTCGTCCTCCGTGTGGCACGTGCTTCCTACTTCCCGAGTCTTGCAGAGGATTCCGGTCCCCGGTATCCCCTCGTGCGAATCGCCGCAGTAATTCCAATTTCTTTCCTTCGAAAATAAAAATTAAAAAAACTCCAGTCTCTCGTCTCAACTCCACCATATCCCGCAAGCAGAAACAGAGGAAAATCAGGGTTTCATTTCCTCCTTCGGCCAACAGATATAAGAGTAATGCTCTCGAGATATGAAATTTGAGGAATCATCTCTGACTGGATATCTTGTCAAGAATCTCGTACCCCTGTGAGTACTCCGATCCTCCATTCCTTCCTTTTTCCAGTGGATTTTGATCTGCGGGACCCTAGATTCTCAGCCGTTTGATCCGTTTCTAGGACTCGAGGTTGAAAAAATCGATTATCGTCCGTTTATTCGATGTTAGGACTCGGGTTAGAAGGTTAGGACTGTGGTATGTGAATGGGATTTTCTTTTAGGATTTTGATAGATGAGAAGATGCAATGCAGTTTTTCCTCGCTATCCATGTTTTATTGGAGGTTTGGATTTTTCATTAATCAAATATATTGGCCGAAATTGAGATATTATTTTCTGGTGTTTAGCAGCTGCTATCTGATGGAAATGCGTGTTTTTTCCCCCCTGAAGAGAGGCAATGCAACAGTTCTATAGATGGAAACTAATTGCAAAATTGAAATCCTTATGCCAGATTGTAGCTCGAATTCACACACAGAACAATAGGGAGAATTTAAGGACTGTGAACAGAAGCTCAACAGTCCTTCGATCAGCCATGGGATTGGCTTCTCTAGGGGTGAGGTTGAGAGAAGTCAAATACAAAGACACTAACCTGCCTGCTTCCAAGGAGTCATCTTAGACTCAGTCCCTTTGATTGGCCATGGGATTGGCTTCTCTAGGGGTGAGATTGTTAGAAATCGAATATGATGACACTAACTGTTAATAACCTAACCAATATGCCAAAAGCCCCAGGCCTGTTGGAATGTGTTAAGCTAAGCTATTAAACCATTGAGATCATAACATTCCACCACGCTCAGCAGCCGACGTCCATGGTAGTCCACTCTGTGGTGGCACTCACTTTGGCCTTCTTTTTTTTTTTTTTTTTTTTTTTTTTTTCCGGGTAGTCCTTTCCATAGGTCGCCCCTTCCACGAATCGAACACATGACGTGGTGTTGGCTTTGATACCTGTTGAGGTCAAAATCTGGATCGCTCTCCACTCCTCGAATAGACCCTAATCCTGCACAAGGGTGAACAAAGGAGACCTTGGCTAAGCCGGGGGACCCTCCGATGCCTAAGTCAGGTCAAAGGAATCGGGGTCTAAGTAGAATTGTAGAGGGAGAGTGTGAGATATTGCCTACCTGTAACAATGGTGTCCTCATGTATTTATACCTGGCTGTTAGATAGTCTGGATCCGTCAATCACGGCACGATTCACTCAATCAAGAAGATTTTCAGATCATGGAGATACTGCGCGTGAATCAATGATCCACACTCCACGTTCTGCGCATCGTGCGTATCTGCGGCCGGAGAAATCGGCCACGTTCCCTTATGGCAGTTTCTAAGTTCAGCTTGAGGAGCGTCCGCCTCCGCCCCGGAGTATGGAGTCGGCTCGGACCTTTAAGCAGGTAAGGTTTCCATTAGCCGTCGTAAACCTTCATCAAGTGTTGTCCGTTCTTGATTAACTGAGCTAAGTCATCAATTATTCCTCTGATCGGACCAACATGCCACCAGGCCTTGGGATTATAAGGGGTTCGGATCTTCCCATAACAATACCAATGTTAAGAACCTAACCAATATGCCAAAAGCCCTAGTACTGATGCAACGTGTTAAGTTAGGCTATTAAACCCTTGGGATCATAATACTAATCATTTGATCTCATTTATAATAAATGGCTGCTTCCTAGGAGTTGGTTTAGGCCCAGTAACCCAGAAGCCCTTCAGTTATCACCGTCATGATCCTGAAACGGCTTTCTTTTTTCTATATCTTTAGCAATCTTCACCCTGGTCTTAATTTCTTCTACATTGCTGAAGAGCACTGGAGAAACTGATCTTGATTTTTCTTTGGTTGTCCAGGACCACCACCCAAACTTTCTTGTGTTTCCAATCGAATTGCTATTGACGTCCAGCTTCCACCAAGCTGCTGGTGGTGGGGCCACCTAACAATCTTCACTGCCAGTCTGCTATCATTGTTCATAATATATTCTTTCCAACTTCTGACCAACTCTGTGAAATGAATACCAAATACCACTAAATTCTTTGGCTTCCTGACTCTACTTGATGAGAGAGAACCGATCAAATTAAACGTTGGACTCCCATCTGATTCCAATTGCTCTTTCCAACTGTGCACAAATCTGGACTTCCCTAAAATATTAGGAAACAAATAAAGAAAGACTTCTGTCACTACTTGTAACTTCTAATTAAAGCTTGTGCATGTTAGTTACTGTTTGCTTTATGGTCGCATATGCACATTTTTTTATGGGTAATTTTATTATTTTATAAATTTACACATGCTGCATGGCATATGCACATGTACACAAACTGGTACTGAATACATAAGACTGCATATTACTTGTATTTAATACAACCACTCATACAAAGTAGTCGTAATAAGGATTCCTGTCAAATACATGATCCATGGGGCCCATTTTTGGCAAGTTGGGGGCCTGAGGCCTGTTTGAGTGATCCCCTTGGCTTGAAAGAACTTGGCTTGTCAAGTTAATGGCGATATGCTCCTCATAAAGTTCCTGTGAGAGGGAGGGAGCATCCACATCACCAGTGGACAAGGTTCACATTGTTTTTCCAGGCACAACTCCAACACATCCTGGCACACGTGTGAGATCCAAGCCACCCATCAATGACCATGTAGATACACTTTGTTGAATGTTGGGTTGGTCTATTCACAAAGTAAGCAATATTTTATGAAATAGATGGGTGTATAAGGAAGCATAGGCAGGTTTGGAACATTGTGGAAATTTGATGAGTGGACATGCCTGATTTTTTAGCAATGGTATCTGCATGATGTGACCCACCTAATTGATGGCTTAGATCCTACAGTCTGCACCATGTTTCCACTTGTGTTGGCGCATAAATGTGTTTCCTTGTATAACTCTCAAGAATCACTTGATGAGGTGATTCTTCCATCCATCAATGGCTAAGAAGAAGACAGTCTGTATTGATTACATTGAAAAAGATTTGTGATTGAAATGTTCTCATATGCAACTGCACATGCATTTTTTTAGTATATCCAAATTAGGTAGGGTGCATTAAGGTATTCATTGAATTTCTAACCCATCGATAATGCTTTCAACATTATAAGTTTTCTTAGTGTTACATAAATAGCCTTAGAATTAGGAGATTTTTGTTGTTTTAAAATGTATTTGTGTAATCACAGGGGCAGGAAAGAAGATAGAGAGGAAAACTTAACGGGAGAGAAGTCGGAGGCCATTCCTTCGAGTATTGTAAATTGCACCTGTGTCCTTCCCATCTCCTTGTAAATTGCACCTTCAGGTATTCTTGATATCCTGCTGCTAAGATGTGCACCCTCTTCCCTACTCTCCACCACTCCAAACCTCCCCACCCTTGTCTCCCTTTAAACAACTATTCTTCTTGCTCCTTTCACTCTTCATCTCTTACCTTCCGTGCAGCCCCTTGTACATTGCAACATCGCGCAATCCGAATCAGAGCTCTTGATGCTGCCCAACCATATGATTATGAATCTCAGATTCACGCCAACTACCAAAACAGCACCAAACTTAAAATTGCAATCATAGGCTTCGGCAACTTTGGCCAATTCCTTGCCAAGACCATCACCAAACAGGGCCACATTGTCCTGGCGCATTCCCGCTCTGACTACTCTGAAACTGCTCACAGGCTGGGTGTTTCATTCTTTTCTGATCCTCACGACCTCTGTGAGGAACACCCAGACGTGATACTTCTCTGCACTTCCATTATCTCCACCAAATATGTACTCTCTTCACTCCCAATCAACGACTGAAAAGAAACACCCTTTTTGTCGATGTCCTTTCTGTAAAAGAATTCCCCAAAAACCTCTTCCTTCAAATACTTCCTCTTGAATTTGATATTCTTTGCACACACCCGATGTTTGGGCCGGAGAGTGGAAAAAATGGGTGGAAAGATCTCCCTTTCGTCTATGACAAGGTGAGGATTGGAACTGATCAGTTGAGATCAAACCGCTGCGAGCGGTTTTTGAATATTTTCGCCCAGGAGGGCTGTAAGATGATGGAAATGTCCTGCATGGAACATGATAAATATGCTGCTGGGTCACAGTTTATAACCCACACGGTGGGTCGAGTTCTGGGGAAATTGGGTCTGCGGTCGACGCCAATAAATACAAAAGGATACGAGGTATTATTGGAGTTAGTGGAGAACACATCAGGCGATAGCTATGAGCTTTATTATGGGCTGTTCATGTACAATACAAATGCAACAGAGCAGCTGGAGAGGTTGGAGATGGCATTTGAGGCACTGAAAAAGCAACTTTTTGGGCAGTTGCATGATATACTTAGGAAACAGTTGTTTGACAGTAATGAGGGATTGGATGCAACCAGTCCCACAAAAACGAAGCCCAAAGCTTCTTCTATTCCTAAGACATTGACTTGAATCAAAAGCAAGCAACACACCTATAGTGGTAAGAATTTTTGTTTCAGTTGTTCACTTGTCTAATTTAATTTGTTTATGGAATGGGTTCGTACGTTCATTATCATGCAGATGGGTGGACAGTGGAGTTTTTGGTTTTTATACAAGTTGCTTAGGTAAATTTTTTTTTTTTTTCCCGAATATGTGCTCATATGGCACTAAACAAACTCTAGATGTTGATTATGTAAAATTCACTGTCCATCAGGTCCTATCCTCCATTCTCAGCACGGGGAAAAAAGTCAGCCAGATCAACATCTCAGGTGGGCCATGACACATGGAACAACGGGGATGGGATGCCAACTGCAGGTTTGCGTGGCATCAACATGGCGTGTCTCGTCTGTTGAAACCATTAATCAGTGCAACTCATCAGTGAAGATGCAAAAATCAGCATGATCTTGTTGGAATATTTGGTTGAATCAAGTATATACTATTTAAAATTGGGAACCAAAAAAGAAAATAAAATTCGAGATAGAAGACTTATAGATTTGAGTCGAAGCGTGATGTGTCACTTGTTTTGAAATCGAATTTACTTCCCTTGGATAAGGTCCCCAGTGCAACAGGTTTTCAGAGCAATCGACCTCCAGGATATAATGGCTATGATCCGGTCTCAACAGTGCACTCACTATACGCGGGCTCAAACCACTTGCAGTTTAACCTGAAAGTGTTGAGTTGACTCAGCGACAAACTTAGCAACCAAAAATTCATAAACCAAATTACAATGAGAGTTTTCAGAAGATTAGAATTTTTTTTCCGTTATTTTAGAAAATGAAACGGAAGTTCTTATATAAACTCCGAAGTGGTGCATTAAGCACCATTTCAAAAGAGTTTGGTCCACTAGTTTTAAACTCAACAGGTGTAACCAATCGAACGATCACATTTGTCTAGCTGAAAATGAAAAGGCACAAGTGTGAGTATACTTTCACATAATGGTCCCGTGACTACCCGCACCTGTTAGCTTGTCCCGTTGGGCACGCACATGTGGTCAATAGCATGTATTATAGCTATTGGCATAGCTCTCCACATGACTAAATTCACATGCCCTCCTAATGGAGCTCAAGCCCTAAGGCAAAAAGCTTATATACAGTAAGATTTTCTTGGGCAAATCTGACGGGGGACAAAACCCACAACTCAAAAATAACATAAATTTCAAAAACAAAATACAATGGATCTAAAATTCACATGCCCTCTTAATGGAGCTCAAGCCCTAAGGGAAAAAGCTTATATATAATAAGGTTTTCTTGGGCAAATCTGATGGAGGACAAACCCACAACTCAAAACCAACAGAAATTTCAAAAACAAAATACAATGGATGTAAAATTCACGTGACTAAATTCACATGCCCCCTAAGCTACGGCAAAAAGCTTATATACAATAAGATTTTCTTGGGCAAATCTGATGGGGGACAAAACCCACAACTCAAAACCAACAGAAATTTCAAAAACAAAATACAATGGATCTAAAATTCATCGGGTTGATCGTTTGTATCTTTTGCATGTATGGTTCAGGATAGGGTTCTCACGTGATGGACAGAGTGGATTTACATGTCCAACAAGGTGGGCCCTGCAGACAGGTGTTCTATGGGCATTGTGTAAAACATGTGTCATGGATGATTCCGGTCGGTCTGGATAGGGAAAGGTGGCCACCACTTGCCACAATGAAAGACTGTATAGAAATGCATGCAATTTTAACTCCTCAAATAAGGGCCAAAGTGACCCAAAAGGCGCAAAAGGCCCTCCGATCTACTCATGGTTTAGGGGTTTTTCGGAAAGAAACTTTGATACTCTAGCTCAGCATGATGGATGATACGCAGGGGCTTCCAAATTGCCAATATGGCATTCAAGTCAGTCAAAATAAGCAGTCCAAAGTTATATTATCCATTTTAGATGTAACATTATTTGAATATTTATATGATTGGTGGACATTTATCGGACGGTCAAATAAGAAAGTCCAATTATACTAGTGATTTCACCCTACTCCGACTGAGTGATTCCCAGTTCATCGGCAACTCGTCCGGTCCATCTGCAACTCGTAGTTGCAGGAATTTCCAATTCCAACATATTTGTTGCTTGTAATATTTTTGACATATTTAGTTATTGAATTAATTTTTTAAAATTTCCGATAATTCATGTCATAAAATTTTATTTCATTCCAAATTCTAGAAGAACTACTAAGATTCCTTAAGTACCAATTGCTTGAAACTGACTATTTTTGGGCATTTCCATAATGTCTTAAAATCAGCCTTATTTATGTTTGGGTTTTATTTTCTATTTATTATTATTTTTTAAAACTAAACTAGTCATGCTTCATTTAGCATTTGAATCATTACAATCAGACTTGTATTCAGGAAAATACATATTTTTGAAGTCAATATATTTAAAGTCAACATATTTAAGATGTTTATTGCAACCACTTCGGAGCTCTGGGTTACCCATGATGGGTTTTTTTGACCCGTCTTCGACCGGTCGTGAGCCCTGCTCGACCGGTCGTGGGCTGACATTCGACCAGTAGTGGGTTTGAGCCGTGGTACGACTCAAAGTCCAGCGAGTTCGAACTATTTTACTTTGGGGTGCTCGACCGGTCGTGGGTAGTTCACGACCGGTCGTAGGTGGCGCTCGACCAGTCATAGTTACGCAGATTCGTTCCGTGATTTTGCGCCGATTTCGTGTCGCAAGTCCTTTCGCAACTGGGATGCGGAAAGGAGTTTCTCGAAACTATAAAAGAGGTTGCCTAGGGTTTTCTAGGTATAACAAGAGGGTTTCCTAAAGCTTTACAAGAGAATTGCTAAAGGATTTAAGGCTATCAAAAGTGAGAGAGAGAGAGAGAGGAAGCTTATAGAAGGGAGGTTTTGCTCGTGGAGGTTATCTACTGTGCAATCTATATCTCAGCGCTTCTATGTCCTCATAATCCGTTAGATCTCTCCGTTTTCTCTATTTCTCTTATTGTTTATCCACTCCTGCGTGAGTGAAGAAGGTTGTAACGTTCTACTTCATAATGGATTGTTGATCTAGAAGAGGTCTCGTGGTTTTTACCTCTTTGAGGGTTTTCCACGTAAAAATTTCTTATGTGGTGTGTGATTGATGCATTGATTGTTTTCATTGCTTTATTATCCATAATTATGGTTTGTTCTGGAAGGCTAGATCCTAAGGTTTTATGCAAGGCCCCCAACAAAGTGGTATCAGAGCCAAGTTCATTGAACGGGTATGATCGGTTTGGAATTATGGAAGGTGCATCAAGGATGATCAGCCTCAATGGTTCTAACTGGACCATATGGAAGGCTAAGATGGAGGACTTGCTTTACTACAAGGACTTATATTCTCCAATTTTAGGCATATTAGCAAAATCCAAGGATATGACTGATGATGATTGGAGGAAGATGACCGGAAGGCGGTGGGGTTTGTTAGACAATGGTTGGATGATTCAGTGTTCCACTATGTGTCTACGGAAACCTCAACCGCCAGCCTATGACTGAAATTACAAGGGCTGTATGAGAGGAAGACAGCCGGTAATAAATTTTTCTGATAAGGCGACTTATGAATCTCAAGTTCAAGGATGGTGGTTCTGTGGCCGAGCACATGAATGAGGTCAGCAATATAGTGAACCAACTCTCCTCTATGAAGATGGTCCTAGATGATGAATTGCAGCTGTACTATTGCTTAGTTCATTGCCTGACAGTTGAGAGACATTGGTGGTGTCTCTAAGTAACTCTGCGCCAGACGGAAAGATATCCATGGAACAGGTAACTAGCTGTCTCTTCAATGAAGAGACAAGAAGGAAGTCTCAGGGGTCTACTCAGCAAGAGGCCCTTGTAACACAAGAACGGGGAAGAGGAAAAAACAGGAAGGGCGAGATGGCCCGAGATAAATCAAGAGGCAAGTCGAGTAACAGGAAAGATGTTGATTGCTGGAATTGTGGCAAGAAGGGCCACTACAAGCATGAATGTCGTGGTAAGAAGAACTACAAGAAAGAAAAAGGGAAGGAAGATGAATCAGATTCCACAACGGTCGCTTCAGATGGCGACGTTGTAGTTATTATTTCTGCAGATCATGATGTATGTCTCACGACTACGATTCAGGACACCGACTAGGTGATAGACTCGGGAGCTTCTTTTCATGCGACTCCACACAGGGACTTCTTTACAAGCAACAAGTTAGGTGACTATGGGACTGTGAAGATGTGAAATTCTGGCGTATCGAAGATCGTGGGAGTTGGTGATATTTATGTGAAGACCGATGTGGGCTGCACATTGGTTCTCAGGGATGTGAGGCATATCCCAGACCTTCGCCTCAACTTGATGTCGACGGGAAGGCTGAATGATGATGGCTATGAAAGGCGATTTGCTGGTGGGCGCTGGAAGTTCATCAAGGGTTTGTTGATCGTGGTCAGAGGAAAGAAGTGTTGTACCCTTTCCAAGGCAAGTGTCAGTATGTGCAAGGGTGTGTTGAACGCAGTGGAAGATTCAGCTATTGACATGTGGCACAAGCGTCTAAGCCACATGAGTGAAAAAGGGTTTCAGCTACTAGCGAGGAAGCGGCTCCTTCCAAATGTGACAGGTACACCTCTCAAAACCTGTCTTGATTGTTTATCAGGGAAACAACATAGAGTTTCATTCGTTAAAACTGCTTCTCATGTTAATAAAGTGCATGCATTAGATTTGGTTTATTCTGATGTTTGTGGTTCTATGAGGACAAAAACCTTGGGTGGGGCATTGTATTTTGTTACTTTTATAAATGATGCATCTAGGAGGTTTTGGGCTTATGCTTTGAAATCCAAGGACGAGGTCTTTGGTGTGTTTAAATTGTTTCATGCTATGGTCAAGAGAGAGAGAGAGAGACAGGTAGACAATTGAAGTGCATTCGCACTGACAATGGTGGTAAATACATCGGCGATTTTTATGAGTACTGCAAGTCCCTGGGTATACGGCATGAACAAATGGTTCCTAAGACCCCCTAGCATAATGGTGTAATTGAGTGAATGAATCGCACCATTGTTGAGAGAATCAGATACATGTTATCCCATGTGAATTGCCCAAGACATTTTGGGGAGAAGCAATGCACACGGTGGTGTATTTGATAAACAGGTCTCTATCAGCCCCGTTGAATGGAGAGGTGCCTGAGAAGGTGTGGACTGGACATGATCCATCGTACAGTCATCTCAGGGTGTTTGGATGCAGGGCATCCGTTCACGTACCAAAGGACGAGAGGTCCAAGCTCGATATGAAGATCAGGCAGTGTGTGTTCTTAGGGTACGGTGATGAAAAATTCGGTTACAGATTGTGGGATCCAACCGAGAGGAAGCTCGTCAGGAGTAGAGATGTGGTTTTCTTTGAAGATCAGTGTATAGAAGACATTGGTAAGCTAAAGAAGAACCAGCCTAGTTCAGGTGAGCTAGAGGATATGGATTCGATTATTCCTCCCGTGGTGTTTGATGACGGGGGAGTACAACAAGGTGCAGAGGACAAGGGAGTTCCTTCAGAAGATGGACCAGGGGAGCAGCCCCTACTTGATCCACCTGTTGAGCCACAGGTGAGGAGGTCATATAGGGACAGACAACCGTCCAAGAGGTACTCGCCACATGAATACATTATGCTGACTGATGGGGGAGAGCCAGAAGATTATTCTGAGGCCCTAGCTGACGAGCATAAGGGGGAGTAGTTGAAAGCTATGCAAGAGGAGATGGAATCTTTGCATAAGAACCACACATATAATATGGTGAAACTGCCTAAGGGCAAGAAAGCTCTGAGCAACAAGTGGGTGTTCAGAAAGAAGCTTGAGCAGAAGAATTCACAGACGAGGTTCAAGGCCAGACTTGTGGTGAAAGAGTTTGGTTAGAGGAAATGCATAGACTTCGAGGAGATATTCTCACCAGTGGTGAAGATGACATCCATACGGGTGTTGCTTGGGTTGGCGGCTAACATGGATCTGGAGATAGAGCAGTTAGATGTTAAAACTGCCTTTCTCCATGGTGACCTAGAAGAAGAGATCTACATGCACCAGCCAGAGGGGTTCGAAGTCAAAGGCAAAGAGCATATGGTGTGTAGGCTGAGGAAGAGCTTGTATGGGCTGAAACAAGCTCCACGGTAATGGTACAAAAAGTTCGACTCGTTTATGTTGAAACATGGGTATGACAGAACAGAGTTGGACCACTGTGTGTTCACGCGCAAGTTCTCAGATGGTGATTTCTTAGTTCTGATATTATACGTTGATGACATGCTCATCATGGAAAAAGACATCAAGAAGATCGATATGCTGAAACAGGAGTTGGGCAAGTCTTTTGCAATGAAAGATTTGAGCCTTGTTAAACAGATCCTAAGAATGGAGATAACCCGTGATAGAAGCAGCAGGAAGCTCTGGCTGTCACAAGAGCGGTATATTGAGAAAGTCGTAGAGCGGTTCAATATGAATGCAGCGAAGCCGGTCAGTACTCCACTAGATGGTCACTTCAGATTGAGCGACAGATAGTGTCTCAAGACGAAGGCAGAGGTGGAAGAGATGTAGAAGATACCCTACGCGTCAGCGGTAGGAAGTTTGGTGTATGTTATGGTATGTACACACCCAGACATAGCATATGCGGTTGGTGTTGTCAACCGGTATCTTGCCAATCCTGACAAAGAACATTGGACAGCGGTGAAATGGATACTACGGTATCTAAGAGGCTCATCAGGTTGAGCCTATGCTATGGTGACGATAAACCTGTGTTAGAGGGCTACACTGATGCAGATATGGCAGGTGACATAGACTCCAGGAAGTCTACATCGGGGTTCATGTTCACGTTTGCAGGGAGAGCGGCTTCTTGGCAGAGCAAGCTACAGAAGGTCGTAGCATTGTCGACGACAGAGGCTAAGTACATTGCAGTCACAGAGGCATGTAAAGAGATGCTTTGGATGAAGAGGTTCCTACAGGAACTTAGCCTGAAGCAGGAGGAGCACGTGGTCTATTGCAATAGTCAGAGTGTTATACACTTGAGTAGGAATCAAAGTCAGCATTCCGAGTCAAAGCACATAGAGATTCGGTATCACTAGATCAGGGATACTTGGAACAAAAGGTGTTATAGCTTGAGAAGGTCCACACGGACGATAATGGGTCAGACATGATGACCAAGGCTTTGCTCAAGGGCAAGTTTGAGGTTTGTAGAAACCTGACTGGTTTGAAGAAGGTGGATCCCTCCTGGGTCAAAAAGGGAGAGATTTGATGAGTTTTTTTTACCTGTCTTCGACCGGTCGTGAGCCCTGCTCGACCGGTCATGGGCTGACGTTCGACCAGTCGTGGGTTTGAGTCGTGGTACGATTCAAAGTTTAGTAAGTTCGGACTATTTTACTCCGGGGTGCTCGACCGGTTGTGGGTGGTTCACGACCGGTCGTAGGTGGCGCTCGACCGGTCGTGGGTAGCGTACGACCAGTCGTAGTTACGTAGATTCGTTCCGCAATTTTGCTCGGATTTCGTGTCGCAAGTCCTTTCGCAACTGGGATGCAGAAAAGAGTTTTTCAAAACTATAAAAGGGGTTGCCTAGGGTTTTCTAGGTATAACAAGAGGGTTTCCTAAAGCTTTACAAGAAAATTGCTAAAGAGTTTAGGGCTATCAAAGGTGAGAGAGAGAGAGAAAGAGAGAAAGGAAGCTTATAGAAGGGAGGTTCTGCTCGTGGAGGTTATCTACTGTGCAATCTATATCTCAGCGCTTCTATGTCCTCGTAATCGGTTAGATCTCTCCGTGTTCTCTATTTCTCTTATTATTTATACACTCCTGCGTGAGTGAAGAAGGTTGTAACATTCTACTTCATAGTGGATTGTTGATCTGGACGAGGTCCCGTGGTTTTTACCTCTTTGAGGGTTTTCCACGTAAAAATCTCTTGCGTGGTGTGTGATTGATGCATTGATTGTTTTCATTGCTTTATTATCCATAATTTTGGTTTATTCTGGAGGGCTAGATCTTAAGGTTTTGTGCAAGGCCCCCAACAACCCAGTAATAGGGTTTACACACAACTGCATCTCCATTCTACCATGAGAGAAGATTTTGTGATCCGTGTGCACAGAGAGTCTGTGGGCCCATATCTCCAACACTCCACTGGAGTGGGAATCTCAAACAGGCATTTTGAAATGGGCTTTTGAAAATTGAAATTTTAAAAGACTTGTAGATTTGAGAATGGGCAGTGATTCTTGGGTTGTAGTCGAGTTGGTTTGTAGTCACTCTTTTCATTTTTAATAAATACTTTATAATCTTTAAATAAAAATAAAAAACTAATAAATTCCCTCAAACAGTATTTTAATGGAGTGAGATAGAGTATAGGGATGGAGGTGGCCATGCCGCAGGCATCCGAATCGTTCTTAAGTTGAGTCCCATGAAGGGAAAAACCAAATATCAGCCTGATGCAAAAATTCGGTTGCACTCAAGAAATTTCCTGTAGTGCGGCCCACTTAAGTCTTGGATGTGCCTGATTTTTTAGATCACATCCTAACATAAGCCTGCGCATCTGAATGTTACACAGAAGTCACAGTGGGCCCCACTTAGCTTCATGTTGACGCAGGAGATTTGCAGTATACGAACGAAACCCAATTGTACACTCTTTTGATACTCAGGCAAAGCATGGTGGTTGATACGCAGGCACTTTGCCTTGAACCCAGTACAATTAAATGGTCAGAGTTGTGGAATCAGATTCCAAGTTATGATACCAAAATAAGATTTGGTTGAACGATCCTACCCTTTGATCCATGGAACGCTTGTTTGCAGAAATAAGACAATCATTGTCATTTTCAATTCTACCCGTCCAACAAATAAGTGTAAGTTTTGCCTTGAACTGAGTTTACAATTTTGCAGTTTAATTTACTCTTTTGCCACGTTTACATTTTTTTTAGTGCCTGCATATCATCCATTGCGCTCGGGCAGAGTATCAAATTTATTTTTTTCCATTGCAATATGAATGTTCGGATCAGGTTCTTGTGAAACATTCCCAGTATGAGGATTGGATGAGGTGTTACTCGGTTATATCCATGCCTTCCATCAGTTTTTTTCCAGTTCATTTTAAAGCATAATCCAAAAGTGAAGCATATCCAATTCTCAAGTGGATCACACCACATGAAACAGTAGTCATTGAATGAATGATGGTAAAACACACACAGCAGGTCACACAGACGGAGATGAAGGGAAAACGCAATTATAAGTTTGACTCAAAACTTTAATGGCCCCAAGAAGTTGTTAAAGGTGGGCATTCGTTCCCTACCACATGGACCCGCTTGAGATTTGGATTTGCTTCATTTTGGGGGCATGCCTGAAAATAAGCTGGAAAAGCTGATGGATAGCATTAGTATATAACATATACATCAAGGTAGGCCTCCTGGTCAGGGCAACACCTACTAATGTGTTATGCGGGTAACACCTAGGGCTATACACCAGTAGAGTTAGCTCAGTATCTTGCTCGACGCGGCTCAAAAAAGCTTGATTTGAAACTAAGTTCAAGCCGAGTCGAGCTGATATTTTGAGCTCAAAAAATTTTTTGAACTCGGATCGAACCCAACTCGAATTGAACTCGGATCAATTCAGTTTAGTGACTCGGTTACTTTGATATTGTTGTTGCTCAGTGTTTGATGAAATGACTCAATGAAGTGTGGCTGGTGGCAAGGAAAGTACGAATATGAAACAAATATCCTTTTTTTTCTTGATTTTTATGTTTTTTACCAGGTGTTTGATTTGATGAAATACCTGTAAATTCATTGCCGCTATTTTACATACAGCAAGATTTTGAAAGTGCAGTTCATGTATTCGTGAAAATGCTGCACAGGCGAACTCAGCTCGATCTTGGCTTGAACTTAACTCGAATGGCCTGAGCTGCTGACCGAACCGAGCTGAGCTGGCCAGTCTGGCTCGAGGACCGAGCCGAGCCTAGTCCGAGCTGAGGTTAGCAAGTGGCCGAGCCAAGTCAAGTTGTGCCAAGCTCGACTCGGATCAACTTGTGTACACGTCTCGTAACACCTAATCCCCTTCCTCATTATGACACATGCCACATGTCACGTTTGCCAACTTCACACACATGTGTGAGTACACATCCACGCATGATTATTGCATGTATCACAATCAAACATGTGCGGGATCTTACATTTTCATTAGGTGATCTCACTGTTTTAAATTTTTTACCATAAAAGTCGGCCAATTTTGTACGTCGGGTCATTCACACCTCAAAACAAATGAATGATTGTTAACTATTCAAGGCCACATGTATTAATAAAGGCCTATATTCGGTCAAGCGTTTGCAGTTAGGTTAGCTTTATACCCCAAGCGTTGAGATAGACTACTTAAAACTAGATCTGTGAGATTGGTAACCTTCTTAGCCACCTGTTGTTGCAGATGATCAAGAATTTAAAAGGGACGGTGAATGAAAACTTTTTGCATTGTTTCTTTAAGCCGTGGTGATTTCAGATATTTTATTTCTCAATAATAAAATAATGGATAAAAAAAATTTAAAACTAAAGACTACAATGTTGATTTTATTGATTCGTATTTAAAGCTCAGTAGAATCAATAAATTAAAAAAAAAAAGAAAAGAAAAAAAAGTACATACTATTACGTATATGGACACAATCGAAATAAATGGCCAACAAGATGTGACCAATGGTGTGATCTTCCAAGTAGGGAATCAACTGATCATAGATCCAACAACGGTAGGTCACGAATATTTACACTACTTCTATTTGTACCACAATGATGACACTAAATAATAATATAAGTTAAGCCAAACTTCAAATATTCCACAAGCTATTTGTATAGAGGTGGAAGGAATATAAATTGTGGTGGGTAGATAGATTGTGTTTTGCATGCCCCACAAGCTCTTTATTATGTGCTCCTTATATAGATCGGGGGGAGGTGGCAAATCCTTTCGAATTTTCTAGCCAATCTAGAATCTTTATCCTTTCCGGCATGACTATAGAGATCCCTCGACCTTATGGGATGAGTCTTGTTTTGTAAAGGCCTTGAAAATTTTACTAATAATAATAAAAGATTTTTTTTTTTTATCTTATCTTTATTTTATATTTAATTTAAATATATTTTATCTCTTATCCTATTTATATCATAAACTCATATAATTTAAATATCCCTCTCCCATCTCTTAAGAATAAAAGAGTTATAGTTAAATGTAAATATCCCTCTCCGTATCTCTTAAGAATAAAAGAGTTCCAGTTAAATTTAAATATTAAAAAAGGGACTTCATGCGACAACAGAGAAAGGGAGAAAGAGAATTTTGGAGTGCTTAGATCGGGTATGTATATTGTCCTCCTTTTAGTATTTTTATATATTTAATATAATTTGATTCGTTGAATGCAATGACTGGTGTGGATTGGTCACACGTTCAATGTATTGAATTATAGGTAGGGTCATTTATAGGGGAGGGGAATCTAAAATTTTGTAATTGTAGTTGGTGTGCATCTGATCAAATTAAATTAGATCTGTATGGATCACATGATCCCTAAGACCAAAATATACAAGGGTCCTAATATTCAGATCAATCTAACCATCAGATGGGCCGCATTATTTAGACATAGAAGTGTTTGATAAAAGAATCTTAGATATTTTGTGCAAGTGTTGCTATCACTTGACGTAGAAGGTCGAGATGGGCCATTGGTGAATGTGTGGTTAGATCCACACCACTCCTCAAATGCATAGAGGTAAAACATGACAAGACCTCAAGAATCTGAATGATCTGACCATCCGATGGACCACCCCGATCAAGTCATTATCATTCAATTTTATAACCTTATAAAAAAAATAGAATAGAAATTTGAATTATTTGATTATTTTGGATCTAGCCACCTAGGATGTTAATCAAAGGTGAGCCCCACTATGTAATACAAATGAATGAAAAATAATACCGTTGATATAATTGATAGGACCCCGACATTCAAATCAACATAATTACATTGCAGAGCCAATACAACCAAACTCAGGTGAGTGACTCAACTTGTCTCATAATTCATTAAAATTAAAATAAATCATTGTGATTGTTTAATTGATTTATTAGTTTGAATATTTTGATATGATAATTGTACGATAAATTTATATGTGAATATTTTAATTGAGACAACTATGCCAAATATGAAAAATATGCATTTACATATCATTCCTCATTCATTGAATTGCATAATGCATGGTCGATCTTAGAGGCCATCCCTGGAAGAAATGTCGATCATGGTAGAACGTTACCAGATGCGGGTTATGCCCAAGCCTACCCAATGGGTGGATGCGGGTTGACGACCTCCAACCCAAGTAGATGAACGATCACCCCATCTGATGCACTCATACCCCATTTTACATTCATATATTTGTACATGAATTTTTGTATTATTTTAATTGCTATGATTATGAACCATGCTGGGTTATATCACTAAGCCTAGCCAGCTTACATTTTTATTGATGGAAAAATCATACAGAGGAGCCATTAGCAAATTATGTGGCGCAAGAACCGGAAGGATCTACTGTACCTGAACACGCCCCACCTGAAACATGACCATACTTATCTGAGGATGAAGTGACAGCATTGAAAAATTTTTAATTATATGTTTTATTTTGTTAGCACAGTTTAATTAATGAATAATGCATACTGGTATTTATTTTGAGACTTTAAGAAATTATTTAACTTTATTTCTTTAGATCAATATTAGTATGGAATAAATATCATTATAGTATAATGGTATAATAAATGAATGATTTTAAGTTTTATTTTATTTTAAGGGTTATCCTAATTTATAAATGCTTAGTTGATTGGTGTTATGTATTATGTATGTGTGATTGAGATTATGGTGGACTTTATATTGAATGTAAATATCACATGCGATTAAATTGATTAAATAATTAAGTTAGTATACTTTTTGTATAAGTTACGAACCGAAACTCGGATCTGAGGGTGCACACTCTATACCCGAATTTTGGAGCGTGACATGTTTGACTCAGATTCCTCACGATGTCCTTCCACTTCTATATAATTATGGGATGCATGTAAAAGATTATATAAGATATGTGGGACATGTATTTGATCGAGCATATATACATTTATATAAGATTATATAAGATATTCTTATTGAGCATGTATTTATATTGTGATAGGATTCCTATTTTGGAAGTTCTTTATAGACTTATCGATCGGGCATACTGCTTCAACTATACGTCTCACTCATATTAAGATTGCATGTCGCTCATTGCAATATTTTATATGCAACAGTGCCTATAACTTTGTTCTCTTTTGATTTTGACAGGTGACGTAGACTCGTTAGGACAAATGCAATAACTAAACACTAGTAATAATAAAATCAACAGTCAATTTATGTCGTTGTCCACTTGCTCCCATCAACCCTTGAAATTCAGACATGCATACTTTTCATCGCGTTCCATTCAAGTGTAAAACTCACCGTAGTGTTTGCAGCCTATAAGTTATCTGTTAAAACTTAGGTGTATGAGTGTTATTGGCTAAAGCTTAGGTGCGTGTAAACCATCTAAACCGTCCAATCAATGTGTGTGGCCGTCGAATTTGAATGCCTAGTTAATGGATCAGAGCCTAAAAATGTGGATTTGTGCGATGCTCAGTTTGATCATTTGATCACGAGAGCGGATTAGGTGAGACCCCGGCCTCACCCAAGATGGTTCGGCCCTTACCGTGGGGCCCACCTTGATGTATGTATTATGTATCCACGCCATCCATCCGTTTTTCAAATCATTTTAGGGAATTATCCAAAAAAACGAAGCAGATCCAATTCATTTTTTTTAATAATTCCCTAAAATGATCTGGAAAAATGTATAGACGGTGTGGATACATAATACATACATCAAGGTGGGCCCCACTGTAAGCGCCGCACCATCTTGGGTGAGGGGGGGTCGCATCTAATCCACTCTCCGCAAGTAGACTGGTCGGGCTCACCAAATCCTCTCTCGGCAAGTAAACCGTGGACATTCATTGTGCGGCTAAAAACAAAAGATTTCTAATGATCATATTTCGACAAACAAGGGTCCGGCAGTCGGTGGCTAATAATTTTGGGATTGTGGTTGAATTCCAGGTAACCTATGCGACGTGTACAATTGACGAGTGCCTGCGTATTAAGTGACCTCCCAAAGTAAAACTGACCAATTCAATACAATCCAACCAGCTGAATGGGGGCCTGCGAGTTTCAGTTGGAGCTTATGTGTTCGAACATCAATTGTGGCGGACGCGGATTTCCGGTGGGATAAAGTGAAAACACCCCACTTGGGTTTTTTACACACCCCACCTAGCATTCTTAACGCAACTTGGCTGCGACCCCGGTGTTATAGGGTGACCGAGTGGCCACTTCATTTTTGGCTTATGGCATTTGGCAAAACGAATGGACGGTGGAGATACATTACACATAAGTCAAGGTGGGCCCGACGGTCAGGTTCCCACCCACATCGCATGTTCCGTGGTCGTAGCTTAGGCGGCTCAAATGGTCCAGTTTTGGTTACAGATTTGTCAAAACCGCGTATTGACCTTTGCTCTCTGCCGGACTATCAAATAACTCTACGTGACCAAAGTGCCCTTCAAAGAGCCTTTCCTTCTCCTTCTCTTGGTGTAGGTTGCTGTCACCTCTCTCTCATTCAAGCAATTTCTCTCAACTCGAAAAATGTCTTCTCCTCTTTCTCATTTTCTCCATCTTTTTCTTTTGTTTCTCCCTCTTTCTGTCATATCTCAAACTGACAATAACATAAAATTGGAGTCTTCTCTTTCCACCCGAGACAAAAACCCGTCATGGCCTTCTCCTTCCGGTGAATTTTCCTTCGGATTCCGTCTCCTCCCAGAAAGTAATCTCTTCTTGCTAGCAATCTGGTTCGACAAAATACCTGAAAAAACGATAGTTTGGTGGGCAAATAGAGACAATCCGCTGGTTGAGAAAGGATCGAAAGTCGAGCTAACCAACGGTGGGCTCATTCTCAAAGATCATCAAAGCAACGTGGTGTGGCAGGCCAGGTCCAGCAATGGTGAGACAGTCGCATCGGCCGCCATGCGTGACAATGGGAGCTTCGTGCTCATGAGCATGGATTCTACTATTACATGGGAGAGCTTCGACCAACCGACTGACACCATCTTACCTACACAGGTATTGGGACTAGACAGCGAACTTCGGTCCCGTCTAACAGAGACCGACTACTCGAAGGGACGGTTCTCATTTCGTCTACAGGGAGATGGGAATTTGGTTTTGTATCCCTTTGTTCTTCCCTCCGAAGATTTCATTTTCGATGCTTATTGGGCTAGCATGACGGTAGGCAAAGGTTCTGAGCTGGTCTTCAATTCATCGGGCCACATTCATCTCAAGCTAACAGATGGAAGCTCGTATGATCTTGCACCAGCGAACAGAGCTCCGCTGACTAAATTCTATCAGAGAGCGACTTTCGATTTTGATGGAGTTTTCAGGCAATACATCAGACCAAAGTCCCAACTTACCGATGGCGGATGGCCCATGTCATGGTCTGTTCTGAGGTCCCTGCCGTCGGACATGTGCTCCATGAATTTCGTAATGGGTCCTGGTGCTTGCGGGTATAACAGCTACTGCAAGATGGATGAGAATCAAAGGCCGAGTTGTCATTGCCCGCCTGGGTATTCCTTTCTGGATCCAATCAACAAATACAAAGGGTGCGAACCAGACTTCCAACCGCAGAGTTGCAGTCAGGATAGATCGAATGAAGATCCTCAGTTCGAGATGAAGGAGTTGATTAACACAGATTGGAGGGGATCGGACTATGAAGTCCATGGCTTTGTTAATGAAGACCAGTGTCGGGAATTTTGCTTGAATGATTGTTTATGTGTGGGGGCTACTTTCTTTGGTGGACGTTGTTTTAAGAAGAAGTATCCGCTCTCCCCTGGGAAGATGGAGAGTGCTGGAAATAAGTTTCTCATCAAAGTATCAAAAAATAATTCGGTTCTTCCACCTCCTCGTGTAGATGGAAGGAAGAAAGATCGATCGACTTTGATCCTTGCAGGATCAGTGCTTTTGGGTGGCTCGGCATTTCTCAATCTCATCTTCTTGTTAGTTACTTTATTCCTTTGTTTCATCTCAAATCTCAGGAAACTACCAGAAATTAAGAAAAATTCTAGCATGTTGGGAAAGAATCTGCGTTGCTTTAGTTACAAAGAGCTCGAAGAAGCGACCAGCGGGTTCAAGGAAGAACTGGGTAGTGGTGCTTTTGGTACTGTTTATAGAGGATCCTTAGCGCTGGGCGATTCTGCAGATTCCGCAACCTCCGTCGCAATCAAGAAGCTAGAGAAGGTGGTTGAAGACGGCGAGAAGGAATTTACAACAGAAGTGATTGCAATCGGACAGACCCATCACAAGAATCTAGTCCAACTGATTGGATTCTGTGATGAGGGGCCGCACCGACTTCTGGTCTACGAGTTCATGAGCAATGGTTCTTTATCAAGCTTCCTCTTCGGGAGCTTGAAACCCAAATGGTACCAACGGTTGCAGATTGCATTCGGAATTGCAAGAGGGCTAACTTACTTACATGAAGAGTGCAGCACCCAAATCATACACTGTGATATAAAGCCTCAGAACATACTTCTAGATGACTATTTCACAGCAAGGATATCCGACTTTGGATTGGCGAAGCTTTTGAAGACGGATCAGACCCGAACAAGCACGGGCATCAGAGGGACGAGAGGGTATGTGGCGCCTGAATGGTTCAAGAAGATGCCGATCACAGCAAAGGTTGATGTCTACAGCTTCGGCATCATGTTGTTGGAGATCATTTGCTGCAGGAAGAACGTTGAATCAAAGGCGGGGAACGAAGAGGAAGTACTGATACTGTCTGATTGGGCTTACGATTGCTACAGAGAAGGGAGACTGAATCTGTTAGTGGAGAATGACCAAGATGTGGTGATTGACGGACGACAGAAGCTGGAGAGATTGGTGAAAGTGGCGATTTGGTGTATTCAAGAAGAGCCAGGTCTAAGGCCTTCCATGAAGAAGGTGACACAGATGCTAGAAGGAGCGGTCGACGTTTCTGCACCTCCTAATCCGTCCACCTTTGTTAGCTCATTAGGTTGAATCCGAGCTGCAGCTGTTAATCATCACTGTTTCATGTTTGTAATTTTCGATTCAGTAAACATTCAAAATTGTGATCTTATATATAACTTGAAAACTTTTATATTCGAACAGATAGCAGTCCATAAAATGTGTCATGGAGTACTGAATAGACGGTCCAGATTGATCCATTCATCTGTCCCACTTGGACATTTTTCACAGTATATCTTCTTGATCACCCAACTGATTATTAACTAGTTCAAGTCCATGCTCGGCAGGAAGGGACCCAACCCGTTGGCTCCCTTAACCAGGGTGATGGATCAGCAGCACTTCGTAGGTTGTGGTGTCCTATCTATTGTACCGTGGTTTTCTGAATCATGTGCACCGTTGTGGATGGAGCTTAACCATCTAACTGAATTTGGGTCCTAAAGGCCTGTTTCGATACCACCAAATAAGTTAACTTACACTAGGTTGGATATCAAATGAGGCTACACATTTGAGGACTTTGCACATGGTGAGGCTCACACAACCGTCCACATGGTGAGGCTACACATGATGGACTTTACACATCGTGAGGCTCACAGGATGGACTTCGCACATGGTGAGGCTCACACAACCGTCCACATGGAAGGTGTGTCCCACATGATAGGTAACTCCGATTCATGTGGGCCCACAAAATGGATGGTCCACATCAAAGGTTGGCTGATAAAGATAAAAGCTCACGTCCAAAGCAATCTAGTATGATGGACAACCCACTTCAAAGTTGGAGCCAACATGATGGACTATTCGCATCAAAAATGGACTCCACATTATGGGCAGTGGATATTGAAGTTGCTCCCCACGGGATGGATGGCTCATATTGAGATATTGGTCCACATGATGGATGGTCCTCATTAAAGGTTGGCCCCTAATGATGAATGACCCACATCCAATGTGAGCTTCGTGCGATGGTCAATATACATTGAAAGTGGGGCCCACATGATGGATAATTAGGGGTGTCAATGGGCCAGGTTGGGGCCTGCCAAAATCAAAATTTCGAATAGGCTGGCCTAACGGCTAGCCAAAACAGTTCAAAATCAAGGCTGAGACCAACCCCATGCCCGCTCATTGGATAATCCACATTAATGGTGGGCTCCACATGATTGACAATTAATAATGGTAGGTGGACAATTCACATCAAAGATTGGCCATAACGATGACCCATATCCAAGGCAGGTCCTGCATGATGGACAACGCACATAAGAGGTGGAGCTCACATGATGGATGGTCCACATCAAAGGTGGGCTGAACATGAAGGATGGTGGATATTGAAGGTGAGCCCCACGTGATGGACAATAACATTGATAGTGGGTCCCACATTAGGATAAACACCATCGAAGGTAGGCCTTATACAATGATTGGTTCACATTAAAGGTCAGCCCTCTAATGATGAATGACCCACATCCAAGGTAGGCCATGCATGATGGATGATACACATGAAAGGTGAGGACCACACAATGAACGATCTACATCAAAAGTTAGCCCCACATGATGGATGGTAGTGGTGAGAGGGACCAGACCGGAGAGATAATTACTTATAATGTTGGAAACTAAACATGTTAAATACTATACTAATAAGCTAAATAACTAAAAACCAAGATAAGCTACATATGGCATGAGTAGCTTATCTAAAGAAACTTAGCATCCAAAAGCTCCTTAAATATTCGAATTCTAAGTGCCCATTTGACAGCAACCGAATGGATGAATATAATTGTTAGAAAATTAGATTAAAAAACACAAAAATTAAAAATTAAAAAAAAATCTTCTTTATCTTGTAGTTTTGGTACTGGTTTTGTTCCATATAATTAAGAAATAAAATGAAAATTTTAAGCTTTTATATTACTCTTTGATTTATTAATTGAAAATTAAGAATATATCATGCAAGTAACTTTGTGCAGAGTAAATATGTCTTTAAGGCAGCAACACCAGCAAACATAATACCGTGTAACACGTAATTGGACTTGTGGTCATTCCTGATGTGCCCTTCGATTTGAACGGTCAGGTGTAGAGAGTAGGTACCCCGTGTCTTGAAAATGGCGGTGGATTATCTCCTGGTTGGTGCCTACGTTCACGGGTTTGAAGTTTCCCTGGTACGAGCACTTTGAAGACGCGTCATTGAAAAGTCCCGAGCCTTCCCTAATATCTATGAAAAGTCCGCAGTCTTCCCTAGATATCATTAGGAAGAGGTCATGTTCTGCGCTTATTTACCAAAATACCAATAGGTGAGGTCTGCTCGAATACAGCCAATGTATTGGGATAGGATATATACATCTTTTGACTTGTATCATTGGAAAATATCAAACCGTCAAACGGGTATAACTTTTTACGGTAATAGTGGATAAAAACTTTCGACTGGATTATGTCAGCCCTTCAATAATTTGGCCTTTTGCTTTGAGCATGAATGGTCATCACAATCTTTCCTATTCACTGGGTCCTGTAAAAAAAAAAAAGAAAAAAAAAAAAGTGTATTTGTGAGCATCTCCCACCCACCGGTACTATTAAAAAAGAATGTGGATTCAGTCAGCGACTGGTACTATTAAAAAAGAAAGTGGATTCAGTCGTGCCAGGGAAACACCGCTACTGAGGCTATAATTGTAGGACTCATTTTGATATATGTGTTGTATTTTTATATTGTCTATTGCTCTCAATTCAATCAAATTAAGCCACACATATGAACAAGGGTTTGGATTGGATCTTCATGTGTCATTAAGATGTGCGGGTGTGTCAGAGTTTGCTTGATTCAAGGATTTGATTGGATTGTAGGTGTCTCCCACATTAAGATAGACATATCAGAGACTGGACACAAAATCTAAAGTCTTCTTAACCATTTGATAATGCACTTGATGTAGAGCGGGTCGCGTATAGTTTCATGGCCAAGATGGAACAGAAAGGCCCAGTCGACGACAGAAGTGATCCAGATCGTCAGACCTTAGATCAAATGTATCTCGCAATCCGGAATGAGTTATCGGGTATAAAATATATGATTTTGGGGTAAAACGAGCTACTTTAGCCACCTAACTCCACTATGCCAGGTTACGGAAGCCGGATTTGTGAAATACCTCTGGATCGATGGTCATTTCCCTATTTTAATTCCATTTTTACTATAAATAGTAATTTTTAATTTAAATATAACTCTTCAACCGTTGGGCTTTAGAAGTTGCGCCCAACGTGAAAAGAGCTTAGAAAAATGAGAAGAACATCTTGGTGAAGCCAAATAGGACACTTACTATTTTTGGCCGAAAACCTTGCGCACTAATAGACATCACGACCATCTATAAATAGTACTAAGCTTACTATATATAGTAAGTTGTGAATTCTAAGAGTTTTAGTTTTAGTTTGTTTCTGATTTCTCTCCCATTAATTGGTATCCCTATTTAAAGGATTGTGAACTCATTTATTTGATTCATTAATTAATTTCGAATTTTATAGAATTTATTTTCTATTTTGTTTGTTTTCTTTCTCGTGGAATCGAGAAGCCTCTGTGAGGAGTTCAGAGAAGTTCCATGGATTCGAAACAGTTATCCTATTGAAGAAGATGGTTCTCAACCTTATCACGTTCATCCCTGCATCAGCGCTCCATTTATGCGATATGTGAAAGAGTCAAACCTTCCAAATGTGCTCTTTTTACCTTGTGACAATAAACGTGAATCTGCAAACTTAAAGACTTTTTCTTTCAACGTCATTCGATGTCATAGTTTAACAATAAAAATAATGGAAAAAGAAGATAAAAGCTGAAAGTGTTCTTTTATTAACAATTTTACAATAACGACACTCACAATTGGCTTGAGCGACGATGATATGTTCGTTGTCAATTGGGATTGAGCTTTGTAGCGGGATGATCGTGATGTGGTAAGGGTTAATTTTACAATGATTATGATGTGGTAAGGTTTTAATGAAGATCGAGATTAATATAGATAGAGATTTCCTTTGATGGAATTATAACATTTAATGGTAAGAGAGACTTGTTTTAATAATACTATTTGCTTTTGTAGAGAATACTTTTGATAAAACTATAGTATTTAATGCTTAAAAAAAAAAAAAAAAAAAAACCTTATGTGCAAGTTTCTAACTCTTCTTGAAGTCATATACACCACACATGGCATGACTGCTACGTGGGGTCTCTTGGATCATTTGATTTGGCCACGCCAGATCGGGTATACACAATGACAAAGGATGTAAATAGGATTTCGTGTGTTATTAAGTGCATAATGCTAACACATGGCCGCACGCTTTTGGGCCACGTAGGTGTGCCAATATCGGGTGTAAACAATGTATATTCGCTTTTTTAGCACATTTTGGGGAGCATGGCCCAAAAAACTAAGCCGGTCCAAATCTCAGGTGAACCATACCATAGGAAACTTCCATGAGGTGACATACACAGATTAGATCATTTCTGCATAAAAATAAGGCTATGTCACACCTCAGGTGGGCCACACAACATATCAAGACAAGGAATGGCTAGAAAAAGAATTTTAACCGTCAATTTTCTATGCTAAACTACACTGATATCTTCCGAATTATCTATAAGAATGTTTAAGCATTGTTTCCAAGCTTAAGAATATCTTAGATCTCATTGACCTGTCTCATATTAGCACGTGTACCTGCGAGCGTATAGGTGTGACCCCACGCGCGTGTAATTAGCATAACTCAACAAAATACTCTTAGCGTTAAGTTAAGCTCCTTGCTTCTAATCCAAACAATCTTATCCTGTCATTATGGCCCAAAGATTTATATGGTCTAGATCCATTGCAAGTATACAAATTATCAGAACGACTTACAGAGCTGGTGGTCAAATTTCGTAGTTCGAAGACACACATGGCGCGTTGAAAAGTCTTCTTCTTTTGAGGGTAAAGAAAGTTGCAAGCGGATTGTGTATCGGGTAGCGTACTGAGTAAACTCTGTGGGGTCCACCGTGATTTATATATTCTATCATATCCTTCTATAAATTTTACCAGATATTTTTAGGCTTAAGTTCAGGAATAAAGCATATCGAAAGCTCAAGTGGACCAGACCACAAGAAACAGTGTGAATTGAACATACACCATTGAAAATTTCTTGGGAGCCACAAAAGTTTTGGGTCAAGTTGATATTTATGTTTTCAATTCATCCATGTCTGTGTGATCTTATGAACAGGTTTGATGAAAAATAAACATCAGCATGGGCCCTAGAAAGGTTTCAACGGTGAAATCCATCATTACCACTTTTCCTGTGGTGTGGTCCACTTGCACTTTGGATATGCTTTAATTTTTGGATAATCTCATAAATGATCTGTAAAAACGGGTGGAGGGCGTGAATAGACCACATACATTCACGGTTGACCCAATAGAGTTTACTCATTAAGATAAGTGTGTACGTACTAACTCAGTACGCACTCTGATTTCAAGAAAGGGGATTTTGACTGTACTAGCATTGTGGTTTGATCAAATTCTCAAAATTGAAGGAAAGTTTCATATATTCTGAGGGTAGTCATCTGACAAGTTTTGAAAATTTTTTTTAATAGATCAAATTGCCCTTGTCCTTGTATCAGTAGTTGTACGGTTTTTTAGTAAAGAAGAAGTTACGTCATATTCAATCTTTAAAAAGTGACGTGGATGGAAGTTGTTATTGGACATATGGAATCTAGATCCAATCCATTAATTTTCTTTATAGCCCTTTATTTATATAGAAAGATGCTAGCTTCTTACTAATATGATCTCTTTATGTCCCACAAAACTTGATAAATTATAACGATGTTAGTTCGATACAAACTATTTTCTTGTGATGTGGTAAATGTAGTTGGGGGATTTGATCATGCTTTCAACCATAGCTTTTCATGAAATTATGAAGTTAATTGATGGAGTGGATTCCTCACATATGCGATGGTGGACCCCCACAGACGGTATCCTTATAGTATTAAGGGTCAGGGTCGAGGTTGTCATGTGTTAGGGTTGAGATGGTCATTTGTTCACTGCCTTCACTACCAAAATTGGATCAAAGGCAACAGATTAAATCCGTAGCGAATGAATATTTTAGTCAGTGGCCATTGGTACCATGGTTGTAATATGATAAGGGTCGAGGTTGTCATGTTATAAGGGTCAAGGTTGCGGTTGTAATGTGGTAAGGGTCGATGTTGTCATATTATAAGGGTCGAGGTCATGGTTATAATGTGCTAAGGGTCTAGGTTGTGATGTTATAAAAGTCGAGGTCATGGTTGTATGTTATAAGGGTTGAGGTCGTGGTTGTAATGTGTTAATGGTTGACGTTGTCATGTATTAAGACTCAAGATAGTCATTTGTTCACTGCCTTCACTACAAAAAATAGATTAAAGGATACATATTAAATCCTTAGCGAAAGAATATGTTATATGGGTGGAGGTCATGGTTGTAATGTGATAAAGGTTGAGGTTGTCAAGTTATAAGGGTCGAGGTCATGGTTGTATGTTATAAGAGTCGATGTCGTGTTTGTAATATGATAAAGGTTGAGGTTTTCATGTTATAAGGTTCGACGTCGTGGTTGTATGTTATGAGGGTCAAGGTCGTGATTGTAATGCGGTAAGGGTCGAGGTTGTCATGTTATTAGGGTTGAGATTGTGGTTGTAATGTGATAAGGGTCGAGGTTGTCATACTATAAGGGTCGAGATCGTGGTTGTAATGTGGTAAGGGTAGGGTCGAGGTTGTCATGTTATAAGGGTTGATGTTGTGGTTTTAATATAGTAAGGGCCAAGGTTGTTATGTTATAAGGGTCGAGTTCACTGTTGTAATGTGGTAATGGTCGAGGTTTTGATGTTATAAGGGTCGAGGTTGTGGTTGTACGTTATAAGGGTCAATGCCGTCATGTATTAAGAGTCAACATGGTCATTGAATTCACTACAAAAAATGTATCAAAAAAGAATATGTTATAAGGGGTCGTGGTTGTAATGTGGTAAGGGTTGAGGTTGTGGTTGTAATGTGGTAAGGGTTGATGTTGTGATCAAGGTCGTGATTGTTATGTAGTAAGTGTCGAGGTTGTCATGTTATAAGGGTTGTGGGTCCTGTCACGGTTTATGTGTCAAATTCAATCCATCGATTGGATTTAGAATATAATTTAATGTCATGGGCCAAAAAATGAGTTGTATCCTAAAATTTTATAGCTCTCAAAAGGTTTTCAATGGTAGATTTTCAATCTCACTGCTTTCAATGGTGTGGTCCACATGAGCCTTTGATATGCCTCATTTTTTAACTCATTCCCTAGCTACAATGATCTTTCAAAATAAATGAATGCATAGATAAAATATATACATCATAGTAAGCCCGACGGGACCATCCATTAAGCGTGGATAAAATATCTTTGTCATATTACATTGACATGGATTTAGAGGGAAAGACTTTTTGAGGTGGTTTCTACCGCCATAAGCTATGTTGGGCCCATTGTGATGTTTTTGGAAAATCTACTCCATCCAATCATTTTGGAAGATAATTTCCAAACATGAGACAAAAGATTGGATAGATTTGAAACTCAGGTAGACCACATGACTAGAAATAGTGAAAATAAATTGACAACCATTCAAACTTTTATAGGCTTTATTGTGATGTTTATATGCAATCCAAACTGTTCATAAAGTGGTTCAATTTCTCATAAACTCCTTACCATAGGGGTGGATTGAAAGAATAAAAATATTAGCCCCATCCAAAGATTTTGCAACTAATGTTTCAACCGTGGGTGTATCATGTCTACTATTTTCTGTTATGTGGCTCACTTGTGCTTTGATCTACTTCATTTTTTGGCTCATGTTATGTGTCCGACTGGAGCTTTGGATCTACCTTATTTTTTGGCTTTTGTCATAAAAGGATCTGGCAAAACATGAGTGCGGTGTGAATTTCTACAAATAAAGTAGTGCCCCACCGTGTTTATGATGTAAAGTGGGTCGCGAACAGTTACATGGCCAAGATGGATCAGAAAAGGCCTGGTCGACAACAGAAGTGATCCGGACTATTGGACCTTAAATCAGGCGTATCTCGTAATCCGGAATGAGTTATCTGACATAAAATATATGATTTTGGGGTAGAATGAGTTACTTTAGCCAACCAACCCAGCTATGAAGGGTTGCGACGCCCGGAATTGCGAAAAACCCCTGGATTGACGGTCGTTTCCCTGTTTTAATTTCAATTTTACTATAAATAGTAAGTTTTAGTTTGATTATAACTCTTCATTCGTTGGACTTTAGGAGTTGCGCCCAACGTGAAAAGAGCTTAGAATAATTAGGAGAACGGTTTGGTGAAGCCAAATAGGACACTATTTTTGGCCGAAAACCTTGCGCACTAGTAGACATCACGACCGTCTATAAATAGTAAGTTCACTATTTATAGTAAGTTGCGAATTCTAAAAGTTGTAGTTGTAGTTTGATTCTGATTTCTTTTCCATTGCTTGGTACCCCTATTTAAAGGGTTGTGAACTCGTTTTTATGAATTAATTAATCAATTTTGAATTTATTAGAAATTATTTCTATTTTCTGCTTTCTTTCCTCGTAGATTTGAGAAGTCTCTACGAGGAGTCCAGAAAAACTGGGTAGATTTAGAGTATTTATCCTCGTCACCTTCATCCCTGCGTCAGTTTAGTTGTCACACGTTTGGTCAAATGCGTAATCTCGTCCCAACTTAAAAAAGAAATAAAGAAAAAGTGACAGGTGACCATACAGGACGATGGACATTTGCTTATAATTCTTCTAATATCCGCGCATTTAGGAATACCGCAACACATCTTTGGTCGGTCCGGGCCGTCCATTGACCAAAAGAATGCATATTTTCTGAGTTTTTCTCCGATACATCCACACGTTTGAAAGACGGGACTTTAGGGTCAGTTTGGGCGGTGGGATTAGAAGGGATTAGGTGGGATAGGATTCATCTGGTCCTGTGCCAATTCCACTCCATGGAAGAATGAAAAAGCGTGGAATTACATTAAATGAAATTGCATTGGGTCTCGTGCCAATTTCACTCAATGTTTGGGAAGTTGTGTAGGTCTCACCATGATACATGTGCTATATCCACACTGTCCACCCATTTATCAAGATTATTTTAGAGCATGGGCCAAAAAATTAATTAAATCTAAAGCTCAAGTGGATCCCACCATAGAAAACAACAGGAATTGAATACTTACAATTGAAAACTTCTTTTCGGCTACATAAGTTTTAGATCTACCTCATTTTTAGGCCCATGCCATAAAATGAGGTTACAAACAAATGAACGGTTTAGATATAACACATGTGTGTTATTCTCAGTAATTTCAAATGATGGTGGGTATATCCATTTAATGTACCACCGTATTATCAACAAAGCATGGCATTAATTTTATCCAGGACAATCCCAGCCAGCCAGGGTAATAATTATGTTTTTAAAATCCCATCCCACCTAATACCTTCTAATCCCACTGCCCAAACTGATCCTTAGCCATTGAATTTGCGTCATCTTCCAATGATCCAAACCGTTCATGTGACAAGTCTCACTTTTTATGGTCGAAGAAAAAAACTAAAAATTTCAATCGACTTTTTCAAACCTTGGATAATTTGACTCCATTGCTTTAAAAATGAACGGTCACCATAAACTTTCTACAATCAATGGGTTTAAACGTTCAATCTGAGATGTATTTTGATCATTACCCATCCAACGAAATTAGCCCAATCAAATAAACGGCTCCCTCCACTGGAAAAGGCTCAAATCGGCTAGCAATCTCATCCTCCCATCTTTGGCTGCTGCTCTTTCACTTTGTGAGCTCAGCTTCCTGCCTGCAACAACAGTAATCCCATCCTTCCAACAATGGCTGCTGCTCTTTCTCATCTTCTCATCTTCTTTCTTCTGCTTCTTCCACTCTCTACCACCGCCCAAACTAGCCGCAATGTAAGCTTGGGATGGTTGCTCACTGCAGGCGGTCGAAACTCTTCATGGGTCTCACCCTCTGGTGACTTCGCTTTCGGATTCTATCGTCTCACCAACAGAAATCTCTTCTTGCTAGCAATCTGGTTCGACAAAATACCCAAAAAGACCATAGTCTGGTTCGCTAACAGAGATAATCCAGTGCAACAAGGATCGACGGTCCAGCTCACAGAATATGGACGGCTCGTGCTCAAGGACCATCAAGGCCAGCTGATATGGGAACCCAAATCCATAAATGGTAGTGTCTCTTATGCTGCCATGCTCAACACTGGCAATTTCATTCTATCACACAACGATTCTGTCGCTAGATGGGGAAGCTTCGACGAGCCGACTGACACCATCTTGCCGACACAGATGTTGAATTTCGGTGGCAAGCTTTCGAGCCGTCTGACAGAGACCAACTACTCAATCGGAATGTTCGAGCTCCGTTTTCTGCCCGATGGTAATCTCGTTCTCAATCGCTTGTCTCTCCCAACTGGAAATGCCTACGAAGCTTATTACGTGAGTAACACATATCAGTCAGGTAATCAGGTGATCTTCAATCAGTCAGGTTACATTTACATCACAAGAAGTAATGAAAGCGTACTCAATCTCACGCCGTCAAGCTCTGTTTTAACGGAAGACTACTACCATAGGGCGACGCTTGACATAGATGGAACTTTCAGGCAGTATAAATACCCAAAGGCTGGCGCAAGCGATGGTAGTGGGGGCGAGGGATGGTCTGTCGTGAAGTCCACTCCCGATAACATCTGTACGGCTGTCCAAAACAAAGAAGGAGGCAGCGGTGCTTGTGGATTTAACAGCTATTGCAGCCTCAATGATGGATGGGCCGTTTGCGCCTGTCCACCTGGGTTTTCCTTTATCGATGAGAGTAACAAATTCAAAGGTTGCAAGCCAGATGATGTTGTACAAG
This sequence comes from Magnolia officinalis, assembly GCA_021015155.1. Classification (NCBI taxonomy): domain Eukaryota; kingdom Viridiplantae; phylum Streptophyta; class Magnoliopsida; order Magnoliales; family Magnoliaceae; genus Magnolia; species Magnolia officinalis. Next base: position 2,913,534 of record JAJHSJ010000001.1, on the reverse strand, counting down.
CTTGCAAGCTTGATCCGTCGATGCAGAAGGATCTGTTTGATCTGAAGGAGATGAAGGCTGTGAATTTTCCTTGGAATGACTATGAAAGGATGACACCCATTACGGAAGATAAATGTAAAGAGGCTTGTTTGGATGATTGTCGCTGTATGATTGCCATCTTCAGCTCCAGCACCTGTTGGAAGAAGAAGCTTCCTCTCTCAAATGGGGTGATGAGTATAACTGTCGGAAAAGCTATCATTAAAGTATTGAAGCCGAATTATTCACAACTACTACTTCCTCCGGATTCGAAGGAGAAAGATCAAGCAACGACGGTCTTTGTTGGATCAATGCTTCTAGGCAGCTCCATGTTTCTCAACGTTGCATTCCCATTAGCAATCTCTCTGTTTGTTTCATATAAATACCATAAGAGATCACTGAAAGTTCAACGCAATCCAAATATGCTGCGATCAAATTTGCGGTCTTTTACTTACAGAGAGTTGGAAGAAGCGACAGATGGGTTCAACGAAGAATTGGGTAGGGGTACTTTTGGCACTGTTTATAAAGGAACTATGCAATTAGATTCCGTGGCTACTTTCGTTGCGGTCAAGAAGCTCGAGAATGTTATAGAAGAGGGTGAGAAGGAATTGAAGACAGAGGTGGGAGCGATCGGCCAGACCCATCATAAGAATCTAGTCCAATTGCTTGGATTCTGCGACGAGGGGGCCCACCGTCTTCTAGTGTATGAGCTCATGAGCAATGGATCCTTGGCAAGCTTGCTCTTTGGGACCTCAAAACCCACCTGGAATCAACGGTTGAAGATCGTGTTCGGGATTGCTAGAGGGCTCATGTACTTACATGAAGAATGCAGCTCCCAGATCATACATTGCGATATAAAGCCTCAAAACATACTTCTAGATGATAATCTACTGGCCAAGATTTCTGATTTTGGATTGGCAAAGCTATTGAGGACAGACCAGACCCGAACAAGCACAGGCTTCCGAGGCACCAGAGGCTATGTTGCACCGGAATGGTACAAGAACATGCCGATCACGTCCAAGGTCGATGTGTACAGCTTCGGTGTAATGCTTTTGGAGATTGTTTGTTGCAGGAAGAACGTGGAATTAGATATGGAGAATGAGGAGAAGGCGGTCTTGACAGATTGGGCCTATGGATGCTATCGAAGGGGGAGATTGGACATGTTAGTGATGGACGACCGAGATGCAATGGAGGACATGAAGAGGGTGGAGAGGCTGGTGAAGTTAGGGATTTGGTGCATACAAGAAGAGCCATCGCTGAGGCCTTGTATGAAGAAGGTGACACAGATACTTGAAGGTGCAGTTGAAGTTTCAGTGCCCCCTCACCCTTCTTCTTTCATTAGTTCGCTTGGTTGAGTTGAAACCTTTCACTTCCCTCCAGTGCATACACAGGATGTTCGGTATATGCACGTGTATGGGTGCATGTGCACTTCTTCTTTTTTTTTTTTTTCTGTTTTTCTTTTGCGCGGTGTAGGTTGCTAGAACCAGCACCGAAGTTCCAGGCTATTGCGCAACAAGGGCTATTTTCATCATTTAGAAATTACAATTAGCTAAGTTTTTCATCTTTGTTGTTGTGTTTGGATTCATGTAAACTAAAAGGAGGCCAGGGAGAGGTTTTAATCCTTGTGGAAATGGAAAATTGTGGATTTAAATAGTAATTCGCTATAAGCACCCTTTTCGAGCCACATCGATTTTTCATAGTTTCCTTCTAAAATCTTAGTCAAGGAAGTCGAGTTCCAAGCTTTTCCCAAATGGAATCATTTTCAATTTTTAGAAATTAAAAGTTCCCAAAGACTGCCAAAACGTGGCTATAGAATTCTGTAACCTGGAATCCTCCCAAATGGAAAATGGTGGATTTTGATTTTCTTTTCGGTGTTTGTTTGCATTCCAACTTCATATTGATTCCACGTTTGGTATCCTCGTGCCTTCTCTATCTTGGAAATCAAATTTACGTTTTCTTTCGGGAAATGAATATCTACAAATTGTAAGAAAAAGATTGAAAGTATAATCCAAAGTAGAGGTGGAAAAGCGTGTTTTTCCACGTTCAAAAGCACATCACAAAGTAGAAGTGGAAAAAATCAGAATAGGGTATAGTCATCTCTCCGTAATCCACAAGACAGGGTGACTTGTCAAATGGAACCATGTATCTAGTCTCAACGACCCCGGACGCCCATGTTTTGAAAATCATACCTGTCGATCCCGTGATCCTCATTTTAGGAACAGATTTTAGGGGTTTTTACCCAAATGGCCCACCGTATATACGCTGCTTTCATGTGTTTGGCTTTCCTTTACAAAGCTCTCTCTCTCGCTCTCTCGGATTCCAATGTCCAAGCGCGGGAGAAGCTTCATAACTTCGATCACGAGATATCAATTTTGGGTCATGATGTGGCCACCACTTAGTTGTTGGGCCCATTAGAAAGTAGATCGAATTTGTTCGTTCCCTTCATGACTCACCATTTCTTTGGGAAGACACTAAACTCATGTTGATACGACCCCTTTTTGGCGCAGAAAACTGGGTCGTTCATTTCCAACGGTTTCCTTGTGGTGTGATCCACCTGATCTGCGGGCATGGCTTATTCTTTGGACCATAGCCTTCCATGAAACTTCAATGATAATAGATGGAGTGGATTTAATGCATACACAAGATGTTAGGCGTATGCATGTGATATATTTATTATTATTATTATTTTATTTTTTTTAGGGTTTAGGTGAAGGTTGCTATAACTAGCACTGAAGTTCCTCGATGCTTTCGTGACTACGATTGCCCCCTTTGAATATTTAAGGACACGATCGAAATCAGTTAATTTGCGCTTAATTGCATCAACTGCACACAGAGATATCAGACTCTTACTCAAATTGGGAATGTGTCTCACATCAGTTAATATACGCTCTATGTCATCAAATATCTTGATGCGCATCGATTCAACACTAACCATGTTATATGCATTGTTATTACTCATAAACACCTGATGACCATCGCATTCACTATAACAAGTGAACCAACTCTTATGAGGGGTTATGTGATACGAAGCTCTTGTATCCAAAATTCATTCATTGTTGAAATACCCAGATTTTGATGCGGTCAATACGTCACTATCACTCGCCTCCTCATTACATTCCACAATGTTGGCATCTCTGGAAGAACTATCTGATTTCTCATTCCTTAACTTGGGATACTCAGATTTTAATGCGGTCAACACGTCACTATCACTCACCTCCTCATTTGACGCAGGGATGAACGTGATGAGGATAACTACTCCGAATCCATGGGGCTTCTCTGGACTCCTCACAGAGACTTCTCGAATCCACGAAGAAAGAAAGCAGAAAATAGAAATAAATTCTAAGAAATTCGAAATTGATTAATTGATCATAAAAAACGAGTTCACAACCCTTTAAATAAGGGTACCAAGCAATGGGAAAGAAGTCAGAATCAAACTACAACTAAAACTCCTAGAATCCGCGACTAACTATAAATAGTAAACTTACTATTTATAGACGGTCGTTATGTCTACTAGTGCTCAAGGTTTTCGGCCAAAAATAGTAAGTATCCTATTTGGCTTCACCAAACCGTTCTCCTAATTATTCTAAGCTCTTTTCACGTTGGGCGCAACTCTTAAAGCCCGACGGATGAAGAGTTATAATCAAATTAAAACTTACTATTTATAGTAAAAACGAAATTAAAATAGGGAAATGACCGTCAATCCAGGGGATTTTCACAATTTTGGGCTGCGCAACCTGGCATAGCGGGGTTGGTTGGCTAAAGTAGCTCGTTCTACCCCAAAATCATATATTTTACGTCGGGTAACTCATTCCGGATTGCGAGATACACTCAATCTAAGGTCCGACGGTTCGGATCACTGCTGTCGTCGACCGGGCCTTTTCTGATCCATCTTGGCCATGAAACTGTCCGTGACCCGCTCTACATCAGTCCCCTCCACTTCAAAAGAACTTGTTCTCGAGTTCTCATCCTGCGCTGGTTCATGATACTCGGTCAGGTCCGCGACGTTGAAAGTTCATGAGATCGCTATGTCATCTGGAAGATCAACAACAAAAGTGTTGTCATTGATCTTTCGAATGATTGGGACAGGTCCAATCTTCTTATTTTTCAACTTGTTGTACGTCTCGGTCGAAAATCTCTCTTTGCGCAGATGGACCATAACATGGTCACCCACTTTGAACACTTTTTGTCGCCGGTGCTTGTCCGCTTGTTCCTTATACTTATCGTTCGAGGCATGTAGCTTGGTTTGCACTTCATGTGAGACCCGACTCTAGTTTCCATGTGTGCATATGTGTGTGTGAGTATGCATCTTGTTCATCATGGTCTCGCGGTCCTACCGGTCAAATTCTGGTGACCCGCGACCCTCGGATTGTGTTTGCGGTCACCTTAAGTTCGGTTACTTAGACCCGACTCAAATCGACCTGAGACCTATGCCATCTCGTTCGTATCGTTGTTGCGGTTCAAACGACTCGTCTTGTGCGTCAATCTGACCTATGGATCAAAAGTTATGAGCATTTCATCATGTGGCCCACTTTTTGTACAAATGCATGTGGACCACCTCCATGGCACAATTTCTCATGCACACCACACACACACTACACTATTGCAGGGAATTGACACTACCCACCTATACACCACCGAAACCTAGCCTAAGTATAGCAACATTGTTATTGTCACCATAGACTACCATTTGCTTTCTTACAACATAATCATTTCTCCTTACAAATCCTCTCTCTCTCTCTCTCCCCTTCTTCTCATTTTCTCTTCCATTTGTAAAAAAAAAATCCAGCAACTTCCCTTCCATCTCTCTTTCTTCTCCAGCCCCATTTCCCCTTTAGTTCTCTAAATCTAACCATCTAAATCCAATCTCACCCATTGATATAGATCCCTTGGTGCACTAGGAGCTAGGGGGTCCAAGTTTGGAGCAATCTAAGGTGGGTGTACTCCTAGGACTTAGGATTTCTATTTTCATGTTCTTAGATCTCTTTTTTTTTGGGAAGTGTAGGACCCACAAATCCATGGTAGAAATAGTACATCATCCCTTAGTTGTGGCCAAATGGCCTATTTGATGCATGCATGTCCATGCATGAGGTTTCCCCTCTATAGGCCCCCATCATGGGGGATTACTTGGATTCCATAGCATGATAGGTCATCTAGACCCTATAATCATAGTTGGGATGGCATCCCAACCATTGATCTTGAATCTAGAACATGCATGTGGTGGATCTTTTTTGTTGTAACATATGAATAGAAGGAATGTATGGTGTGATTGATGAAGGGGAGGGCCTCAATGTGGCGGAGCCCCTCCTCTTGTGGCCGATTCTTTATTTTTTTTTTCTTTATGATAGAATTCTGATCTTTCATGTGTGGCCCACCATATAGGCCAACAAAAATCCAGACCAACCATAGAGCTTGGATGCCCATAGCGGTCCATCCTTAGACATGTGGCCCCAAAATCTACCTAAATGGGATACATGCAAGGGGTATTTGATGATGGGGAAGGTTTGGACATTTGTGGGGCCCACTAGGGTGGTCCACCACACAAATTCCTGGGGTTAAATCTCATGGAAAACCATGTTTATATTTTAATCATTACTATTACATGTTGCTGTCCAAATCTGCCTGGACAGATTTTTGGGCCACCTTGGGGCCTGATTTATGGGTCTTTGGTGGGAATACTAAAACAAAATAATATATGATTCTTATAGTATTATGACTCACCTACAACCATACCAAATTTCAGCCACATCTGACCTTCATTGGGGTCCCAAAGGTGTGATCCAAGTGAGGTAGACAGTCTGGATTTTCTGCACTGTTCCAGCAACATTCCACCCTTGACAGGTTGGAATTTCGAAATTTATTAAAATACTTTTAGGTGTTTAAAAATTATAAAAATTTACAGGGAAGTGGTCCACTCATGTTAGGACCCACCTACAAAATTTTGGGGCCAATGGACACCTGTACACACCATGGTGGTGGCTGGACCGGCCCATTACAATATGGTGTCCAAATCAGTCCGATTTTTAGGACAGATTGATTTCTTTAAATAAATTAAAATATTCTCAGATGTCCAAAAATTCTAAAATTTTGTAGAGTTGTTGTCCACCCATGGTGGGACCTACCTACCAAATTTCAGAGCCAATGGACCCCTGTGTACACCGTGACGAGGGTCGGACTGGCCCACCACGTTGGGACGTCCAGGTCTGTCCGATTTTTTGGACAGATTGTTTTGTTTAAATTAATTAAAATACTTAAGAATACTTAAAAATTCTGAAATTTTGTGGAGGTGTGAATCACCTATGGAAGTGTCACTCTGTAAAATTTTAGCCCCAACTGACCCCATTTGGGCATCCAAAAGAATGGGCCAAGATGGTTGGACTGCCAGATTTTTCTGCTGTGCAGTCCAGCAATATGTCTTGCTAAAAACTATAATTAAAAATGTTTCCACTGATGGTGGGCCCCCTTTTTGGTTTTCTACTTATTGTATGCATGATGAGGGACCTTGGCCCTCAATTCCTAGAGTTTGAGAGGCCCTGGGCCCACTCCAATGGAGTGCCCAATTTAGGACAACAACATGTTATAATTATGCTTGGCCTTTGGGCTGAGATTTCGAGGAGTGGGGCCCACCACATTGTGAAGAATCTTAGAGGTAATAATCTATACCTTTAGTTCCTTAAATGTTGAGCTTAATAAATGCACTGTTGAGGCCCACCACAGTTGATTTTAATTGGGTCCATGAATGTGGCTAATTGTTGAACTCTTTAGGCCCAATTGGGCTAGAACTTTCCAGATAGGCCCATTGAACTCTTGGGCCATTTTTGCCATACTATTGTGTTGGATTAGTGGGCGGGATTACACAAGTATATGGGCCCTTGGTTGCCCACCAAATCAACTTTATACTTGGGCCGGGTTGTGGGCCTAACTTACTTGACTAAGAGCATGACATTTGCCCATGTGATTTGAGCAATGGGCTGCCCACTAGGCCACGACAATATATGGGATTAGTGGCCTTTATGTTGGGCCCTAATCTTTCCCCTATGGGCTCATAGTGGTATAAATGGGTTGGGTTATATGTGTTCCCCTTGGACCCATGTTTTGGATAGGCCCTGGGCCACCTTTTTGAAGCCCAACATGAATGTATGTGGTATGTAATGGCTGCCCATTTCTTATTTCTAATATTGTGTGGGCTTTGGGCCTTGATCCGTAATCAATTAGAGATGGGCTACCTCTTGGGGACCAATTGTGGTTGGATGTCCACATTGGTAACCCTAAGGTAGGCCCATGGGCTTCTATGGGTGGTTAAAGGCCCACCATAGATCCTTGCTATGCTCGTTTCATCTATTTAGGCCCATATCATTGTTCTCCTTAGTCTCATGGGCTACTCCAGGTATATGGGCCCCCACTAGAGGTTATTCCTTATGAGAAATTGGTTAAGTACCTAGACCATTTATGGTTAGGTAGAGAGTTCATATTCACTTCGTTGACACCCCTATTCATCTTCATGGCCCACTTTCATACGCATCATATGCATGCTTGGTTGAGGTATGATTGGCCATGGTTGTGTCATTGTGTAGGAAATGTGGTATCTCCCCGAGAAATAGATGTTTAGGATTGATGCATGGGTGATTGTGTGATTCATGCATCTGACATTTCATAGCTTATAGATATCCGCCCCTTACTTTATCAGGGCCTTACCTCCACAGGGGTATTCGTGGATGGCCGTATGTGTAAACACCGAAAATATTAGTTGAGCATACCGGGTGCATAGGATGCCCATGGGTGAAATTTTCAAAACTTCCATGGTACCAAGGATCTGCTCCAACGCCGTGACCAGGTGGAATATATGAGCGCACGAGGGCCTTATACTATTAGGCCGCGACTCCCACTGTCGTGTAGTCAGTTGGATAGGGGTGTGACTTTACCTGCCTGATATGAGGAGGCATTGTTAGGCTGAGTCTGACCAGCTTATAAATGGGTCCGCTACTTTCAGGCCTTGTTGGTGATTGGTTGTCCACAGGCGGGTAGTGAGGTCTCTTACGCTCGTTTGACTATGCGGGGTTTGTAAAGCGGTAGTCATTCAGCAGTGTAATGGACCCCGGCGATTTTCTTATGATCGGAAATGTACATGACTTGTGGTTTGGATATGAGTACTGACATTACTTGCATTGCATTAGCATTGGTTGTACAAGCTCCTTCATGCATTGCCTTGGCATGGTACCCAGTACTCATTACATCTTATTCATGATAAGCCTGGGTAAGACTAGTGATATCCTCATTGATCATGCTTCTCTCCTTGTATCTCCTACTACTCTTCTGTGCACCATTATCACACACCTATACCACCCTCTAAGCTTCTATAAGCTTATGCACAATTGATACGTGCAGGATATCCTAGGCAGGCGACATAGTAGTAGAGCATGGAGTAGAGCTGAACATTTGAGGACTCCAGTGTTGCTGACCTTTTTCTCTTTTCCTTTTATCTCATGTATGTCCTTTTGGACCTTATGGATGATTGTAAAAGTTCAAATTTATAGTGGATTTTGCGATGTGTGCCTTTGTTATTCTCAGATGTTCTTGCTGTGATCTTGGGTATGCTTGTATTGAAAATGATTATATTGTTATAAAAAAATCCTCCTTATGGGATCCCAGGATCGGAACCTGCCTCAGGAGCCGAGAATGGGGTACTATGGAGGCTGTTACGGCCAGAACCGGCCATCGGTTCCTTGTGATTCCGGTTACCGAGTCTGGGGTGTGACACTTCAGCATAGATGCCCATGATCTTGTCTGTCATATGTTCTGCTGCAACGCTCGTGCCTAGGTGCTTGGGTAGAGGGACCAAGTCGAGCGTGTGGTGAGACACTCGTCCATAGATAATCTAAAATGGTGATTTCCCTGTTGAACGGTTCAACATGTTGTTGAATACAAACTCTGCTTGAAACAAGGTCAAATCTCACTGCTTCGATTTTCTCCTGAAATACAACGAATGAGGTTTCCCAGCGTGTGATTCACAACTTCGGTCTGCCCATCAGTTTGTGGATGGTAAGCAATACTGAATTGAAGTCATGTATCGAATCGAGTCCACAAAGTCCACCAAAAGTGGCTAATGAACTTTATGTCACGATCAGAAGTAATAGTCTTGGGGACTCAGTGTAGCCGTACGACCTCCCTAAAGAATAGATTCGCCACGTGTATTGCATCGAGGGTCTTCTTGCATGGGATAAAGTGTGCCATCTTGGAGAAACGATCTACCACCACGAACACTGAATCCATACTGCGTTGTGTTCGTGGGAGACCAAGCACGAAGTCCATTGATAAATCCTCCCAAGAACCGTCAGACACAGGTAACGGGGTGTAGAGGCCCGTATTCTAAGATTGCCCCTTGGAGGTCTGACAAACATGACAACGTTGTACGACTTTTCTCACATCACGTACTAATTGCGGCCAGTAATATAGCTCTTCCACGAGAGCTCGCGTATTGTCTCGCCCAAGGTGTCCACCGAGGTCACCTCTATGTAGCTCCTGAATAATCCGCTCCCTAGAGAATTTTGGGGGATGCACAATCGATTCCCTTTGAAGAGAAAATCATCCTGTATGTGAAGGTCACTGGGTTGACCTTCTTGGCACTTCATCCAAGAATCTTTGAAGTCCTCTCATTGGCATATAACTCCTTTAGATAGTCGAAGCCAACTACTTCATTGTATATCGTAACAAGTAGTGATGTGCGACGACTAAGTGTATCAACCGCCTTGTTCTGCTGCCTTGACTTGTGCTTCAGAACGAATATGAATTCCTGTAAAAACGTAACCCATCTAGCATGCACACAAGTCACGTTAGTTTGACGATTAATAAACATTAATGCTTGATGATTAGTATACAGAACAAACTCTCTTCGAATCAGATAATGTCGCCAAAGTCGCAGCACCTGAATAACTGCGTACAACTCAAGCTCATAAGTCGGCTACTTCTTTCGGGCTTCGCTGAGCTTCTCGCTGTAGAAGGCTACCAGCCTGCCTTCCTGTGATAATACTCCTCCAATTTCGACGTATGAAGCGTCACACTCAACCTCAAATAATTTGTCAAAATTAGGAAGCACCAAGACTGGTGTTGTAGACAAACGATGCTTGATCTCATGAAAGCTCTTGTCAGCGTTATCGGTCCACTGGAATGGTTCTTTTTTCATGCATCTGTTATAGGCTCGATTATAGTGCTAAAATCTCGCACAAATCGACGATAGAAAGTTGCCAACCCGTGAAAACTTCTCACCTCATGAATGTTTATCGGGATCAGCCATTTCCTAATAGTTTGCATATTTTCATTGTCCACACGAATGCCTGTGAATGTTACAACAAATCATAGAAACAACAAGCTGTCAGTTAAAAAACTACACTTCTTCAAGTTGAGGTACAACTTGTTAATTTGTAGGACCTGTAGCACCTGCCTGAGATGTTTCCTATGCTCCGTCTCATCCTGGCTATATATCAATATGTCATTAAAATACACTACCACAAATCGGCCAGTAAACGTTTTTAACACTTGATTCATCAAACACATAAAAGTACTTGGTGCGTTCGATAGGCCGAATGGCATGACCAGCCACTCATACAACTCTTCCTTGGTCTTGAATGCCGTTTTCCACTCATCACCACCGATCGGATACGAATCTAATGGTACCCGCTCCTTAGATCTAACTTAGAGAACACCTTCGCCCCTTCTAGCATATCGAGCATGTCGTCTAACCGTGGTATTGGGAACCGATATTTGATGGTAATTTTGTTGATTACCCGGCTGTCGACACACATGCACCAACTTCCATCCTTTTTTGGCGTTAATAATGCTGGTACAGCAAATAGGCTCATGCTCTCTCTCACGAGAACCTTACGGATCAATTCCTCCACTTGCCCCTGAAGTACCTCAGACTCCTTCGAACTCATCCGATAATGAGGGCGGTTGGGCAGGCTAGCCCCAGGGACGAGGTCTATGTGATGTCAGATGTCCCTCATGGGGGGCAATCCATCAGGTAAATCCTCAGGCCGGACTTCTTTGAATTGGTTTAACAACAGTCTTAAACTTAGAGGGATGTTTGAGGGTTCCTCTTTTTCGTCCTTCACCACTACGACGTATACCTCATCGGTTTCCTTGGATTCCTCCATGAAATCCCGAATGGTCAAGAGGAAACTCCCCTCTACTTTAGAAGCTTCAAGGTGGTTCTCTGGTGCCATAGGGGCAAGGATTATTTTTTGACTATCCTTGACAAATACGTAAACATTGCCTCGTCCCCGATGGGTCACATCACGGTCCGACCGAGAAGCATGTGGCAAGTTTCCATGTCGACCACGTCACAAAGTATCTGATCCTTATAATTTTTATCAATTGAAAATGAGATAGTGTATTATTCAGTTAGTTTGGTCTCATTTTCCTTTTTTATCTAGCCAATTGAGTACAGGGAAGGATGTTTCGTCATTGGTAGCCGCAACTTATCCACCATCACTCTGGAGACGATGTTCTCGCTACTACCACTATATATGATCACATCACAGACCTTTCCGTTAACAGTGCACCGAGTACGAAATATATTGTGTCGCTGTGAATGTAATTCCTTTTATGGGGTATACAGTAATCGCCTCACAACTAGAAATTCGTCACGATCCTTGCCCGTCACTTCATCGCCACATGCTATTTCTTCAGTGGTTTGTTCATATTCATCATAGTCATGACCTTCTTCTGCGACCTCATCTTAAGTGCCCCCCCTTCGTTTATAGTCAAGTGTGCTGGGGGACGTTGAGGACAGGTGTTTGATATGTGGCCTGGCTGGCCACAGCGGATAACAATTATTCGACCTTGGCCGAGCATAAGGATTTGGAATTCTACTTGATCCCGCTATTGTGGGTGCTGCACGTTGAGGTCTGGATGAGCTGCTCCCTATTTCACGGTTTGCGGTTATAGGAGGTTGAGGACGTTCTCCTACTGGATCTTTTTCTCGTGCCAACACTGGATCCTGCGTGAGACCTGTCATGGGGGGTCGAATTGAAGAATGGGACGAGCAGGAACTCTTGCAAGTTGTGTTTCTTCCTACCCGCCAATTAAACTGTTTCATCCACGGTCCCGACTAGGTACATCTAAACTCAGTCCTGAATTGTCGGTTATAACCCACCTATAAATCGAGCCACCTTCTATGACTCAGATTCTAACAGATCGTTTCGTATAGCCAACCGCTGGAATTCTTCAGTGTAATCTGTGACGGTTCGATTTCCTTGTCGACAATTTTGGTATTGCTGGAATAATATCTGCTCATAATCACTGGGAAGAAATCGTAATCTAAGAAGGCGTCTCATCCGTGGCCATGATGAGATGGACGCCTTATTCTGGCGGGCTCGTGAGCGTTGTAATTGTTCTCACCATGCAGAAGCACCAGATTTTAACTTAAACGCTACCAATTTTATATCCTTTTTGATCTGACACGTCCATATAATCAAAATATCTCTCTACTTCGGCTAGCCAATCGAGGAAATCTTTTTACGTAATAAACCATTAAAATTAGGAAGTTCAAGCTTACCTCGATAGTTTCTTTCAGTACGATCTAGGTGATCGCCTTCATGGATTGGTCGTCGGGAAAAACCTTAATTAAGGTCCTCGTCGCTAGAACTTGAATCATCTAGTGTAGCCCTACGGTTTGCCACTAGTAGTGCTCTACGAAAATCGGAGTTGTGTCGTACAGCAACCACTGGTGGTGGAGCACTGCCTAGGGCTCAAGGCGGAAGTAGCGCATCCACAGATGGTCGATGGTTACTTACAGCCCTTGCATGGTCAACTGACTCTCCCTGTGGAAAGCTTCCATTCTTTCCGACAATAGCGAATCCCTGTATCACTGTCCACAGGATTTTGATTAATACCTTCATTGTTTGCTATCGGCCCGAGGGGAATCCTCACTTTGATACTAATTGACGCAGGGATAAATGTGATGAGGATAACTACTCCGAATCCACAGAGCTTTTCTGGACTCCTCACAAAGACTTCTTGAATCCACGAGGAAAGAAAGCAGAAAATATAAATAAATTCTAAGAAATTCGAAATTGATTAATTGATCATCAAAAACGAGTTCACAACCCTTTAAATAGAGGTACCAAGCTGTAAGACCCGTATCATAGTTTATACTGTTCCGTCGACTCCTGCGGTCCTTCCAGTTGAATTCCGGCAATTCTTGACTCGTATCCGACGTTGCGCGCGATCTTAAGCTAAGTCCTGCCTACCGAAGGTGGCTCGATCTGAAACTTGTACCTTGGCGACCGCGCCGTCGCCGTGGTTCCAACGCCGCGTCTCGCGCGCCGAGGCGATACCCAGGCCAGGAGATGTAGGCCCGCGTTCAGTTCGAAGAAACGCCACGCGTTACAAACATTGAGGGAATCTCTACGAAGTGTCACATCAATCAATCACATCCATGACTTCATATGTCAAGTACAACCACTCCATCTCCAAGTATAAGCAACCCATAACTTTCTTACAACCAAGTACCCTAAAGTCAACTCTCCCCATCACCCATCACTCACTCACCATTCCTCTCTCCCATCATCTCTCTCTCTCATTCTCTCTCTCTCTCATCCTGACAAGCAATCCAAGCCCCCAACGTCCATGGCTTTCATGGAGAGAAAGTGTGGCCCCCTTCCTATCTCCCATCTCCACCGTCCTAAGTCGATCTCAACCGTTGAAGTACATCCATTGAATCTCTAGCATACATCGAGGAAGAAAAGGTCCAAGAAGATCAAAGGTGGGTGTTCTCTCTCTCTCTCTTTCTCTTTCTCCTTCCTTTGATTATTTGGTGGCCCACATGATGAGTGTATGAGGTGTCCCAACCGTCTATCAAATGGGCCCATGGTCGACCAAATCGCATGGGCCCTACCCTCTGATGTTGGGAAAACACAAATATCAGATTGACCCAAGCCAAGTGGGTCATGTCCAAGCGTGGGACCCACCAACCGTGGTCCCCAGGCGTGGGACCCACTTTAATAAACAGGTTTACATCCACTGTCCCAGACGCTGGACGTTGTGGGGATATGAACCGTCAGTGGGTTTACTGGCAAGCAAAAAAAAAATATAGATATATATTAAAGCTTTGTTTTATATGGAGTGGGCTGCTCGTGCAAGCCCTACCTTGATGTAAGTATTCAATCCACGCCATCCATTACATTTCCTAGATCATTTCAAGCGTTGAGCCGAAATTTGAAGTCAATCTGAATCTCTAGTAGGCCACACCAGTGAAAACAGTGAATTTACTGTCAAAATAGTTACGGATCGCTGTGATGTTTCTATATCTCAAGTACATCTAATATTGGTCTCGTTGGGCCTGATACGAGCCTGAGGATTGAACCGACGGGCTAGATCATCCGTAAGTGGACCCCACCTATGACAAAAATCACTGGAAAAAAAAAGAAAAAAGGGAAGAAGCTGACGCTGCCTGCTGCAGCGGCAGCGTCCTGCTGTTTGCAGAAACGGGCAAGAAGAGTGGCCCCACCTCAGGCCCCCGCCGTGATGCATTTGGAACATCCACACCGTCCATATGATGGTCCCCTTTAGGCATGGGAAGACCCCAAAACTCTCCGTCCAAGGCACTAAGTCAGTCCACACCACTAACAGCAGGAGATGAATGTTTACCATTGAAACCCTTATCGGTGTTGTAGAAGTTTTGGATACATACAAAATTTGTTTTCCTCTGCATTTAGGGTCCGTGTGACCTTATGAACGGTTTGGATGGCAGGTAAGCATTACGGTGGGCCCCACGTGGGACCCATTGATGTATGGACGTATACCCCCCACCGTCATCCACTTGGTGGGAACCACCAGCGATGCATGTGTTTTATCCACACCACAGGGCGGTGGGATCCCTGACGTACAACTGTCGTACGTGCAGCAGCAGTGTGTGTGGTGGCCACACGTGGTGCATGACCCACCTTGATGATGTATTTCATCTGCACCGTCCAGTGCAAAGGCCTGGACGGTGAGATCCACCTTGATGTGTCTTCCACACACCGTCCATCCATTCCATACACGCCATCTGTCTGACAGGCCGCGTCACGATATATGTATTTTATTATTATTATTATTTTTTCTTCATGTTGTAGAGCAGCACGTGTAGCTCATTGGGTGTGGGGCCCACCTTGAAGTCATGTGCATCCAGCACGTGGACCCCACCTTGATATACCCATCCTAAATCTAAACCGTCCGTCCAGCGACCAAAAGGATAGGACGCTGGACCCTTTTTAAGCAATGAAATAAAATAAAATACTATATAATATTATATTATATATGTAATGTATATATGCACGTGAATGGTGGGCCCATGTGGGACCCACCTGCTGGACGAATTGGATGGTATACCTCACACCAGCTTTAATGCTGCTGTGTGACATCATCAAATTCTGAGGGACCCACCCTGCACGTGTGGGGGTGGGGACCACTCTGATATGTGTTTCAACCATGCTGTACATAGGTTCCACGTGGGGACCTTAGTGATGTATTTGTTTCTTCCACACCGTCCAGACCATTTGGAAGGTGCTACCAAGCTCCACCGTAATGTATCTGCTTCATCCACACCGCCCAGATGATTTGGATGGTGGCCCTGGCCTAGTGTATGTGATGCATCCACCCTGATGGGGCATGCATGATGTATGTGTTTCAATCCTCCTGTGTGGCGCATACCATGATGTTTATACTGCTTCACACTGTCCATCTATATGATATGTGGATTTGATCCACACTGTCCATTAAGCGGACTCCACTATGATGTATGGGTCTTATCCACACCGTCCAGATGGATAGGACGGTGGAACCCACCTGTGTATGTATTTTTCAGTGTCCAGGATACCTGAACGGTCGAAATCCACCCTGATGTATAGTGTATGTGTTCCCCACACTATTCATCTGATCATCTAGACCGTCCACCATGGCCCACCATGATTTATGTACTTTATCAGCTCCGTCCATCTGTCGAGAATGATGGACCCACCTTGATGATGTGTTGTTTTTGCACTATTTGATAGACGTGTGGTTCGCCTTGATATATGGTTTCATCCACACCGTCTAGGGACGAGAGACCACCATGATGTATGTTCTATCCACTCTGTCCGTGGAATGTGTGACCCACCTTGTACTATGTGTTATATATTTGCACCATTCGTCTAGACGGGCTAGGTGTGGGCCCACCATGTTGTACGTGATTCATCTATGCCATCCACTTGTGTAACCCATCGTGATGTAATTTCTAGGCCATGCGCTGAGGATCATTGTGATGTGCATTGGGTCCGTAATAGAGACCTATCATGATGTATTTTTGGCTAATGTGTGGGGCCCACCTGTTTGTATTTTGACCTATGTGACGGGGCCCACTTGCCTTGTATTTTGAGGCCCATGTGATAGGGCCCACCTGCCTTGTATTTAAGGCTCATATGATGAGGCCCACCTACTTGAATCTGAGGCCCATGGGCAAGGCCCATTGTGATGCATTTATGACCTAAGGGCAAGACCCATTGTGATATGTATTAGGCCCATGATGTGTGGCCCATCATGATGTGTTTTGTCCTATGAGCGGGGCCCACTGTTTGTATTGTCAGGCCCATGAGTCGTGGCCCATTGTGATATATCTGCGGCCCATTGTGATGCATTTACAGCCCATGGGCAAGGCCCAATATGATGCATTTAAGGCCCATGGGTGAGGCCCATTGTGATGTATTTGAGGCCCATGTGATGCGGCCCATAGTGATGTATATGCAACCCTTGTATGAGGCCCATTGCGATGTATATTGAGCCATTGTGTGAGGCCATGGGCCCACTATATGTTTGGCCCTATGAGAGCCACTCCTTGGGAGCAATGTTGGTTAAATGACCACGTTGATGGGCAATGATGGTTGGACATCCACATTGTGACCTTTCCCTTAGGCTTTGTTAGATTCATTCTCATCATTCTTTTAGTGGGTTAACCCAAATAAGTGGAACCCACTCACCATAGACGGATGGTTCCATCCTATTGGATTTGATATAACCACGATCGAGAGTCGATCTTTATATTATGGTTGATTGGCTGTTCATCGATGGACCCCGCCTTGTTTATATATGTTGATCGTCGCTGATGATTATCAGTGCTGATTGTCGATATTGAGCATTGGTGCCAATTGTTGAGACCGATTGACGTGGCTGATTGCCGACTCTGCTTGTCATGGCCGATTGACCGATTACCGATCGAGGCCGACCGATTACCGATCGTGGCCGATTATCGATTGACGTGGCTGATTGCCGACTCTGCTTGTCGTGGCCAATTGACCGATTGTCGGTCGAAGCCGATTACCGATCGTGGCCGATTATCGATTGACGTGGCCGCTTGTCGATTCTGCTTGTCGTGGCCGATTGACTGATTACCGATTGAGGCAAATTGTTAATGCCGGTTATTGATACTGATTATGAGTATGTGATAGCATAGCATTATGATACATGCCCATACGCATCATCTGCATGTTTATTATGAGATGTGGTTGATCATTGCATATATTATTGAGTGTGTTGTTATGAGACTCCCTGATAGGCGGAGGTTATTTCACATGAGCGCACGGTATGCACAGGATTGATGCATGTCTGGATTGTATGACTCATGCATCTTGCATTGTGATTTTTATACGCCTTAGCGACATCAGGGTCGTAGCCTCCACAGGCATATCGTGGATGGCTAGAGGGGACACCTAAAATATTTGGTTCTAGCATACGGGCGCCATAGATGTCCCTGAGTGAAAATTCCTAAACCTCCGTGGCCAGGAGACGCCCCAACGTCGAGACCGAGTGGATACATGAGCGTCCAAGTGCCGAATACTAGGAGGCCGCGTCTCCCACTGTGTCGTGGTCGGTTGGGAGGGGGTGTGGCCTTACCCGCCCGAGCGTAGGAGGCATTGCTAGGCTGTGTCTGACCAGCTCGAGGAATGGGTCCGCTATCGACGAGCCGGATAGGTATTGGCAGACTATTGGCCAAGCGGATAGTGAAGTTTCTTACGCTCACTTGGACTGTGCAGCTGGGAGAGTGGCAGTGTCATTTGGAGTGTACTAAACCCTGGTGATGATCCCAGAGATGAACTGTACTGATATGTGGACTTATTGAGTAGGAGTTGTATGCTCATTCATTCATTCATTCACTATCCACTCGGGCTAGTGGTGCGCAACTAATTGTTGTGTGCCTTCGTTATGGCAAGGATTTTGGTTGGGGCGCGCGACTAACCTGAGATCAGGAGTTTACCACATTGAGTCTGACTATCCAAATTTAGGTATGAGACTGGTTTGGATAGAAGGCCCTTGTGATGGACCCCATAGCCTCCGATACTACGTACTATCATCCCGACTTCACACTCCAGTATGGTCATTCCATTCGCACCGCATAGCGCATTACATCTACTGCATATGACATTCCGGGTTATTATGTTTATGCGTTTGTACGTTTTAGATACGACTGACGGTATTCGTGCACTCATCAGGAAATTGCGTACTGCATCGCATCCTTAGCATTTGATGTTTGGCTCTTTATGACTCCTCATTTGCATAGATGTTTTATAAGGCGTATTTTGATATTGATTGACTCATGCTATTGTCAGTATTTCTGCTTATTTCTGATATTGTATGATTTATGGGCTTGTTAGTATTCCCTCTTACTCTGATTACTCGGATATTACTTACTTGGCACTCACCTTGTGCACACACTTATACCACCCTCTAAGCTTTCTATAAGCTTATGCACGATATATGCGTGTAGGTGATGTTAGGTTGTAGTATTGTTGAGCTTGGAGTGTACAGCGGTCTTCTGAAACTTATTTTTATTTATATATTTCTTTCCAACTGATTATATTAGTGAATATGTGATGATGGTGTTATCTTTGTGAAATGGGTAATCTTGTAGTTATGGTTATTGCGAGTTAAAAAAAAAATCCTCCTTGTAGGATCCCAGGATTGGAATCTGGCGTATGGATGCTAGGAGCCGAGAATGGGGTACTACGGAGGCTGTCAGCACCGGATTCAGCGATCTGGATTCCCGTGAATCCGATTTCTGTGACACAAACAATGGGAAATAAATCAGAAACAAACTACAACTCCTAGAATCCGCGACTTACTATAAATAGTAAACTTACTATAAATAGTAAACTTACTATTTATAGACGGTCGTGATGTCTACTAGTGCGCAAGGTTTTTGGCCAAAAATAGTAAGTGTCCTATTTGGCTTCACCAAATTGTTCTCCTAATTATTATAAGCTCTTTTCACATTGGGCGCAACTCCTAAAGCCCGACGGATGAAGAGTTATAATCAACTAAAATTTACTATTTATAGTAAAAACGAAATTAAAACAGGGAAACGACCGTCGATCCAGGGGTTTTTTGCAATTCCGGGCGTCGCAACCCTGCATAGCAGAGTTGGTTGGCTAACGTAGCTCGTTCTACCTCAAAATCATATTTTTATGTCGGGTAACTCATTCCGGATTGCGAGATACGCCCGATCTAAGGTCCAACGGTCCGGATCACTGCTGTCGTCGACCGGGCCCTTTCTGATCCATCTTGGCCATGAAACTGTTCACGACCTGCTCTACATCATCATTGCATTCCGCAGCATTGGCCTCTTTGTAAAAACTATTTGATATGATTTCTCATTTTTCATGTACCCTGACATTCTACAATTTAAACATTTCAATTTTTCTGTCTTTGTCCTTGGATTTGGATATCGATCACGAAGATCCACTATCTCGCTCAGAATTTCTCCTCTTGTAGCCAATGCATATGTAGAAGAACCCATGTTATCACTTTTCTTTCTCATCGCCATCGATTGAAGAGTTGAGGTAAGGTCTCAACGATAGTGGTCGACTTACTGGTATAGAAAGAGTCTTTGAACAATACGATTCTGTAAAAGAATTCAAAAGAATATATGCTTAATTTTCATCCTTCATCACCTCATCTATATCCAACAACTTGCAGACATCCCTATTGAAGTTATTGATGTGGGTCTTAACGCCAGCCTCCTCAGTCATCTTTAGATGAAACAACTATAGCTTTATATATAAACGATTCTCAAGATCTATGCAGCTTACAAACAGGTTGGATGGAAAATAAACATTATGGTAAGTCCTGAGAAGTTTTCAATGGTGGGCATTCGTATCCTCACTATTTTATTGTGTGGTGTAGTCCACTAGAGATTTAAATCTACCCTATTTTTATGCTCATGGTTTAAAATAATCTGAAAAATCAAATGGACAACATGGATAAATATATACATCATGGTGAGCCCAAAAGGTTACATGGCGACCGGTCTTCAGGCAAATCCCCATCCAATGGGGAACGTGGATTGTCCTAGCCCCACTCATCTCCATATCAGAACGGGTGGGGCTTTGAGGGGCCACCATGATGTACGGGTTTTATCCACACCCTCCATTAACATTTCCACGTTGTTTTTGTTATTAAACCTAAAAATGAAGCAGATCCAAGGCTCAAGTGTACTTACACAGTAAGGATTAAACTGTTGCCATTAAAAATGTCTCGGGAGCTTCAAAAGTTTTGGATCTAGTTGATATTTGTGTTTTCCTTTTATCCATGTCTACGTGGCCTTATGAACAGGTTAGATGGCACTTAATCATCATGGTGAGTATGACACTTAGAGCCTTAAGACGGTTTCAATTAGGGCTGACAATGACCAGGCCTGGTTAAGTCTTGGCCTAGATTTTGAACTGTTTCAGAGTGGGCCATTAGGCTGGCTTTATTCAAAATTCTGATTTTTTTAGCCCCAAGCCTAGCCCATTGACACCCCTAGCTTCAATAGCAAGTATCATTACCACTATTACTTCCCTTAGTGTGGTATATTTGAGCTTTAGATCTACTTCATTTTTGGACTAATACACTAAAATGATATGGCAAGGTTAATGGACAGTGTGGATAAAACACATACATTAGGGTGGCCTCTCAGAGGCCTTACCTGTTGTGATCGGGAGAGAAGGGGCGGGGTTGGACGGAATTCGCATTCTCATTGAAACGTCCAGTGTGCCGAATAAGATGTAAAGTCGCGTGGATAAATAATAGGTACATCACGGTGAGCCCAGAGAGAGTCACGTGGTGGCCAAGTCTCCATGGGACGCGGATTGTGTCCTACCCCGGTAATCCATTCGGGCAGGACTCTATGGGGCCCACCGTGATGTAAGTATTTTATCCAAGCCGTTAATCACTTTTCTCAGATCATTTTAAAATATGATCTAAACACTGAGCAAGGTACAGGGGTTACGTGGACCACAAAGTAGGGATTTAATGTCCACCATTAAAAACTTCTTGGGAGCTGGAGAAGTTTCGAATCAAGTTAATATTTGTTTTTTCACTTCATTCACGTTTACATGACCTTATTAATAGGTTGGATGATAAAAAAAAAAAAAAACATCACGGTGACCCTTAGAAAGGTTTCAACGGTGGTGTCATTATCACTGCATCTTCCTCCGGTGTGGTCCACTGGATCTGTGGACTTGTTTCAATTTTACATAAATACCTTAAAATGATCCGAGAAAAGCGATAAACGGCTTGGATAAAACACTTACATCACAGTGGGTCCCACAGAGCGACGCAATCTGCGTCCATCTCCATGAAAATCCTCATCCACTGGGGAACGTGGATTGGTTGGTGTACCACACACCAGCTATATAGCTGATGCAGATACGTGTCGTGTGAAGACTGCTCTTTCTTCCGATTGGGTAGGTACGTAGTGCCCGACTAGGTCGGTTGCGGAATAGCTGTGTGGTCCTACCATGATGTAGGTATTTTATCCATATTGTCAATCTATTTTGTCAACTCATTTTAGGACATGAATCTAAAAACAAGATTGATCCAAATCTTAGGTGGACCACATCACATACCACATCATAGGAAATGGTGGTGAGTAAATGCCTACTGTTAAAAATGTCTAAAGAGCACCAAAGTTTTAGATCAAGCTGATGTTTATGTTTTCCCTCCGTCCATGTCTATGTGATCAAATCAACAAATTGATGACAAATATACATTATGGTGGGCCTTGGGAAGCTTTTAATGGTGGGGTTCAATCACCATCATTTCTTATGGTGTAGTCCACCCGTTAGATCTATGGTATTTTTGGGCTCATGCCAAGGAGTCTATAAAACACACATTATTATGGGGCGTACAACACCAGCCAGTACCAAGATTTGGGTACTGAATGGACCCGATTTGGCTAGCAACCAAATAATCATTTTTCCCAGTAATGTGGTGCAAACGAATTTTGGATGCCTCATTTTTTTGGCTTATGCCCTAAAATGACCTAGCAAAATTGACGGATGGCATTACAAAATACATACATCATGATAGGGCCATAAAGGATCGATGTATGCAATCTACTATTGGTAGTGGATTAAGTGAGACCCGGACTCATTGATATATGTATTCTATATCAACCCCGTCCATCCATTTTCTCATATCATTTTAGGGCATTATTTAAGAAATGAAGCAAATCCAATTATCAAGTGGACCATATCACATGAAACAAATTTAAAAGATGATTTGAAATCCAAGGTAAAAGTTATGGTTACATCTTAAAATCCTCCCATAAGTCGAATGTGTAATGTGCATGTCACCAAACTGCTAAACTATTAGGCATGTGGCCTACTCATGACATCCCAAAACAATCAAATTATCAACTCCATCACTAAAATTACTTCAAAAGAATGGTATGCACAGTCCAAATTACCTTGTCCATGTAAATTAGCAGTTAAAATTTATTAGTTAGTTGCTCAAATGATATCCCATGCTTATGGCTCATCCAAGACTTTGGAATTTCATCATTTTCCACCAAAGTATATATTTCAACAAGCTTATTACATTAGGGATATTAAAGTTGATTTAATAATTAAATTCAAACCTATGTAAATATATCATGCATAGATACTTTTGGATTAGAGAAGATTTTAAATTTAGAGTGCCTAATACAACCCCAAGAATCCTGAGTAATGCTGCCCCCCGCTGGAGGTTGATAATTCTGCATGGCGGCCAGTTCCAATGGAAAAGAGTGGCTTGAACTAAGATGACTTGGGCTCCTAATATATTGAGGCCTTAATGTTTTCCTAGTGTTTATTTGCCTTGGTAAAGTCCTATAAGCTTAAATGGGAAGGAAAAAAAAAAAAAAAAAAACAAATATTAAGTTGATCTAAGACATTTGTGGCCCATTTATAGTCAATTTCCATAATTTTTTATGGAATGGTCCACCTAATAATTGCATCTACTTCAATTTTTTGGTATAATATTTTTAAATGATCTGAAAAATGGATGGGCGACGTAGATACAGAAGTGGTGGGCCCGACCAAAAGGACTGCACTAAATTGGGTGAGTCCAGGGTCTCACCTAATCTGCTCCCATCCCATCCGAGTATGTGTCATCTCTCCGTATCCCAAAGGTGACACGTCCATAAGGATCCAAGCATTTATAGTCTCACCCACACTGGACGCCTAGCTGTTGAAAATCATACCTATCAGCCAATCAGGTGTTCGGCGCTTTAATGAACGGATCTAATGGAGAATATGCACCAATGGTCCTCCCTGCATGCGACGACTTATATATGACATCAAGTCTCTCTTCTTCTCTGCGGTGTGTTCCACCTAAGTTGTCCATTGGGCTGAGTTTTAGCCTCAATTCAGAAAATTGAGGGACATACAAGATGTACTGAGTGTAGGTAACACACTCAATACTATGGTACTGCGGAGCTTGATTGTTTCATATTGATAATAGAGCAGTTATGGGGGATGATTTAAGTCCTAACACGAATATCAGTCACCAATATTCTACAAATGCATTGACGACGGGGGGCCAATTAGAATGAACTGGAATCTGCTATTGCAGCTACGTTACGCACACGTCCAATCGTGATAAAGCTATTCAGTGAGGCGGACATGTTGCCTTCGTAACGTCTCCATTAATTAGTTACCTATATTCGACGGTGGAATGATGGTAAGAAATTTTCAATGGACGCTGATTGTGCTACCTCGGCGGTGCCTTGACGTAAGGTAAGCTCAAGTAGACCACAACATATAATGTATGTTTTTTTAATCCGCTGTCCACCCATTTTGAAAGATAATTTTAAGGCTTTTTGTCAAAAATGAGATAAATATAAATCTCAAATGGACTACACCATAGAAAAACAGTAGTGATTTAATTTCCACCGTTAAAAAACATCTATCACATTGATTAGATCATGCCGACTTGGATGAAGGGAATATATATATATTAGCTTGATCTGAAACTTTCGTGGTTCCCAAGAAGTTTTAAAGGGGGTGTTCACTTAAGATTTGGATAACCTCGTTTTTTGGCTTATACCATAAATTGATCGGTAATAATGGGTGGACGGCATGGATGAAACACATATATTATGGTGGGGCCATGGAGCACGAACTACTAGCTATTGGCTAGTAATTGCTAGTGGCAAGGGAGCAGCCGATCCCTTTCCCGTATATAGAGCGACGGGTGGGTGGGAGGCTGAAAGCTGACAATCAATCAAAACCGAGAAAGAATCAAAGAAGACGTGGAATTAACACCGATCAAACACCTGTTTGGGGAGTACCCCGCTCAGCTTATCGCAATATGTTGGGAATGTTCAGCTTGGACCAGTGAGCCCATGGTCCTCTAATCCAGACCATCAGCTTAATTAAACTTTTTATGAATAGATCGTGACCACAAAATCTCTCAAATTCAAATATTACAGAAAAATCTGGAGCTTTTTTTTTAAAATTGAATATGGATGTTGTTGTACTCCTCTTGTTAACCGTCTAAGCACCGGCTATACATTGAAAGGTTAGGATTGTCTTATTCCTTGAGTTTATGTGTCGTGGTCCAGTCCATGCACAGTGGGTCCTAGTAGGGCAACGGGTAGGAACATCTAACCATGGGCTCACCTTTATAAACTATATACCTGAGTGCACCGCACATACTCTTTCATATTGATACAAGAAATACGAAGGCAGATTCAGTTGATCCGGTGAACGACTGCGACTGTGGGGTCCACGACAATAAATGAGATGCCATTGTTGTCCTGTTCTCTTCGCATACTTTTGACTATTTGGGCAGGAGACTGAAAACTGACAATCAACCTAAACCAATAGAAAGAATAAAAGAAGAGATGGAATTAACATCGATCAAACACCTGTTTGGAGAGTAACCACTCAGCTTATCGCAGTATGTTCGAAATGTTCAGTTTGGGCGAGTAAGCCCATGGTCCTCTAATCCAGACCATCGGCCTTATCAAACTTTTTATAAATAGATGGTGGCCACAAAATCTCTCAAATTCAAAGATTACAGATAGAATCTTGGGCTTCTCTTAAATTGAAAATGGATGTTGTTGTACTCCTCTTGTTAACCTTCTAAGCACAGGCTATACATTGAAAGGTTAGGATTGTCTTATTTCTTGAGTTTCTGTGTCATGGTCCTTGCACAGTGGGTCCCAGTAGGCCAACGGGTAAAATCATCTAACCATGGGCCACCTTTATAAATTATAGAGCACCATACATACTCTTCCACATTGATACAAGAATTACGTAGGGGGATTCACTGGATCCGGGGAACGACTGTGAGGTCCACAACAATAATGAGATGGCATTGTCGTCATGTCCTGTCTGTGTTCTGTTTGACAATTCCCCCATCTATCGATTCATATCTTTAATGCACGCGTGTTTAGGTTTTGTTATCAATCAGGACCGTCCATCTGGTTTAACCTAGTACGGATGATCCATGTAGCAAAAATCATGCCTACCCAGTGACTCTGGCGATGCCGTCAGCGGTTACATCAGAGCCTCACCGAATCCCATTGAGATTCGGATCAATTCGGATCAAATATGTGGGGAGAATCTATTTATCAAAGCCGTCTATCCCTCTTCTCATATCATGTTAGGGCCTGTTTGGCCGGACCGATCCCATCCCTCGCAATATCCCGGAATATGCATGACGAGCTAAACAGGCCCGGTGAACTTGTCCGGGGATATAAGCAATCACATGGATCTTAAAGCAACCCACTGATACCACTATCATTACCTTGAAATTGATCCCATCCCTTGGTTGGACGGATTGGAAGTTAAAATACTGGGATATGCCGGGCGTGCCAAACAGACTTAGTGAACTTCTACTGGGATATAGCAATCCCATGGATCTTAAACCAACTCACTGACATCACCATCATTACCTTAAAATCCATCCCATCCCTCCTAATCCCATGGGATTAGCCCGGCCAAACAAGCCCTTAAGATATGGGTTGAAAAATGAACTAGATCCAAACGCTCGAGTGGACCACACTAGATATGACTCTTGCAATTTTAATGCAATTTGCATTAATGATTTATGCATTTAATGTAACCCAAACTTACCATTTGGTGTGGTCCACTACCATGTTGGATCTAACTCGTTTTGGGCCCATAACTTAACATGATCATAGAAAGGGTATGGACAGCCTGGATAAACAAATACAACATGGTGAGACCCACATAGATCTAGTTGTACGCTTGAAGATTCCACTGGGC